>JAQFVV010012468.1:4334472-4361972 GCA_028023455.1 Epiperipatus broadwayi
ATGGCCAACTCACACAGGGTCAGACAACAAATAATCAGCACATCCAATCCCAACATGAAGAAAACAACAACACACAAAATAACACTAGCAACTTAAACAATCAACATGAAAATAATCACAGTACAAATGAAGCTAGTAAAAACAAACATGCAGAAGAAAACACAAATATACTTGAAACTACAACACATAGCTCGAATAAATTTAATGAAAGCACTGATGATCAAATGGATCAAAATCAAGCACAAATCATACCTGAAGTATCACAAACACCAGGCATACCAATCAATAACATGTCAGACTCAAATCCAGACATGTCTAATGATACATACAACTCCCCCAAAACAAGCATGCCACAAATAATTATAAACAAAACATCCACAGATATTCTAGAGTTACTAATCCCATGCCTCCCTCCCATAGAAACAACACCAACAGAAGTCCAAAAATCTGGTTGGCCAAGGAGAAATAAATCAAAAAGAGCCAAAACAGATGAAAACAATACTCTAACAGAAATGATTGAACACTTGGCAGAGAACTTAATACCTATGGAGCTGGATAGTAATCAAACCACTAGTAACTGCTCACAAAACACTAGAGAATATGCAAAAGCTTCATGCAAACTTCAACATGCTGTGAAACCAACTCGCAGCCAATTACGATAATGAAGCTAAAAATAACAGCATTTAATATCAGAGGGCTCAACTCAGTCAACAAAATACCTCAGCTACAACAATGGATAAAGATTACACAACCTCATATACTAGGACTTCTAGAAAGTAAAATATACAGTGGCTCACAAATTGACCCCTCAGTACAGCTAAGTAGAGAAGGCTACTGTGCATGCTCCAGAGACACATCATCTCCCTCAGGGGGTACTGGACTGCTCACAACACAAAGTTGTCCAAATATATATATATATATATATAGATGCAAATTTACTAATAATAACTTTTAGTCATCAAATCATCACACTAAACATTATATTTGTGTATATTCCATCGGGTCATACAATTGTCTCAAATATTATATTAAACATAAACTCCTTACTTGGCTCTAATTCACATCCAACCATACTAATGGGGGATTTCAACATGAAATATCAAGAGTTCATTTTAAAGTGGCTGCATCAAATATCAATTACACTTATGAGTGCAAAGGATTTTCTGTCAAATTATGCAGTTACCTTTCACAATGGACGTCATACATCAAGAATTGATCTGTGCTTTTATTCACCTATGCTACACCATAAAATCAGCGTAAACATCAACCCATCGCCTTTCTCTGATCACTCTGCACAAACCATACTAATTAATCTGACAGAAATCCAAACAACTGCACTTACACATGGTAAAACAATCAGAATTCTACTTCCAACTTCTTCCCCAGAATTTATTTTTTCAGACACATGTATAATGCTTCACAAAATCAAAAATATGCAACTTAATCCCATTCAAAGATACTTAGCATTCATAAACATTTTATCATTTAATATAGATCACATTACACGCAAATCCCCCCCTTCCACCCTCAAGACTGCTAGCTCTGGCTGATGAAATGCATAAGCGGATTACAATGATAAACCCAACACACACCAGTCAACAACATATATGCAGGCTTACACAAACATACAATAACATCTGTAACCATCTGAAAAACTACCTAGCAATAAGAAAGAGTAAAAGTCTGCCTCAGCCAACAACACACATGGACAAGAAAATACATTTGCTGGGCCTTGGGCTACCCATCCACTGTCAGAGCACCAATGGCACTCACAGAGCAAGGGTTCACATATGCAGGAGATAATATGTTAAAACCGATCTATCAGCATTTCAAACAAAAGCTGCAAGCATACCACTCGGTCAAATATAATTCTAGTCTTTGGAAACCAGAAACAAATACCCCATACAACATCACAGAATTTGCTACTAAACTAGCAACAGTACCCAATGCATATTGCCCAGGAGCACATGAAATACCCAAATTTGTCCTTGCACATCTCAGCCAGTTCACTAGCCAATATTTATGTGACCTTGCAAATCATCTATCACAAAAGTTGTGTGATATCCAAGGTTTATATCCAATAGCAATAGTCCCCTTTAACAAGAAAAAAGTCCACATATCAACACTATCCAAACTACGACCAATCTCAATGGGGCCACTTACGATTAAAATAATTGAAAAAGTACTCAAAGACAGCCTAGAGCCACATATTCTACCACTAATTTCACACAGCCAGTTTGCAAGGAAGCAATCATCAACTGCACAGGCTGCAATGATATTTAAAACAGTTATTAACTCAGTATGGGACAGAAAGAAGTATGCACCAATTGCAGTTCAACTTGATATAGAAGCGGCTTTTGACTCGGTTGACATCAATTCATTAATCAATATGCTAGCTGACACCACAATTCCATGAACTCATCTGTACCTGCTCACAAACCTACTACTTAGCAGAGAAATACATATCACACTCAATGGCAAAAATTCTCCATCATTCATTCCTACACAATCCATATCCCAAGGCTCACCACTCAGCTCACTGTTATTTACTTCTTACATCAACCCACTCATACTCAAAATTCAGCAGAGTATCAAAGGCATCCAGATACCAGGCACATCACAACATATAGCCTGCATTGCATATATGGATGACATCACAGTTTTCCTACCATCAAGAAAACAGATACCAATACTACAGAAAATACTGCAAGACTTTCAAGCAACACACCATCTAAAATTTAATCAAAACAAGACTGCTGCTTGGTCTCTACACACCAGTAAGCCATGCATGCAAATTTTCCAAGGCAAACCATCTCCTTTTTTCGGCTTTCCTTTCTATATGGGAACAAACACAATGAGGTAAAAAATCCAGAACAAGTTAAAAGATGAAGTAGAATGGATCACTGCCTCACTATCAAAAGCATACCTCTCAATATATGCTAAAGTGCAATTGTTCAATCAGTTGGTGATCACCAAAATTATCTATTATTTATTGCCATAAACTTTTATGGAATAGAAAGACAGTGTCAATATCTGCAAAACACCTTAATCGACCAGCAATACACAATGGTTTGGGGCTATACAACATAGATATTTTTTAAATACAAAAAACCGCAAACCTTATAATAGCCACCCTCAGACATTTCCCAGAACTCCAGTATCTAATACAAATAACACCCACAGACACACCTCCACCTTCACATTGCTATCTATCATCAGTCATAAACCAATTCAGAATCACACATACTCAAATATCACTGCAAACAACAAAATATTCATATTGGCAGATATATGCAATGGTATACCCAGGATATACATCAGATATTTCAACACAGATGCTTGGAATAAACAACCGACAGCTGCTTAAAAAATTTAAAAAATGGTCTATGGAGCCCAAATTCTTTGATTTCCTTCTGAAACTAAATCTATATGCTTTGCCAATATCATATTTTTTAAGATACAGATGATTATATACAAAAATAGACCCCTTCTGCACACTATGCCATCAAGCAGAAGAAACTCAACAACATTAGCTTTACAACTGCCTAGCATTAAACAATATTCGACATGAAATAACAAATATATACAGAAGACCAAAAATCTCCCTGCAAGATATTATCAGTACATTCTGCAGGACATCCACCCCAACAATCCAAGCAGCAACCTTCGTACTTTATGCATTTTGGTGCACGCAATGCACATTCACTTTTGGCAATAATACAAGGTGGCATCCATCAACTTTTCACAACAAGTTAGCACAATTAAAAAACAGAGATAATAAAATAGCACACCCAGACATTTTCATGGCTACTTGGTCACTTGTAAAACAAAGGTCAAATCTCTAATAGTTCAGCCTTTCCTTAATAATAGACTTAAAAAAGAGACCAAGAAAAACCTAAAAAAAAAAAATAACTTAAAAAAACTATCCTCACCCTGTAAGAACTTAAACACAATATATACAATCGGAAATATCAATGTAAATGCATGTATATGAAAATTAATAATGTAACCTGTTTTCTAGATTGAATAAAGTTCACCTTTTTGAAACATCATCATCATATCATCATATAATTACAATTATAATAATATATAATATATATATATAATAAAAAAAAAATATAAAATAATAATAAAATAATAATAAAATAATATATAATAATAATAATAATATATATAATAATAATAATAATAATAATAATTACAATTTCATTTTTTCAATTTATTCTATGAAATAAAACAAAGTACATCACAAATATTTAAAAACTCCAAACAAGAAAAATCTTGTGTGTGGAATTTACATGTAAAAATAAAATTAAATAAAAATACAATCAAAAACTCAAAAATCAGAACAGTTTAGGAAATAAATAAAATTAATTAAATAAATAAAATAAATGCCAAAATTAATACATACTACACAACCATTGACACAAATACTTTTTGAATGATACATAAGAAATATTATTCAGATCAATTGAACATTCATATACAAATTTATTAAACAACTTTGACCCAGAATAAACATATTGCCTTCTACTAGATTCCTTAAAAAATTTTGGTAAAGGTAATTGAAATTTATTAGAAAGACGAGTATTTAGAACATAAACTCTAGAATTCAGAAAAGGTTTAGAACAAAAAATATCAAAAATAACTCTATATTGATATAAGTGATTTACATCAAATAAACCAAATGCAATATAAATATCTCGAACAGAAGAGGAACGAGATCTACCAAAAATAATGCGCAAAGTATAATTTTGCAAAACACGCAAAGAAGATAAAATATGTGGAGAAGCATTACACAAATAATGATATTATAAGATAAAATACTCTGATAACAGGCAATGTAAATAAAAATGAGAGCAGACCTAGGAAGAAATTTAACTAAATAATAAAACATATAGTTTAAATTACGTAACCATTGACAAAGATAGGTAATATGATTTGTCCAGGACAATCTGGAGTCAATATATATTCCCAAATAACAATAATTATCTACCAAAGGAATATTCTCACAAGTACATATACTATTATAATGCAAAATATACTTACAGCAAATTTTAATCTTAAGAGAAAAAAAGTACGCTTGTAAGAAAAAAGAATAGCTTTTGTTTTATCTAAATTGACCAACAATGAATTATATGCCAACCATTTACCAATTGAGTCCAAATCCTCATTCACTAATTTTTCAAGAAGATTATAAGAAACAGCATTGCAAGATAAAGCAATATCATCAGCAAAACCAAAAATCTTAGAATGTAACTTCAATGAAAATAAATCATTAATATAAATTAAAAACAATAGAGGACCAAGTACTGAACCTTGCGGAACTCCAGAATTAATCAAGACAACATCACTGATAGTACCATAAATATTAGTAAACTGTTTCCTATCATTTAAATAACTCTCCAACCAACTACCAATAGATCCACGAAAACCATACAAGTAGCAACGCTTAATCAAAATATTATGATTAACAGAATCAAATGCTTTAGATAAATCAAGATAAATAGCCAATGTTTTAAGTTCCTGATCCAATGAAGATGTTAAATACTGAACATGATGTTTTAAAGCATCTAATGTACTTCTGCCAGGAAGAAAACCATATTGATAGTCAGATAAAATTTTATTTTTAAACAGAAATGACAACATTTGATCCCTAACAATCATTTCCAATAATTTAGAAAAAACAGAAATAATAGCAATTGGCCTATAATTGACCATAAGAGTAGAATCACCCTTTTTATAAACAGGAGTAATAACATTAACTTTCAGACATTCTGGAAATGATCCAGACTGCAAAGATAAATTAAATAATTGAACTAAAATAGGCAAAAATGCAACCTTATTTTCTTTAAGCATCTTAGGTGTTATACCATCTAGTCCAAAAGAAGTGACATTTTTTAAACTATCAATTGCTACAGACAACTGAGATTCAGAAACATCAGAATATAAAAAAGAATTCAAACTTGAATAAGAAGACAAAATCTGCTCAGGCACATCACGCATCGATAAATTTACAAAATACTCATTAAACCGATCAGCTAAATATTTTTCATTATTCTGTAACTCAATTAAACTTTCATTATATTTAATACATTTAATACGATCAGGAGAAGATTTTTTAATCAAAGAATGTATTGTTCTCCATTTCAAAGAAACATTTTTATCATTAAGAAATTCTTGATAATATCTAAACTTCAACTTTCTAATATCAGACTTAATTTCAACATTAAGTTTTTTTAAAACATCTGATGAGCCATCCAAAGATTTTAACACATTTCTCTGATTAATTTTACATACCAGCGCATCTGTCACCCAAAGAGATCTTCTTCTATTCTTACTTGTCAATTTTAAATGAAACTTTGCTTTAGCAATTAAATCTAAACAAATAGCTTGGAACCCCAAAAATGCATCATTTACATTATCTATCATAAAAATCTCATCCCAATTCTGAACAGATAATAAATAATTCAATTTAGAAAAAGATAATTTCTCAACATATGCACAAACATTAATATTATCCATACAATTCAATATTTTTAATTCAGTAGCAAAATGATCTGTAAGAAATAATTTAGAAAGAGACGAATCAGAAAATAAACTGCGGCTTAATCTAACAAAAATATGATCTAAAAGAGATTGAGATATAGGAGTAATACGCGTCGGTAGAGAAAGAGGTTTGACTAAATCCATAGCTATAAAGTAAATTTAAATAATCTATAGTAGACTTACAAGCATTATTTAACAAATCAATATTTAGATCACCCATTAAAACAGCAGATTCTGAACCCAAATCTAATAACAAAGAATCAAGTTCAGTAACAAAATCCAAAACTTTACTTGTACATGATCTATATATAGCCAAAATAGAAAGCACACATTTAGGGAGTTTCAAAGTTAATAAAATACATTCTGCAGTATTAAATGTTGGAATATTGAAAGAAAAGTCTAAACCGGTTTTTATAAAAACCATAACACCACCAGATCGTAAATGCATACGAGGAGAAAGTATACTCGTATAGCCATTCAAACTATATAAATTTTGTTCTTGTAAAGAAATCCAAGTTTCCGTTAAAATAATTATATCAAAATGAAATAAAGGAAAATTATTTAAATAAACTACAAGTTCATCAAAATGACATCTAATGCTACGTATATTTAAATGAAATAATTTAAGTGAAGCGAAATCTCTCCGATCTCTGAGAAATCAAATCAGAATTTATCATAATAAATAAATTTCAGAATGACTCCAAATCACTTTCATTTCTAATTAAAACACGAGGAGAATTATAATCTTTTCTCACATACACTGATCCATTATGAATGAATGCAAAACCTTGACCAGAACGTAACTTCTGTTTCGCCAACCATAAAAGCCTTCTATTGAATGGAGTCAAACGCTGATTAATATAAATACGTTTGTTATTATTAACCCCAGGCAAAATTTGAGAAACTGTTAAAACAGATTTTTTTTTATTAAAAACTGTATGGCAGAATTTCGTGATTTAAAACGAGCTACAACAAAACCTGGAGCTCCTGATTTATTTTTTGTACGAAAAACGTTTTCCAAATCTATAGCGACATCTGAAACACCGAGCTTGTCCGCCACGTTAGTTAAAATTAACGGCAAATTTTCATTTTCTTGAAAAGGCAAACCCTGTATTTCAACTTCATGATCCAGATTAAATCGTTCCATAGAATGTAATTTATCTTTCAATAACAAAATCTCATTCTCATTTGAAGTACAAGAATTAGAAAGACGAATTATTTCTTGATTATTCCGATCCACATTTTCACGCAAAGAAATAACTTCTGTCCGCAAATTAGCAACTGCTTGAGATAACTCTGAAATTGTGTTGTGAATCACCGGCAATAATTTTAATTTATCCAAAATTTCCTCCAAAATTAAATCAGGTGAATTTTTAGCAGTCATAGATGAATCCAAAACATCACTAGCCTTAGAAAAACTAACTCTACAAGCAGCACACCTCCATTCTTGCTTCTTTTTTATAGACATTCTTCGGTAAGTAGTATCACTCAACGATGCACATGCAAAGTGCATACCGGACGTACAACCAAAGCAGGATACGAAATTACCATTTTTTGGTAAAAGTTCTTTACAAATAGAACATGAATCCATCATTAAAAATTTAAAAAATCAAGAGAACAAGTAAACACGTCTTTACACTAGAAAACCGGAAGTAGTAGTAGTAGTAGTAGTAGTAGTAATAATAATAATAATAATAATAATAATAATAATAATAATAATAATAATAATAATAATAATAATAATAATAATAATAATAATAATAATAATAATAATAATAATAATAATAATAATAATAATAATAATAATAATAATAATAATAATAATAATAATAATAATAATAATAATAATAATAATAATAATAATAATAATAATAATAATAATAATAATAATAATAATAATAATAATAATAATAATAATAATAATAATAATAATAATAATAATAATAATAATAATAATAATAATAATAATAATAATAATGGGACTTCATAACCTTGAAACCTTCAAAATTCAGAGAATAGTTAATCTACTTACCTCTACTCATAGTCACTTCAAACAAACTTCAATGTCTAATTCCCATAACACCTACTGACAAGCCCACACCAACTTCTGGTTACCTCACATCTCTTATTAAATGAGTACAAAGTAAGCACATTCAAATACCTATACATTCTGTTGTTAAATTCCTAATGGCAAATACATATTTTGCTATACCCCAACACTTTCTACTCTAAATTTCCCCATGTTAGTGATCAACAATAAACAAATATTATGCAAATCCCAGAGAAGGTCACTTGAGCCAAAATTATTTGTTTTTCTAATTCAACTTAATCTGCATGCCTTACCTATCACATACTTTATCAGATATTGATGGTTGTACAATCATATAGATCCATTCTGTGGACTGTGCCATGCAGCCGACGAAACACAGCAACTTATTTTCTACTCATGTCAAGCCTTGAAAATTTATGATATCATTTTAAATACATACAGGCAACCAAATCTCTCAATTCAGCAAATAACAAGTTCATATCAAAAGTCTACCATAGCCACAGTCTGGGCTAATACATTTATCCTATTTGGATTATGATGTACTCCATGTACATTTATTCTAGGAAATAATACCAGATGACATCCATCAACATTTATTATCAAACTTAAGCAACTTAAGAATAGAGGTTCCAGAATTGCTTCCCCAGGCATGCATATGGCAACTTGTCCTTTTTCAAGCAACTAGCAAGCCTCTAATTTAAAACAGAACAAGTAAGTGCTTAACAGTTAGTATTGTTGGTTTTTATATATTGAACTATACTCTAGCAACTTGAAGATAGAACTTGTTTTTTTGCAGATATTTTAATAATTTAGAAACGTTCATACTTAAATATAAATTACAAATGATTGATGTAACTTTAAATATAGAACAATTTAAACCCAAGAGGGAGGGGGATTGCCACTGTAACCCTTGTAATCAAATCTGTGTAATTTTAGTGAACAAAGTTTAATAAAATTATTGTTGTTGAAACATAATAATAATAATTATTATTATTACTTTATTAAAATTTATTTTATAGTTATTTTGTTTGTTTGTTTATTTTTCAGCTAACAATTGCTAGATGTCCATTTCTGCCCAATAATTAGAGGGGTAGTAAGGTTCACTATGGGTTAGGTACTTATAAAAATTTCTAACTTGCCTGAATAAACTTAAAATTCTTAAATATTATCTGAATTCAAACTCTATTATGATCTTGATTAGCAAATATGATAGTCGCTATATTAAGAAGCCTTTATATATAGTTATAACATAAGTTTCCTTATATAGAATATATTTTTTTTACTATCAAAATTTATGTTTAGCTATCTTCATTAGTTTTACTGTAAAATAAATATTGTTTTGATTATTATGATATAATATATATATATTGTCAAATTAGAATCTTGTTATTTTGAATAGCGGTTTGAAATATATAAAGATCGTAGAACTTTATCAAACTCACTAAAAATCAATAGATTCATGCCTCTGATGCATATCAACTTACTTTATCAAGATTTTAAAAGCACACTTTACACCCCAGAGACATCATGAACCCTGGACATTCTAATAAATTTAATTCTATTTGTATTCAAGCACAAAATTAAAAAAAGAAAAAGTAGATCATACGATAATAAATAATAACTTAAGTTATGCTTGACACTATTTTTACACTCGCAGC
Source organism: Epiperipatus broadwayi (assembly GCA_028023455.1). NCBI lineage: Eukaryota > Metazoa > Onychophora > Udeonychophora > Euonychophora > Peripatidae > Epiperipatus > Epiperipatus broadwayi. The sequence continues at coordinate 4,344,730 of JAQFVV010012468.1, forward strand.
ATAATGATTCAAAAGTTATTTCTAATATATAAAAAAAAGGGAATATATGTATAGAATAAAAATGTGGATGCTGACAGTAATATGTATAAAAATAACCTATATATGTGTAAAGAGATCTATCCGCAAATATGTTTCTATTAGAATCACTCTCAAAACAATGAACATTTTATTCACATATTACTGGGTGTCAAAAAACTAAATGATTGTCTGAGAAATTGTGAATGTCGTATTATACTAATACTAATGGTTCTCAATTTATTTTCATCACAGAACCATTTTCTTTTACTTCTTTGAAAAATTTTGTAAATCTTGACAATTTTTGTTGATAACAAATAAAGTAAACAAGCAAAAAAAAAAAATCAAAAATAATTTATTGAAAGTATATTAAAAAATAAATTAATACTGAAAAGGTAATATTATTAATTCAAACTAATAATTAATTCAAGTTTTTTTATTAATATTCTTTTAAAATTTGATTTAATTCTGCCAACTCAATTCCTAATATAAGGAATGACATTAAATTCACTTCTGTATTTTATTTTTGTTGCAACAAAGATTAATAAAACATGCAAACTAATTTCAATGTTGAACACCAAACTTTATCCAACAGAGTTTGTGGAATTCATGTTGGCAACCTTAGTTACAGAAGTTTTAACCTTTGTCATTAATTATAACTAAATACCTATTCACTGATTAACAATTATTCAATGGTTGCATTCTATTCTAAAAATGATTAAATTTCTAATATATAAGGGGATGGGGTATATGGTGTAGAAATAATGACAAAATATTTCAATAAAATGATTTAATATACAATATAATGTAATGAGAAATATCAAAAAATATATGAACAATATTATATATTATAAATGAGAGCATGAACAATCTATATAGATCACTAAGAGAGATCATTGGTTAACTCAGGTAACTCCCTAGAGCAAACTTTAAGCATCTTTAACATACATCAACCAGCATTACCATTATAAAAGTAAAAATCAGTATAAGTAATAATCATCTTTTATCATGAATGATCCATCAATCAAACTACATCAGAATAAAATCAACAGACAATTTTATAACTGGATTTGAAATGGGTCTCCTGTACACCAGGCTAACTATTGAGCCTTTTCCAGTTTGGGCAATTATTTAAACCATAATTTGGATGCACTAACTTAAAGTGACAATCTATAAGAATACATAACTAGACAAACAATAATGCTGAGATATTAAAACATGCTGATCATCATCAATGCTCTTATCACTTAGTATTATTAGTGTACTAGCCAACTATAAATTTAAATTCTAATAGAGATTAAACTAGATAAAATATAGTGCAGGGGATTTGAAGAATATTATCCTCATGCCAAGCCAGGACAATGTCATACTGGCTGCCCCTAAGCACTAAATACATCCCCATTTATATATTCAGCCTGTTATACACAAATCTAGCTCAGAAGAATACAAGCTCTATAACTGTTATGGTGAGCAAGAGAATGATGGAATATGATTTTTAACAATTGAATATAAGTTTATTAATAACAATATAAAAATAATATTAAGGTCAGTTGAATATGGCTATACACATTAACGTCTTCTGATTTTAATTAACATATAATAAAAAAAATATCACATTTGTGATTTACAAAATTACTATACCAAATTCAAGTCTCTATTATGATTTACATATATGTTCTATTAGGTTTACTTAAAATCCATTCAGCACACAAGCATGTGTCTTGATATAAAATGAACTGGAAATAGTCACTTTTATAACAAGCCACTTTTTGATTGTTGATTAATTAATTATCAACACTTTTAGAATCCTCTGTTCTTTACTTTTTGATTTTTACTTTAAACAAAATTATGCTTCTATTTTAAGTTAAATATATTTTTAATGTCATTTTTATAAGGAATTACCAGAGCAATTTCTTCAATATATATATATAATTAGTCTTACCAGAGCAATTTCTTCAATATATATATATAATTAGTCTTTTTTAGATATTTGACTTAAGCAAATTATTCATTTGTTGTACTTTAACTTATTAAGTTATAATTTTAAAAGTCATTTTATGCATTTTAAACTAACTTACCAGCTACTTATCAGTGCTTCTCTGCATATAGATACATCAGCATATGTATAAGTAATTCTTCAGCAACTGATGGGGTTCTCTTGGTAAGCTTAGTTTTTGGTCCAGGCATGGGTTATTCTACTGTTAGTTCCACTTAGACTAAAATTTTGTAGGCTTCAGGCTAGCAAGCTATTTTCTCAGAACACATTTGTAGCTATGAATATCACCATGAAAAAGTGGTTCATTTTTTCTCCATGTGAATTCAAACTCTACCAATGAACTGTAGAACAGCAGCTTCCTTGCATCCTTATATCCTCATGGTAGATCTGTAAAACTCTGAAAACCAGTTCTGTAGCTAGCTATTCTGCTACATCTACCAACTACTGCAGCTAATTGCTTCACACAAATTTTTACTAGCTGAACTTTGCATCTAGATGCTCTCAAAATATAAACCACTCTTCTGGTCAGCTTTTACAAAAACTACAAGCCAAACTGAACTGATATTTTTTATCAGTCCTTTTTATAAGTTATCTCAGGTGATAAAAACACCTTAATTGAAAACAGATTTTTTTTTCTTTTCAAATTGATCACTAATTCTTTCAAAAGCAACTTTGATATTTTACCAAAGCTATGATCTACATGCTTTTACTCTCTTCAAATCACTTTTAATTAAAAGCTACTTTTTTGGAAGCAACTTTGAAATTTTTACCAAAGATGTGTTCTATGTGTTTTTACTTTAATCCTTTGGAATTTTTAATCTACAAATATATTTAAAAATAGATAATTTACCCATTAATTAAAAGATTTCACAAATACTATAGTTGATTTTAAATTTAAAATCAGAATAATAATAATACAATATTAATATTTATTTAGACCTTTTTAAATGTTAAAATTCTGTTTTAAATTCAGAGTTATTTAACCCTTTATAGGTATTTTTATTCCAGGAAATGTAGAAAAATATCTACAAAAATTTATGTCTGTCTTATTTCTATGTTTCTTTTCAACTTTATATACTTATCTACACACACACAACTATGTTGTTGTGTGCCATGTAAAACAATCAGTTACAATATATATATATATATATAAGCTGCCAATAGATTACAATTTGGTGTCATTTCCTTGTAAATGAATTACAAATATGTTTTATTAGTAATAATGATAAGAAAATCATCAATTGCCTCTGATAACTTCTCAAGCATAAATCTTTTTTTAATTCTATTATCCACTAACAACTTATGAGTGTATATAAATATACATGCATGTATAGTGATTTGATATGAATAGTGGAGAGGGTATTAATATGAGATAAATTATGTTTTGCATCAAAAATTTCTTGTATAATATGTAGGTTAGAAATATATAATGTCTGAATTGAAATATTAAATCTTATTTTGTATGAGATATGAGTTAAGAACAGTTCATAAAGACTTCATATATGAATAAGAAATGTTTATAAAATACTGCATATATAATTCTTTTTATATTTGACTTAGATTTTACGAATTTGTGAATTATCATCTTGAAATATTATCTTATTGTTTTAAAACTTGTTTACCACAGTATAGTATCACTCCATGATAATGGCTCCCATTTAAAGTTATAAGATCAATGCTTTTAAACTATGTGCACAAACACTTTTCAGCAATATGTAGTAATTATTTTACATAAGTTTATGTTAGTCATTCATTTTTCAGAGCATCAGTATTTCTACATTTCTCTGGCAATTTTTCAAACTTATACTGTCTGCTATATACATAATATCTTTTGTGCTGAAAAATATTTGCTACATAAAAATACATACATATGTATAAAATATTGTGGCATATATATTGTAAGGGCACATTTAAATGGACGATACAACCATTACCACCAACAATCATGAAAAGCATATTATTGATTATAAGTTAATAAGTTTGAGTAAAGTTTTCAGTTAGAATTATATCATTGACAATATTGATTTATATGTATATCAAACTCTTAAACACAAGCAAGTAAAAATGTTGAAAAAGAAAAGGAAAGAAATCATTAATATTAAATTTTTTGTGTGTGTTTATTAATCCGGCATAAAATTCTATAAAGATCAAAATGACGTCAACAATGAAAGCAAAGTGCAAAGTTAAAAGTCATGCATCAATAAATTTAACATAACACAATATGGAACATTTTGGTTCTTTTTAAGAAAAAAGGAAGGCAAATCAATTACTATATATATTTTAATCATATGCTTATAACATGATTAAGGTACACATGATTAAGTAAAGTTATATATAAATTTGAAAATATATATTTAATATCATCACAATTCAAACTCTTACGAGAAGAAAATATTCAAAAAAATGAATGAAGACATCATTAAACACAAATAACACCCAAATGAACAGAAGCTTTTAAATATAAGCACACAAACATATGAGGGATAGTGTTTAAATAATATCATGCATGTATACATTAGTGAAGAAGTTATATATTAAACTACAACCAATAATATCTATGTCTGGACCATTGTAACAATTTTTAGCCAACTATAATATTATTAATAACATTGCTACATTTACATAAAGACTATATTACTCTTTAAGGATATAAAATTTTAGTGCTTGTAGAGGTAATCAATTAATGAATATGAAATTATTTTTCAGGAGTATGGTGACTTGGCTAATTGAAAATGGAGGTCATTTGCATTTTTTCCGATATCTTTTTATTAGATGGAAATACACAAATATTGACTAGAACTGTTTTGGAAGTATATATATTGTTTTATATTTAACATTTAAAAATTCTATAATTTTTTACACAATTTATTGTAAAAAAAAAAAAAATTACTTTTTTAAGTAATTTTTGCTGCAGAAAAATCAATTAAAGTATATTAAATTTGAAGTAGAATTAAAAATAGAAAGTTAATTTAGGAAATCTGTAATTTAAGAATTTCTACTTATAAAAATAATCACGTAACATATTTAGGAAAATTAGACCATTATTATCATTATTCACAATTATAGAATTGATGATGAGTTAATCTAAGAATTATTAAAAGCCTTAATAAGTGATGTTTTCTATTCTATGCCTATATAATGTAAAGTCACTAAATATGCACAAGAGTGAAACTAAATTAACTGCAATGGAAGCAATAGTTTATTTGTATGTATCAATCTTCACCAGTCTTAGGCTATATGCTTTGGTCCAGGGATATAAAAGCAGGCTCTGGAACTGACAATCATTGAGCCACACACCAACTCTGACACTTCTGGTGGGCAAACTTTTTATAAATTTCCAAGCAATAAACCATTTAATTGTTGTTTTAATCCATTTGTAGCACATTTCAGTATGATATCAGTTTGGATAACAAATACATATTTAATGACTGTTTTTAATAATTGAAATAGCAACTTACTCATTGATAGAGATTACTAACATTCAAAAACTTGTTGTGTGTGTTTTTTTTTTTTTTGGATAAAAGCACTTCTTCTAAAGATATTTATAAAGAGATATTTTGTACCTAGGCAAAAAAGTTTATCATGCTAAGGAGAATGGAAGATATGTCATTAGGGTAAAGAGAATGTTAATAAAATAGAACAAATGCATTATCATTATGTCTTTTAAAAGTTATTATTTATTTGCAATACCTTATAACTATTTTTGAATCCATCTATTAACATTTTCTTGAACATTCATTAACATATTTTACTTCATAATAGTGAACATTTTATCATATTTAAACTTTATGTTTGTATTCCACTCCTGATTTAATTAAATCCCAAAATCATTACTAGTAAATGAAATAACAACTTATCCATAAGATCTTATTAATTTTGTGGATTTCAAAAATGTCTAGATAAATGTTTTGCATCAGTTAAATTAAAATGCCATGGTAATTATAAAGGCTCATTATACAGTATTAGCAGGAGTGCAAATTAGGGTTTATGGCTATGATTCAAACGTACTCTCAATATATTTAAAAAAAATTTCAATAGGCTTATGAAATTATTTTTTAGATAATCAGGTTATAAAAATACTGATTAATCTTTGGGAATATATATGGTTATTTTATTATTTTTACTGAAAAAATCAAACAAGCATGGAAAAATCCACCATTTTAGAATTGCAAAATCAGGTGTATATTATCTTCTTCACAATTCCTCTATGGTGAATTAATAAAGAGACCTTTTTCTTACAATGGGCTATCTAGAATTTGCTCTAATATTTTTTTATCATGATTATTACTGATTTAAAATTTTCTAAAATACAATCGTTAACATGTTTTATGAATTTATAACTATTATATATCTATTATACATAGCTTTAACAAATCAGCTTTGTTATTTGATATATATATATTATAACATTACAGATGCTTCTGTAAATTGGGTATTATAAAATAAAAACTATAAAAAATTTATTGGCTTTATTTTATTTGTATTGCATTTATGTATATAATATTAGAGATTTTAAGTTTTATACCGCTGTATAAGAAATATTTTAAAATACTCTCTAATGCAGCCTAAGACAATAGTTAACAAGAATAAATCAGCTATTATAATTATTGGAATCAAATTGTAATAAAAATAGTGAATTTTAATGATGATAATATATTTTATAATTAACTCTAATATAAAAAAAAGTTGAGAAATTAATTAAAAGTACGTCTGTGATTTATTATAATTATTTATAAAATATATTATCACCATTATAATTCATTATTTTATTATAATTTTATATATATTGTAACTGAATAAAGTGTATCTTCTAAAGTTCAACATCATTTGTGTATGGAATGAAATATGATGTTAGTATAACTCTTGTTTTAACCTAATTATTTGTCACTATTTGTAACAGAATAAAATATGAACCAAAAAAGAACAATCCAAATTTAATGATGCCTGTAAATTGCAATGTCATTAGTAATGGAATGAAAATGATGAATTGAATCAAATGACTATCAAACAGTAAATGACAAACTAACACCTGATTCAATCTTCTTATAAAGCCATGTGTCTGGATGTCATTTATAACAAAATAAAACAATGATGACAATCTTTGCTACAACCCCCACAGATTTGAATAGCATTTGTAATGGATGGGAAGTAAATAGAATCAATGATTCAAATTATCCTAAGAACATGAGCAACATTTGTGACAGATTAGGAATGAAAAACAAAATGACTATATTATAAATAGGAATGTGTCCCTATTAAACAAACCACTTATAATAGAATGAACATAATGTCAAAAGATGAGAAAAATAAACCTTGATGTTTTCATGAATCAGTACACAGTTTATAACAATGCAAACTTATCTGAAACATTAAACATTATTCATGTTTAAACATACCAAAAAAGTTTAAAAATTATTTCAGTTAGCTTTCTTATAGTTAGCCCAGTTATTTATCAGTATTAGTTGTTAAAACGAATGTCAAGCTACTTTTGCTAGAAAGTAAAGCAAAGAGGAAAATTAATAAACCTTCCCATTTAACATTTTTCTAACCTAACAAGTATTGTTTTCTTTTTAATTGACTTATTATTGAGAAGCCTTTATTTTTTGAGATTTTTGTGAAAGCTGTTTTAACATTTAAATGGATATGTTGCAATTAGAAAAGTAAATTTCACAACAATGAATTCTTTACATAAATATAAACAATTAAAAACTAATTGTTGTTGATCATTAATCTTTTCTAATCAGCAACTTATTGAATTATAAATAATGTAAACCATATATCTTCTTAGGTTTTAACAATAAACTTGTTTTGTTTTTTTGTTATGCCAGCTTAAACAAAATCATTTCAATTTATGTCTGTATATAAAACTTGCAAATCTTTGAATGTTCTAAAATATCTGAATGCTTCATAATAAATAATAAATATTATGCATGTTTATAAAAACTGTTGCTAGTTATTACAATAGAGACGTTCATTGCCAAAATCTAATTACGAAAGACTTTCTGTTGTTGCTTTTTTTAAATTCAAGTATGCTAATTCAAAAAAATTCTTAGTATTGATATATTTCTTATATTCTCATTTCTTGTTTTATTACAAAACTGTAGTCTGCTAGACAAAAAATGTAGTTACTATCATTAAGATTTGAAGATATAAGTAGAAGTTCTGAAAAAGATTGCTAAGGCAATTGAAACTATCAATAATAGATTGTAAAAAGCATTATAAAAGTAACAAAAAACTAAAATAATACTTCTATATTTTAATAATAAGTGGGATAAATATTTGCAGGGAATGTATACTCATAAATAATTATAAGGGATAGGAAAATAAAATAAATTTTAACTAGAATAATATAATTACAAATATGGAAAAATGAATATAAATAAGAAAATCATATAAACATAAAAATTATATAAAACAGAAAGCATAAATGATGATATTAAAGAGAGCTTATTGCTATTTAATGTAAGGGCAGGAACTTTAAACAGTATTGAAATAAGACAAGAGTGCATTAAAGATTTGAATTGTAGATGTTCATGTGAAAATGGGTGAATATTTAATATTTATTACTGGAGAGTAGGAAATAAAGAGAATAAAAGAGGTACAATTTTTTTTTTGACCATATACCAAAATTAGGAATATGAGAACAAGGAAATGGCACTTTAAAAACAACTTTTATTAAAATAGTATAGAGTGAAAAAAAACTAAATAAATCTAAAAAAATAATTGGGTAATAAGGAATAAGAAATAGATGAGTCTATTGTGATATGTAAAGATTTTGTGGTTAAGGGGTGTTTAATTTGCATAGCAACATTTCCTAAATATATACCTTATACACAAGAATGTTATAATTTTGTTTAAGGAGAAGCAACTTTACATCTCACTACAGCTAGAAGTTTATCTTTCATATTAAAAGTTTTTTCAAGATACTTATAGTAGGAACATAGAGATAAACAAAATTTTAAATATTACTAGTATTTTAAAAGTTTTGCTGATTAAGGTAATTTCAAGCAATACTCAATATCTATAAAACTTCCACATCCAAAAGCAAATGCTGATTATATCTGTATTATAAATGCTTGAGTATAACATTACCACTAATTTTCTTTCTATTAATTTTTAGCTTGGTAATATGTCTGGAAAATTATTTTACACAATGATATTAAAGTACATGATGAACCTCTATTACCACGACTAGATGATAATATTAACAATATAGCAAATCGAATTACATTTTATTTATTTTTTTAAAAAGGGACAAATGGATATTTCATTTAAATGAAAAAGAAGACTAAATTAAATGAATTAAAAGGAAAAGTCATAAAAGATAACCATAAAGTTAGCATAATATTACATAAAAGTTGCTATCAGAAATTCATTACTATATGGCATAGCATCACTTTTAACAATATACTTCACAAAGTATATTCTCAACTTATCTTTCTTTGTGCATTGACAAAATTATAAAAAAAAAGCATCAAGCAATCCTCTTTTTTTTTATAAATTCAAATTAATTCATCTGACAATTTTGATTGCTCAGGAATCTTCCTCAGAGCTATAAAGTAGACAAAGGCAAAACTCCCCATACAGTAGTGCCACCCTGTGCCAAACAGAGTAATCAATGGATGCCAGAAGGCTTGTGCATAAAATCCCTATCTAGTGCCTACTCATCCAATATCCCCAGACTAGTTTCTGGCTTGTGGCCATTATCAGTGAGGATCCTTGGATCTGAGAGCACTGCACCTACATCTTAGGATCTAATGCAACACTCCAGCAGCCACCTTTTAACTCTACTTTACTACAAAACCATGAGAATGAAATTGAAAACATTGACAAGCCAGAAACTAGTCTGGGGATTTTGGATGAGTAGGCACTAGATAGGGATTTTATGCACAAGCCTTCTGGCATCCATTGATTACTCTGTTTGGCACAGGGTGGCACTACTGTATGGGGAGATTTGCCTTTGTTTACAACAAATTATGTGCTAGTATAGAGATGGTGATCATGTGATGTTTGATAGCTATAAAGTAGGAAGGACATTTTAGATATATGTTTATATGATTGTATATTTATCTATTTATAGATGTTTTGTAACTCTGAAGAAGATTTCTGGGCTCTCAAAACTGTCAGATGGATTAATTTTAATTTAATAAAATAAGCATTGAAAAAGTTAAAAGACAAGTAAATTGTTGGATTTTTTTTAACAATATATTTATTGAATTATGCATTCATGCAACAATGTTCAAAAATTCCCATTGAAAATGTCTTGATCATATTTGTTCTCTTATGATTTTGAGAAGCCTTGCACAATTTAGTGTAATCCAAAGTGAAGACTGCACTGAACTCTTCTCAGAATGCATGTTTCTGTGCTTGTAAGATACCCTTGCTATTTAGTGCTTACAATATTTGTTCATAAGTACTTGTAAAATTTACTAAATTAACAACTCTTATCTGCTTTTTGATTTTGCAACATCAGGTATAGACTGATATACTTAATATTATCATTACTATGATATATGACTTAGCCATAATCTTTTCCAAGCTAAAAGGAAATTTCTTTAAGCAGTAATCATCCCTTATTTTCTTATCATAGACTACATAAAATAACTTTTTACTAATTACTATATTTTATAATCCGTTGCCACAATAAACAATTAAGTATCAAAACAATAATTTTTACTTTCATATCAATTGAATCTGAGCAGGAAGCATTCATTTAAATTAGTTGAGTTGCAAATAGACATGTTTATTTAAAATAGATGAGTTCATCCCATAATAGAAAGCTTTAATTGTCAAGTGAATTGTTTTTATGTTTTTGCAACTTCATTTTTAGAATATTATTGAGCAGATTTAAGTGGAAAAATTTCAGTGCATTTTTTTGCAATAAATTTAACAAGATGCTGAATGTTTATGAAGAAAGTTTTCTGTAAGAGATTCAGCAGTATAGTATTACAGCTGTGTAATTGATTATATATATATTACAATACTTCAATTTATTATATTTAAATATATTAGCACATTGCAATCAAAACTGTTATACTGTTTTCTGCCCAACCTTTAAACAAATTCTTTGGCCATTGCAAAGGGTCTTTTAACTAAAAATACACTAGTTAAAATATAAATAAAAATCATATTCATTTTAAAAATATCTTATCCATCTTTAAAATTTTAAAACTATCATTAACAAATATAATTCGTTTTATTTTTTTCTTCACTTTTAACATTTATTATTTTTTTCTCTTTCTTCTTTTATAATTTTAATTTTATCTTTATTAATAAAATGATTATTCTCTATCCCATCCTCTTCCCATCCACACAATCATTCCTTTAATTTATAAATATTCATGTATTTTTTCTATTTATTTTAAATTTTTCTTATTCAATCTTTCTTGATAACTTTTTTATATTTGCTATCATTTTAATGTTATAGTCATAATACTGATATTTTTTGTATACATATAAACACTAGAAATTTTATCTATTAAGTGTTATTTCATTCTTGTTTGTATTTATTTTTTTTGCTGTGCAATATATGTTATGTATGTTTTTTTTTTGTTTTTTTTTTTTCATTATGTACATTCTATTATCCAATTATTTTACTTCAACTAAAAAAAATTTTTCTTCATTTTTAATTTATAATTTCTATTTTATTAATTATATTATAAAAAATTTAATTGGCTTTAAAACTTGATAATTTTTTCAATTTTTCTTATTATATATATATATATTTTGTACTTGTCAATTTATTTATTTTTTTTAATTTTTTTTTTTATGATACCCGGGACAACAGCTTGTAAGGAAGCTGTGCTAACCACTCAACCACCAATGCTTGTCAATTTATTAATCAATCTTTTGGGTAATCTTTACTAACTATTCAAATTTTATTTTATCAATTCCATTTTAAAAATAATTCATTTTTTAAGTGTATTTTTAAATCCCTTCCTACTTTACTACTATTGTTGACAAATTGGATTTAGATATAAACAATAGTAGTAAACTTAATATTATAATAATAAGATAGGGATGAATTTTTAAGATATTTTCACACAATGAACTGCTAAAAAAAAGAAATTGATAAAATAAAAGTTTGTCCAAGAAGTTTGATTAATAAACAGATTAGTGGATAAAACAGAAAAATAATAAAAATAGAATAAATTAAAATAATAATAGTAAGTCAAAGATTTATATAAATTTTAAAGCCAATAAATTAGAAATTAAACCAATGTACAAAAATAAAAAGAATTTAAGACAATTATGAAATAATAAAAAATCTATAAGATGAAGATTATGAATTCATTATATATAATAGAGTATAAAATGTTATCAAAGCAACAAAACAAAATATAACATACATTGGAATAACAAAGAATAATTGAAAAAAAGAAAAAGAAATAATATTTAAATTATAAAAAAATCTACTTTATATAGAAAAGAATATAAACATTATGTCTACAGCATTAGATTGACAAAAAAAATATAGAAAATTATTGAGAAAGATTTATTAAAGAATATTTATATATATATAAACAATCTTAAATTAAATAAATAATAAAAATAATATATAAATATTTGTTTTTTGTTTTTTTTTTTAAAGAAAGAGTGGAGGCAAATGTGAGTTAAAGCAGTCAAATTATTATTAAAGAAAAAATATAATTAAAATTAAAATAATAGAGGAAAAGGGAAGAAATAAACAGTAAATTTTAAAAGTGAAGCAAAGAATAAAAAGAATTATGTTCATTCACAATGGTTTTAAAGTTTTAATTTTATTGTTATAGTTTTAATGTATCCTTGTTATAAATAAAATGAGTCACAGATATGTGTAGTAAAAATGATAAATGTATATGTACAATATTTTTTAAAATGTATAAGATTTTTATTTACATTTTTATTACTATTTTAGTTAAAAGATTTCTTTGGCAATTATTATAGAAAGTAGTTTAAATATTGGCAAAAAATTATATATACAGTTTTGATTCAAATAAATTAATGAAGTTTAAAAGAATAAATTGAAATATTGGAATGTATATAATGAATACACTGTGAATTAATAATTAAAAAAAAAAAGGAAGATAAATTATATATATATATATTTTCATACCCTGCCATTATTAATAATAATATAAAACACCTAAACAGTTTTAAATATATTGAATGAAATTAATTAAACTGAGTATAATTTTGACCATGTGCATCATAATCGTAACCATTATTATGAAGCATATGCTCAAAAGTATATTAGTTTAATTAATTTCATGCAATATATTTAAAACTCTGTTTTGCTATTTTATATACAAATAAAAATGTCCATAAATTAAAAACTATTGTCATAACAATAAAAATAATAAATATGGATTGTAATTATCTATTATATACAGTCATTCATTCTGCAATTGAAGAGGGTTAAGGAATTAACTGAAAGTACTTCTGTAGATTTTTACTGTTATGTTTATTATTTTTACTGTTATATATATATATATTAGAGATGTAATTAAATTGATTAATTTATCAATGTTTAATGTAAGTAAAACAATCAGTGATTTGTGGATTGGTTTGCATAATTGCTGTAAAACTTATTTGCAATTTCCTTTTTGTTTATTATTGTTTTTTTTTGTTTTTGGAGTTAGAATTGCTAGTTCATTTATAAGTAATTGCTAGTAAATATATTATGTAAAAAAATCACAGTGAACTATTAATACATTGTTTTATAAACATCTTTTATAAAATGAAACATAAATTAATATTATTTGGAATTCAAATTTAGTAACTGAAGAAAGTTCAAGCCTGACATTTTATGAATTATACTCTGTTGATGATATCATTTTTATTTTCCAAAGTAGTGAGTATATAAAAAATCATTAAAATTACTGGTCTCATAAGAAAATGGAGGGAGGAAAAGGAGAACAAAACTCACTTTATCTAAAACATCAAAGAACAAATAATTAATAAACCTTTGAATTTACAGTTGACATTAAGATTAGTAGAAAACAAAATATTCAATATATATATAATTCCAAAACAAATTACATAAAAATTTATACTGCAATTATACAAATTTGTATATTCATTTTCTTACATGAAATCATATTTTATTCATTTTTTTTTGTTTTTTACAAATAAAAGTCACTAAAAATTCTTATTTTTTTTAGGTACTAATATTAATATTCAAATATAAGTATATTGTCTGTACTAAAAAATATAATTAGAAGGGACATGAACTCAAGCTTTCAAGCTTCTTATAGCTATGCACTTCATCTTATACAACCAATGCACATGACCACATATATGTGAAAAAGATAAATGATCTCCAATATGCGTATTTCATGCTGAACCACCACTTATCAGTTAGTCCTGATCACCATCTCCACACACATATACAATCAGTGTCAGTTTACATTCAGACTGTAAATCTTCAAACATTAATGGACAGGTTTCAATCTTCTCCAGCCTCCAACTCTTCAGCCATCCTTATCATTGAAAATCTGATGAACAACACTCAAAGTCTTTGTTGATGCTAATATTATTGCCATATCCATGTTGACTTTAAGTCACTCTGACATTCCTCTTCTGTGTAATGAAGTGAACATATTAAGGTCCTATATTTGAGGAGTCAGAATGGTATGACAATAATACTGCCATCAACAAGGACTTTGAGTGTTCCATCATCAGATTTTTAATGATATGGATGTTGAAGAGTTGGAGGGCAGAGAAGATTGAAGCTTGTCCATTAAAGTTTGAAGTATCTTATTATAAACTGAGGTTTGACTGCATATAGGTATGGGAGGTGGTGATCTGGGCCAACTGATGAGTGCTGGTTCAGCCTATATATGTATATTAGAGATCATTTATCTTTTTCTCATGCATAGTTCCATGTGTATAGGTTGTATAATAAAGAGTGCATAGCTGTAGGGAGTTTGAAAGTCTGAATTCATGTCCCTTCTAATATTACTTTGAAATATTTTGACCAATCAAGACAGATATATGGAATACGTATAACATTGTATTTCTTTAGATATGTTTCTCTAAAGAGAGATGTTTAAATTCGTAAAAATAATTTAATATTCACACACAAAAAATGTTTATTACTTTACAAAAATTTAAACAAATAAATAAATAAAAGCATAAATGTCAGCGTTAACTTTTAAATGTTTCTTTGTTTTTAGAACAATATTATTACTCTCCATATATAAAACAAAAACAGTCAATTAATTATTTGTAAATAATGTTTCTATATCTTATCAAGAATTCATGTGATGTCTAAGTACTCAAATGTCAGGTTCGATTCAATGTTTCTATTCAATTAATAAACTGATTTTTTTTAAAAATGTTCTCAGTTAAGAGATTGGTTGCATGAATCTTTAGTTTTTGAATTCATCGCTATAAACCACGTAGGGTGCAGTTAGTTAGTAGTGATATTTTATTAATAAGCAGATTTAAAAAAATAACGCCACACCCTAAACACAGAAAAAATAGAGTCTATATGCAGTACATATATATATATAATTTTACTATCTTGAATTTTGACTAAAGTAATTGAATGATAGAGAGGGATCCTGCTTATATTTCATAATAATAGTGTTGTTTTTATACGATCCTTATGAGATCGTTGCTATTTACTTTTTTCTATTTTCAGTTAACATTTATTTTAGATTCTTACAAGTGATATTAAAATGGAGATTAATGTTGCTTATTGTAAATTAATTGTGGAGTTTATGGAAAGTGATAATTGTCAGTTCATTGATCTGAAGATTGAGTTTAATTCTGGCGAGTTGATGTGCTAGATGGACCATTTGTTATTTAATGAGGATCATTTATTTTCTTATAAAACAATTAGGAGCTTCCTGTCAGTTGCAATCAAAAATACAATCAACTAAAAATTAAGATTTTATAAGAAAATTAATAATCTTTTTTGTCTCATTATTTCCTGTATTTTCTTTGTTCTCTTAGCGAAAATTTGAATTTTTTTTTTCTTTAATAAAATTTAAAATTGATTAGTTGAATGCATAGTTTGATATTCAACACAAGTCAAAAAATTTAATATAAATTATATTTGTATATATATGTACTTATGACATATTCTGGCGTAATTTTTTAATTGAAGCAGAAACCCATTTAAATTTATAAATGACAATGCCTCAGATATAATATCTATTGTATTTACTTCTTGTGTCTATGACCTGAATTTTAAATTCGATCTGAGTTTCAGATTGTAAACAGGCTTGGAATATTTTTTTAAAAATATCTTTACTATAGCTAAACAATCATTCAAATATTGGTTAGTAATTCATAGGTGGAAAGTTCAAAGGAAAATAACGTCATAACATTTGGCTAGCCTAGTTAAGTGCTTGGCTATCAGGGTACAACAACTCTCAATTTCAATTATGTGTCATTTTATAGTCTAAGTATATGCATTTGCTCATACATTATTGAACTACGATATACTTCTGCAATTGTATATGATGACTGCAGACATCCTTATAAAAATCTAGATTTATTTTTTATTTTATTTTATTGACTGGTTTGTTTATGATCTAATAACTGAATTGGTTTTTGATTTTTTACAATTTTTATTTATACAACTCCTTAGCTGGCTGGAAGTCAGTTTTTTAAGTCGAATCACTGCATGCGAGTGGTGTCTTTTTTTCACAGTTTGTTTTAAAGATTGTTAGAGAGATTTTGATTTTGAACTGGGCTATTCTTATGCATTCATTAGCCATCAGATTAAGATATTTTATAGTACAGTTATGAAGACAGAATCATATTATAGTTATATTATAGTTGTGTGATGACCAGATCTGTCCTAATCTCACCAACCCATATTACTATTAGTTTTATTTTTATATTGGCAATAGATAAATACCTATGAATACATGAATTAGGCAATGGACCAGTTATTTAAAAATATTCTGCAATTGCTTAGAAAACTATAACTAATTGAAAAGTTATTCACGTTTTAAATCATTTAAGATTGAAGCTTACATTAAGAGGCATAAATGTGATGAGACAAAAAACAATTGCTTACTAGCATTAAATAAGCCGACATCATGTGCTGTTTATTTGGATCTAACTTATAGATTACAGTGTTCTCTTGTTTCATTGATTAAAGTATGTTAGTAATATTGGAACAAAATACTTTTTTATTTCAAATTTACTTGCTTTCAAAAGATAAAGAAATTAGCAATCCTGTCTAAATCACTAAGATACCCACATATTAATTCAAAATAGCAGAAATTATTTC
>JAQFVV010012468.1:4364472-4764745 GCA_028023455.1 Epiperipatus broadwayi
TGGAGGGCCACAATCTAACCCTTAACTAACACATAAGGCCAATCTAACTGCCCCGTTCCCGCATCTCCACTTCCCCTCATAAATACAATATAGTGAAATATGCCTGACCGGGTTCTAGCTCTAATAATAAATGAAATATTCAATTAAATGCTTTACTAGCTCAAGTTTCTTAAAATTAACTTAGGTTCTGTTTTAAACTAAATCAAATAAATATTCAGGAATTCATGAGACTAGAAGTGGAAATACGGGTGACAAGGTAGATTACATTGAGACAATATCCCACCGGATACCACCTCAATGGCATAAGAACACTATCCCCCCTTATACTACTATTACGTATAATAACTACATAGTATTCTTATGACTTCCGCAACTTCTAATCACTAAGACTCATTTAACAATTAAAGTATTAATCTTTTATCTCTAATAACAATAATAGTAATCATCTAGCTCAAATGAAATAATCTCAGGTTCTTAAATTTATTCGTATGTTAATGACATATGGTAGCAAAATATGATAAGGGATTTTATGTCATAATCTACTACTCTGAAATTAGATTAATAATAAAAACAATAATAATCATAATCTTTATTGCCTAATCCAACTAGTACAGCTTTTCTTTCATTGCAAATTTATAACTGTAATAAATTAGTTAATAATCTAATATCCCCTTTTTTTATCTTTAAGTAATAAAATAAATTAATAAGTGGCAGTGTTTAGATAATCTGATAAATAAAGCAAGTGGCAACTAATAGCATATAATTTAGCAAATCTTATGATAATGGATTGATGACTAGTAACGCAATGCAATTTATAATTATTTAATTACAAGAACATCAATAAATATTTAAGATTAAACATACTTCTCTATTTATCTTTTGTGCAAACAATCATATACTTAGTTTGATTGTTGTGAACATATTCTGTGAATTCATGCAATGATGTAGAGAAAACAAAACTCAGACACAAGTTTTAATAAACAAATTTTAAAATTTTATTAACATCAATAAAATAAATAAAACAAACAAATCTATTTACATCTATTTACAAGGGATATCCTCATTTTCTTACACTATAATAACTGAATTATACACATTTATATTTCTTTTATCGTTAATTAAACTTATTATGCCTTTTAAAAGTTATTTAGTTATTTCTCATTAGGTTTATCATATCACTTATTTTAACTATTTTATGGGTAACACCATTCTTTACCTTTTAATATTAAAGTTAATGTATTATAAATTATCTATGTGGATAAACATCATTTATAAAGAAATTACATTTTCTTGTAACTTTATATAAGTCACTCTGCATATTATTCAAATATTATTATTACTTTTAACGTTTGTTCTCCAATACTCGTAAACTATAATACGTTTATTCCATAAGCCATACTCATGTATAATACTATAACACGGGTTTAATTATCACCTGTTACAGTTTCACATATACTATAATTATCGAATGTTATTGTATTTTTTAAATATGCAATACTTATATTTTTAAAAATATAATTAACAATAAGAAAACGTGAAATTATATTTAATATTTTTGTATATTTCTATTTGGATATACTTTTATAAAATTATAGTTCATTTCTTAAAAAAAAATTAAAATAATTCTCTAACTCATTCTCTTCTTAGGATATCTGCATCTTCCTTTCAATAATCATAATCTACTCTTTGTTAATACTTAACTATTCTAATTCCAAATAA
Organism: Epiperipatus broadwayi; assembly: GCA_028023455.1. Lineage (NCBI taxonomy): Eukaryota > Metazoa > Onychophora > Udeonychophora > Euonychophora > Peripatidae > Epiperipatus > Epiperipatus broadwayi. The sequence goes on from JAQFVV010012468.1 coordinate 4,366,192, forward strand.
TAGCATGACATACATTCTAAAATATCTATTGTTTCCCTTTTAATAGACTCATCATATAACGATGTAGTTGCAAGAAATACAGATAAAGATAGCGAAAGATGTATAGGATATCGGGAAGATAGATAGATAACTTATCCGCAATATACTTAAAAAAATGTATGGAACAGTGTGAATAGGTCCGACATTCATTGTCTAATAACCTTGGCGATAAGCATGATGTGGCAGCTATTTACTCAGCTTTACCAAACATCTAATACGACTCACAAGAAACATATAAAATACCACTGTCCAAGACAACATGGGTACCAATCGTAGGGCTTTGTTAACTATGCTGATTAACATCTAAAACTACCTATTATTTCATTCCCTGTAGCATCCTAGTTTTTAATACATCCTCTTGGTTTCCGAATCACCACGTACTACCAAGTCACTACCCAAACTATCTCTCGAGATTTTTACTGTATCCAACATCGATCAAATACTAACTACTTTTTAAAATAATAAACAAAATTTGCTAATATAAAACATTTCCCTATTCCATAAGAACAATTTGTCTTGCTTTATTACACTGTAGGTTCAACATCTATGTTTTGTTAAAATAACATTTAAATATCCCAATCGGAAAATTAACAGAAAATATCACATAACCATCGGTTATATTGAACTATATTAATAACATATAAAATGATTATCGTATGCATATCTTTAAAAATCTAATCACATCTCAAAGTGTTTTAGAGTGTTGTTTTCAAAATGCGTTTTACAACAATAATAACAATAAAACTTTGCGCTACATTCATTCGATTCTCAGCTGATCTAAATAAATAAAACATACATTATATCATTAATAATTATAAATGTTACCAAAAAACAATCTTTATCTTCCTATCAGAGTTTGTAGTAGGCTTCTTTCTCTTCGAGCATTGCAAATATACAAATTTCCACATACATACAATATTATTTTAAAATTCAAAATCAAAACATATTATTTCATATAATGTTATATCATGAATTAATGTATTTTGTTTTCCCTATCACTATCTAAAACTTAATGTTTAACTTAGATTAGTAAAGAAAATAATTCAAACCATAATCACATATTTTTCTGATGGTAAATCTTGGTTAGTCCCATAATATTTATTATTTCTTCTTTTGTCTGAATGTTCTCCTTTCTGCTTATTAAAGTTTTAAATAAATTAGTTCATTTAATAAACTGTTTAGACGATCTTTAGTTTTAGTGTTTAATCCAAAATTATTAGAAAACATTTTATTTAGTTATCCCACGAAGCTTTTTAATGTTCTGGCGAATATTACCTCGGCGCGTTGATGCATCTTTATTTCTAGTTAAACTACAATTACTTAATAATTACGGTACCAATTGCGTTTTCCATGGATCCAATTTTTTTATATTTCTCTTCTGTAAAATATAAACTTCACTTTCATTCATTATTATTTTATAGACACTACTTCCGATCTTTACTATTTTCTAGAGTATTTTCTCCAGTCATCTTAAAGAAAGCAATTCAAACTATTTCAATATTAAAATTCCTTTTGTCCATTTATTCTTATACGAATAATACTTATTTTTATTTTCCATTATCTTCATTAACTCTGCGCACAATGTCCTTTCATTGATTTTATATGCACGAAAACAGCTTTCATAGTGATACGCTATATAAACTATATCAACGAATAACATTAACATATTTGGAATATTATAAAATTTACAACTTGGTTTTAAGAATCTATCCATTTTCCATTGAAAACTCCGATTATATTTCGATAGAATCCACTGGCAGGTTACTGTAAAGTTAGTGAAACATTACTATGAAAAACTTTTTTTTTAAAAACTTTTATTCTAAGATTCTCTTCGGATGATTTTTAAATTGTCAGTTGGTTTCTTTCAAAGATATTATTAAAATTATAATAAAATTGACTAATAAATTGAAAAAGAAAAAAAATTTTTAGAGAGCTTAAAATTTTACCTCTGCTCTGGAGTCAACACATTTTTGTTCTCCCCGTTTATACAATTAGTTGGCACGATTTTTTGTTGTCTGCCAAGATCTATTTTTTTATTGGTCAATTCCTACTTGGATTGATAAACAATTTCTAAAGTTTTAAAATCATGATGTAATAGACTTAAATGTAACTAATTATTATTTTTAAATCAATTATTATCTATTACAATTTTGAAACAATAATTAATAAAGATGTATACTACTTATTTTTATTATGATGTGTGACAATTCCATCCAATTCTATAATATACTATTTTAATATTTTAATTATTAGTATTAATTTAAACCAGTACTTAGACATAGAATATTTCAGACAGTCACGTGGTCATTTCCGGTGTTTAGTCTGATTTTATCTGTCTGAATAAATTTGTTACTTATATTATATAAAATAATTATATAAAATTTTGAAAAACAATTTAGAAAAATATAGAATTAGATACAATTCTCACCATCACAACATTTATTATTAAATATATCATATTAATATTTTACTGTTTAATATAATCTATAATTTTAAATACTATATAATATTAATTTTAAAATTTTTTAGTAATTGACCGTTTATAACCATCATTGACCCATAGAAAAGGGCACAATAAATATATATATATTGTGTACCATAAATAACTAAGTGAATATTGAATAGAATGAATAATAATCAGGATTACTAAAAAGATTTAATTTATTTAAAATGATAAGTAATGCTTATTTTGTACAATAACACATATATTAATATTGTCAAGTTTTACTATGAATATATTATTAAAGAATGTTTATTTCAATAATATTATGAAATCACAATTATAAAAAATATTTTCAGAATTTATATAAACTTTAAGTATATTTTTCATTATGGATTTTATTTGCACCATGTTGAATAAAAAGCAGAATAATTTTGCACTATAAACATTGCATAATAATATTTTTATTATTGTTGTTTATGGGATATGGAACACTTTTTGAAAGTATTCCGGTCATATATTTTATTTATTATATCTAGTTATATGATTATATACTAGTTAGTTTAGAGTATGTGTGCTTATATATAATATATAAATAAAATTAACCAAGAAGAAAATGAGATAAATTTAAAATAAAATCTTATATATTTTTATTAACATTTAACCTTAATTTTTTTATAACATTCGGGAAGTATGTTTTTGTTTGTTTCATTATTTAAATTTGAAGTTTATTATAATTAAATTATAAATAAGCCATTCGTATTCATTATAAATAATTATCTATATTTGAAAATATTGGTTGTATTTAAATAGATCATTCTTCATTTAGGATGGTAAAAGGGTTAAGAAACAAACTAAAATATAAATATTTTTAAATTGTTTTATTAGTAATGATATAGATAAAGATTTTGATTTTGGTTAATAGTATATTGACCTTGACAATATTATACAAGTTAGGAATTTTAACAATACAGATAATATTAAATTATTTTATGTTTATTCATTAATTAATATATATACTTTATATATTTTTTGTAAATAAATTATTTTATTGATTAAAATTTGAATCTGATTATTTTAATTCATTGAGTATATTATATTGTAGTATTAATTTAAAGAGTCTATACATATTTACATTTTATAATAAATATATTAATATTGAGTTAGTTATGATTTTACTTTGGCAATTTTCTTATTTATATTTCATTGATTATACAATAACAGCTAATGTCTCAATAAATATTAATTGCTTATTTGAAATTAAATAAATGAGCACTTAACTTATTTTGTGTTTATAATTTATATTATTTGACTATTATTTTTATGTGCCATAATGTTATATTTTGAAAATAAGTTATATTTAATTTATGACAATTAAGTTGATTTATGACAATATAAATTTTGGTGTCCTAAAGTAATAAACTATTTATTAAATTATTCATATTTATATCATTCAGATTTTAGTTCCAGATGTGGTGACTGTATAAATTTTGGCTAACCTAAATTTTCCATGTTTCATGATAAATAAAACTTTATTTATTTTATATTGATACAATATACAGGCAATCTGTAATATAATTTTATTTTAAAAAGTACAAAAAAAGTGTAGTTTTAATAATAAAATTAATAATATTGGGATCTTTTTAAAAAAATCTTTATACATATAAAAAAGTGAAATCTTTAATTTTTTTAAAAACTAAAATAAAGCAAAAAAAATAAATAATGTAAAATAGCTAAAGGCTATAGAGCTTTATTTTTTCCTATTTTTTAAATAACTATAAAAAGTTATGATAAAATGAAAAATAGATGTCAATAATACAACACTTATTTGTGTGTGGGTGTATGTAGGGGTTGAAATATCACATGTAAGATAGCTCATATGTTGTAATTTATGCATACCGTGTGTGAATCCTGTAGTAAACATATACAGGTAAGTGGAGAATGAATATAAGGTTCCTGTATGATAAATAAAAAAAAATATTTTTTTTGGAAACTACATATTCTAACTATAACATCAACGTTAAAAAATTTAAGAACATTTTGTAATAATTAAATGCTGATTTTCTACCAGTTTCTATTATTGCAATGGACCTCTATAAAAACATTTTATAATTAAACTAATTTTTACTTCAAATTAGTTAAAATATATAAATTAATACACTGTACAGATCTTACACACACTTCTTTTTTTATTTTATTTTATTTCTGCATGTATTTCTATGTAAATCAAATATATGAATATATTATATAATTTATGTAAATAAATTAATTTTTACATAGGTTAGAAAGTCAATGCTTTACTGAAAAATATTACATCAGCTACTTAACTTGTGATAGTTTCACACCTGGTGTTTGTTCTGTGAACTAAATATTAAAATGAAGAAAATTAAAATTTTTTTTTTATTACTTTCCATTTAAGATAATTTTTTTTTTGTATTGCAGATAACTGGAATTGCATATGTGGAAATGACTAATATTTCAGACAAGGTTATATTGTGTTTGTAAAAAAAAACTGCCATTATTTATCACCAATTTTTCTATATACAATTCTTTTATAAACAAAATGTATAATAATTATTTATTACGATCACGAAACTATAACTTTTTGATAATATAATACAATTCTGTTTATATAAGTATGGGCTACATTTTAAAAAATTAGTTGAGAATAAAATGAAAAGGAACGGAATATTTTATTTGTGGTATGATGTATTGCAAAAATTTATTGAACTATTGATGATTCTCACATGTTTATTTTTTTCATTTTAATGCCTGTTGCTAAGAGATTATTTTGCATTATAAAATCTTAATTTTCTGATGATGTATATACATGTCATATTAAAGCAATTTTTTTTGTATATAAAAGCATGTACTAAAAATTTCTTATCCTTTTCTGTGTTCAAAATTCCTATTGGCAGATTGAATTAAAATTCCAAATTTTTGATTGGTCAATTACAATATCAGCAGTAAAAGTATATGTATTTTTTTAAATCTCTATTTGTTTTAGTTTAGTTTCTAAAATGCAAATTGATAATTCATTAGTTTATTAAAATAAATGAAAGTTATTTTAAAAATAAATTTCTATTTATAATTAATGAAAATAATCTATAATGGTAAACAAAATGTATGTTTGTCATCCAATGATAAATTGCAGACATACATTATTGATTTCTCTGTCAATTTTCCTTCATATAAGAGTAAATATTTTCCTCTAAAATCTGAATTATCTTTCTAAAATAATTACTATTTTACAAATAGTTTGTGAAAAAATAATAAATGTGTAAAAAAGTGTTCTAATCAAACAAAGACATAGAAGGATCAAAACCATTAATTGGGACTCTATGGAGAAAATAAAAAACAAACAATCAATTCCTTGGAATGCAGGCTCTTATCCCATTGTTATAGTATTAACTTTAAATATTATTAAATTTATTAATTGTTAAAAATCTTAAGATGACAACATTATTTAATACATTTTTTTCTGAAGAAAAATCAGCAAATTAACATTAAAAATAGCTGTTAGAGAGCAAGTTAAAGCAATGAACACATGGATGATGCATGAGCTCAGTTCATATTAAGAAAAGATGATTTGTTTTAATTAAGAATTCAAATACTAGTTGATTTCTGATTATCTAGGTACTATAATTCAGTAGCTTTATTTTAGACTGAACAAAATTACAATGGATCCTTTAAAATATTATGATTACTAGATTATATTTTTTGATATGAATCAAATTTTTTTAGCTGAGGGTCTTATATAGGCACCATTGTAAAACAAGGTTGTTTGGGTTTTTTAAATGAAAAGGCAGTGTTTTATTTTTACTTGTAAATCTGGATTGCAAACTTTTTCCTATTATTTTGAAAACATTTTCTTGATAAAGATTTCCAAATAATAGGAAAAAGTGACAGAAAATGACAAATTAATGAACACAATTACTATGACGAATCTCATTGATTGGCATAGCATATATTGTGCAAAATGTTGTAAGTCTCTCCAGGATATCAGATATTTTTTTAGATTGCAATTCATTGCCAATGTATGCACATATTTAAAATTAAATTAGAAAATACAACAGTAAATAAATTAATAAGATGTTTTTTTTAATCCATCTATATTTTTCATCTTTTTTAGTTGCTCACTTTGAATTACAAAAATGAATTGTTTAAATTCCACAAAAATTATTTTACATCATAAAATAGCAAGTAAAAAAAGGATTGTAAACAAAGTTTGTTTATTTACTTTTCTAAATACATATTAACTGATTTTAGTGTACTGCTTATGTAAATTATTTTAAAAGCATCAATAAAAAAAAATTTAAAAATCAACTTTGAAACAATTTTTTTTTGACTATAAAGATGCTGTATTAATTTAGATTAGCAAATTGTAAATTTTGCTTTGTAAGTTTTAAAAGAGGTTTATTTTATTACTTTTAATTTATTCTTTATAAAATTTTGAATAAAGTGTTAGATCAAAATACAAATCATATATATTTTTTATATATATAAAACTCAAAATATTTCATTGTTTAATTCAAATCCAAGTCATAGATAGAAGATATTTGTTGGGATCTTTCTCATCTAAGAAATAAATCTTAAATCATTTAATAATTTGTTTCTATGTACTTAATAACATTCTCCCAAAACAAATTTCATTCAACTATATTTTCTTTTTAATATATGAGAAAGTGGATTGGACATATATTAAGAAGAAAGTATAGTTTAACGAAAAATATTTTGGAGGGAATGGTGAGTGGAAACATGAAGAAAGCATAGAAAAGGTTGATATTATATAAAAGATAGAAAGAGTTACTTGGAATTGAAGATTTGAACAATGAAGAGAATGAAGTGGAGAAATGGATGAGTTTGTGTTGTGACTGCTCTCTTGGCTATCCATAGGGTAGAATACTATTGATTAATTGGTTAAATAATAAAATTAAATAGCAAATATATTTATTATCTGAATTTGCATAAATCTTGATTCACTTACCCCAGTTTGAAATATATATATAATAAAAGATAAGAAATTAGTTTAAAAAATGAATTTTTAATTTTATACTACTCATTGCATCTGTTATGTGTTATAATTAGAAAAGATTATCCTATCATAAGTAAATTGATCTTTTGCATGTACAAGTTATATTTGAAATTACATACTACAATCTAATATCACTTAAACATTGCTATCTTTGGTATTTTATTATCCTAAATTTTCATCAAAAGAAGTTTAAAGAAAAATTCATTTTAATGATATCTTAATGTTTATATGTTAAATTTTAAAAATATTACATATAACTAAATTATCTTTTAGTCTTTTAGTATTTTTGTTATAAAATTTGATGCAGTTTTAATCAGGTATAAATATTATGTTATATCTAAAACATTTTTTAAAAACTATTTTTATTATACAAAGTAAATGTTTTGCAATAGAAAGATTTGAATATAGTCTTTATTCTGTATTTTTAAAAACATTTATTAAGGGGAGAGTGCATATCTATTTTTATAGCACTTGTGTGAAAAGTTATTGACTTAGACAATATTCCATAAGTGCTCAAAATCAGTATATTATGAATTATTATTTATATATGTTAATGTATAAATGTTCGTCTTTTGATATTTTATTTTTAGTCAATCATTTTTGTTGATGATTTAATGTATTTCATAATTTGTAAATGTGTATTTTGTTTTATAAACATGTAAATTAATATTGTATACAATATATTTGTTAAAAATAACTGTGCTTTATACATAATGATAGTGCTGAAAATCTATATCATATAACATATAATATTTTCCACATTTTTTATGGATCTTGTAATTAAATTTCATAGTTATGTAGTTCAACTGTAGATTACAATAGTACAAATATATCAAACTGCAATCTGGAAAATGTATAAGAGATAAGAAATCAATGGATAAATTGATATTCAACACGCATTTATCTAGAAAAGCAAAACTTAGAAACTAAGGATAATGGAAAATCTGCAATCATTCTGTATATACTCTGTCACACAATTTAATTTGTATTTATCAGATAAAATATTAGTAATAGTTAAATAAGAATTTTTACTATTAAGAACAACACTGCAATGTATAGGTGATTGTTTGGGAGATCATATAATATTTAGACCCATATAGTACTTTGAGCATAATTCTATTCAATCAATTGAAATGAGTTTTTTTTTTTTTTTAATTTTGTCAACTGCGATTTGATCTTGGAACTTTTAACACTAATCTGTAACTGTACATTTTTTAACGATACATTAAATAGTAAAAAAAAAATATTAATTAAAATTGAAAACTGTTTATTTTGCTTTCACGAAAGAATTTTTAGATTATGTATTTGTTTACAAAGCAGAAATAAAATGTTTGCATTAGATTTTAGAAAAGTTGCCTTCTAATAAAAGACTGACCCATTAATGTTTTTGCTTTCGAAAATGGCTGGCGATATTAGATTTAAAGAAATCATTACATTTTTTTTATTAAATATGATGTAGCTTTCAAAGACTCATTTATTAAAAAAAAATAAAACAGATGAACTGAACTAAATAATAAAAATATTAAGTTATAAATGTTGCTAAACTATAAAGGGTTAATGGTTTATTACATTTGAGTCTCTTTGTTTTATTTCTTTATATTTAATGTCTGAAGACATGATATTATTCTCAAGTTAAAAGAAAAATATCAGATTCTCATTTATCACGCAATGGTGTAGATTTTAACTCTTTATTGTCTACAAGATATGATTTGATAAGAAAATTAAACAGAAAATGATTATTTTTAAGTTTATTTTGGTTTTTATCAATGCTTTATTCATCTCAATGCCACAAATATACTTTATTTCTTTAAACAAAAACTAGACTTTTTTTCAGTGAAAGACAATGAATTAGTTTCTATTATATATACATAAATTTATTATGCTGTAAATGAATTAGTAATCAATTGTTTATTGATTGTGAATTCATATGAAGTTTGAACACCAGAAAGGACAGAGTTAAACAATAATTCATATCTTAAGGTTTAAAGCTATATCAATATGTAGACTTGAGTAACTTTATATATATAGAAAGCACATTTAAAAATGTTCCCTCCCTCCCCCACTAGATAGCAGTTTAGAAACAATGAATATCATGGGTGCGAAAGGTAATACATTATGCAGAAGATTTAGATAAAAAATTTATGTCAGTATACTTATACAAAAGGTGGGATGATTGTGTTAGGAGAATTGTTGAGTGTTTTAGTGTTAAGGAATGGAATAGAAGAATAGATGCATTAATAAAGAATAGGAAGTTGGAGAGATGGAGAGCTAGTATGGACAATAAAAAGAGTTTAAATTGTTACAGAAGTAAACAGAATATTGGGTGTGAGTTAATTTATGATAATAGCAAGGAAAGTGGTTTACTGTTTAAGGCTCGAACAGAATCTTTAGCAACAAGGGAATATACATGTAAATAAAGAAATATGGGTGATATAGTTTGCAAGCTGTGTAAGAAAGGTATAGAAAATATTAGGCATCTGTTAATTGAATGAAAATACCAAAAAGCAGAAATGATACAAATAATGAAGTTGTGGAAGAATAAATATGAACAAAGTGATTATACAGAAAGTGGCTTATTGGTTTTTATGCTGGGTTTTAAAAAAGATAAGGGAGTTTTAGATCTAATTGCCATGGAGTTGACAAAGATTATGTTGTGGAAATGGGATGGAGCAGGGTAGAAAAGTATATGGGAAAACATGGGGTGGGGAATGGAAAGGGTTGAAAATGGCCAACAGGTTTCTCTGAGCATAGTTGCTGAGAGATCCCTGACTCCGGATAAGGAGAAGTAGCAGTGCATCACATCACAGCACATGTTAGAATAATTATGATAGAAAATTGTATTGAAGAAGGTCTTTTAAACTTCTGAAAGCATATCTCAAAAAGTCTAGTAATCAGACTACATTTTCAGGTACCATGGTATTGGATTTTAATAATATAATGGTTATGAAGTACATCTAAAATTGTGTGATAGAATAAATTTTGTTAATGTTCTGGTTAGAAAAGTCATATCACCAACAACCATAATTAAATGTTGTTACATATTTATAATATTTTCTTATTTAATTTTCTTTTTACATTGGGGCAGATAACATAACACACATAATCATTAGTAATTTGTTTTAAAATAGCTTATTTGTGAGGTAAGCAAAAATACTTGAAACTTAAAATTTATGCATACCAACATATTGCACTTTTTTAAAAAATAATCAAATAGTTTGTTGCATAGGGGTCATGTGACATTCAAGCACTAGAAATGATAGACTGAACTGTAATCCATGAACTATTAATTTTTAAATCATCTTCTCTGCTGTAGCAATAAACCATACAGACAGTTTTGATGTTTAAAAAATATTAAATATTAATTTGAAAAAATTATAATAATTTTCTGTAATATTTGTAACTTCCCACTTCATTATTTTTTTTCCTGGCTTGTCAAACAGAAGACTGTGGACACTATATGTGTGTCTAAATGAAAATTAACCCCTTATAAAATTTAGCTTCTGAGATTAATATGAAAGTTAAAATTATAAATAAAAAGATTATACTTCTGATTTTTATTTAAATTTTATAATATAAACTTGTTTGAATCGAAAGTAGGCAACAATATAACTATTGGGTCTTTTTTTTTTAGATAGTGAAGAGTATATATTGTTTTAGACTATAAAATGATTATTAATATAATCAAACTACTGTGCTAGATCAACTTTTTTGTAATTGTTGTGAAAATATATATCAGTTGAGTGCATATTGAGACAGGTAATATGAAAATTAGATGATTTATATTAAGTTGAAATTACATTAGAAGATAAAAAGAAGAATTCATGGAAGTTAAATAACATTTGCTTAATTTTAAAGAATATATTTTTTAATTAAATAAGACTAAAAAATAAAATATTGGAATGAAAACTGCAAGGCAAAAGTTGTTAGCCTGTTAGTTTTTACAAGAAGTAACAAGTACAAGAAAGGGAAATAGTAATTACCTCTTGAAACATATATTGGAAAACTAATCTTAAAAATGGTGAAACTTTACCGATAAATTTTAACTTTGTGAAAGAAATTATCAAGAGACCCTATTTCAGAATTTTGTGAACAAGAAAGTATTTTACTTTCAATGCTGTCTTTTCTTATAAAATGTTCACAAGTATTACTTAAGAAATGCTCAAAAGAGAATTGCAATATATTCACTAAACTCAGGCTTAATATTTGAAAATGTAAGTAATCCTGGATTAAACAGATGTAAAATTAACAAAAGAGATGATAAAGTTTTTGTTGGTGGCATTTTAATAGTATTTACATGTTAGATCATTTATATCATCTAATATGAATTGATAAATATTTTTAGGAAAAAACAACTTTATTTTCAAATATATTCAATTGTTAATAATAGCATACAAGTTAGTCTGTAACATATTTCTTTGAGTAGTATTATTCTCCTTTCTTTAGATATTACTGGCCTACTATTGAAAATATTAGAAATAGGAATCAAATCTAGACCTTTAGATCTATGAATATTGAATTTAATGATGCCCATTCCCATATTTCAAGGTGCAGATTTGATTTTTATGCTAATATTGTTACTATTCAGGCCTGCAACAGCTGAAGAAGAGAGAATAAAACCACTTGAAACATTGTATTATATACTAATCTGTGTTCTATCAATAACGGTTGAATGTATTTGGAATAATTAAGTAAAGATTGAATTTTTTTAAAGATATTTAACAAATAATTTTGGATGATAAAAACATATTAAAAGAGATGATAATGCAAATTAAAGGAAATTAAGTTAATTATCAGTTGAAATTAAAATATTGTATAAAAATATACTAACCTTTGCCTTTATAGTGCAAGCTATATAGGTCATATGATGTGCGACTGATTTTTACTAATAGTACTATTTTACAATGATCTATTATATGCTTGGATTTGTAAAATGATCAAATTGTATCTACTGAAGTTAAAACAATAGTAGAGTGGTAGATTAAAAGTTGATCCATCTTAAAAATCTGTAATTTGGTTAATTGAATTGAACTATGTTGTATTTGAATATCATCTTTTTCTCAGTAATTTACTATGTGTACTTTCATTGGTTTAGCCTAGTAGTGAGTGTGGTGGAGTGAAGTGTTTTATTTATTCCTAAATAAAGAAAGCAAAATATGTCTCAGTTTTATGAAATGAGTGAAGTTGTTTAATACAACTGGTCATGAGATCTATGTGCAATTTTCTTAGATCCAAGACTCCTCACTGACGAAAGCCACAAGCTAGAAACTGGTCTGGGGATATTGGATGAGTAGGCACTAGATAGGGATTTTATGTGCAAGCCTTTGGAATCCATTGATTACTCTGGTTTGCACTCAGTGGCACTCCTATATGGATAATTTTTACTGTTTTAACAGCTTGAGCAAGTATAAGAGATAGTGATCGTGTGATGTTTAGTGGTTTAATACCAATCCTGTGTAATAGGATAGTAATGGCTATGGTTATTAAAGAACTAAAGACACCAAAATGTTTGGGTATTGAATTGAGTTCAGACCTATATGACTATGTAAGCTAATGAGCTTGGATTGAAAATATTATTGTGTTTCAATTTTAGACTCATAGTTTTGTAGTTAACTAAAGATGTAAAAGGTAGCTGTTGGATGGTTGAATTAGATCCTAAGATCTAGGTGCATTGCTCTCAGATCCAGGGCTCCTCACTGATGAAAACCACAACCTAGAAACTAATCTGGGGATATTGGATGAGTAGGCACTAGATAGGGATTTTATGTGCAAGCCTTCTGGCATCCATTTATTACTCTGGCTTTCACTGAGTCGCACCACTGTATGAAGAATTTTTCCTGTTTTAATCATGTTTTATTTCCTGAGTAACTAACAATAAAATAAGTATTGGTCCACCACTATCACTTTGATTATGGAAATTAACATTTAAATGTAATAATACCTATGAGAACACAATATTGGCTTAGCAGTGCTTACACCCAATTTAAGGGCTAATGAGATCATGCTTAAAAATAGATTGCAATTAATTGACAACAAAAAAGTACTCAGGAAACTATTCACAATAATAGAAAGTGAAAGTTGATTTTTGAAAAGTACATTGTGAAAATTAAAAATGGCGGTTACAAAGAGAAATATTATTTGGAATTTATTTTGACCACATTAAGAATAAACTTTTATTCTATACTGCATACTAATAAATTTACTTTTTTATTAGAAATAAATGATTATAAATTCTTAAAAATAATATTTCAACTTTGCAATAGTATTAAAGAAAGGAATAAAGTAAAATGCATTAACATAATAGCTTTTTTTGTATTAGATAATTACTTTATTTCTGATTTTTAAGAAAAGTCAATAAAATATTTGTTATTTGAGTTCTATTTCTAAAATCCAAATTATTGATAAGTCATCACAAAGTAAGGGAAATTTTATTTTAAACATTAGAATTGCATTTATAATTGTTTACAAATAATAAAAATTTTATAAATGTGGTGTTTGTGGTAATCAGATTAATTGCAGTTTTTTTATCATTAATAAGTTTTTCTTGATTAAATGTAGTAATTAATTTATAGAGTGCACAGAGAGCATATATAAATAGTCTGAACAGGCACTAACCTGTATTCAATGTGCTTTTTAAAATTCCCAATAATCAAACATATTTTGCCAATAGAGGGATCTTTCAAACCATGATACAATATATCAGCTTTTATAATGATAAGAGCAGCCATCTTATCTTTAACCTAAATGTCCATTTATATAGGAAAATCTGAAGCATGTTGATTTTAAAGCATGAAGTAGTTGTTTTCTCCACTGTTTAAATCCACCATTTCCTTTACAAATTAACTTACATGAAATCTTGTGATTTACAGTAAATTAATAGTTTATAGAATTTTCAACATTAAGATCATACTATTAACTCTCTATAAATCACAAGATTTTGTGTAAATTGATTTGTAAAGGAAATAGTGGATTTAAACGGTGGAGAAAACAACTACTTCACGCTTCCAAATCAAGATGCGTCAGATTCACCTATATAAGTGGACATTTAGGTTAAAGATAAGATGGCTGCTCTTATCTTTATAAAAGTTGCTATCTTGTGTCATGGTTTAGAAAATCCCTCTATTGGGAAAATATGCTTGATTATTGCGAATTTTAAAAAGCGCATAGAATATTGATTAAATGTAGTAAAAATGTAGTCATAAATATTTTTGCTTTAAAATAAATATTATATAAATTCAAAAGTAATTATAAATGTTTAATTAAAGTATAAATAATATAGTTTTCTTAGTTTTCTCTTCAAATACAAAAAAAGAAAATTTTCACAAGTATTTTCAAAAACTAAAAAATCAAAAAATCTACCAAACAATGGCATTACTGATTCATTTGTATTAGATTTTTTGTACAGTACTGACATCTTTTTGTTAAATTAATAAATCAATATATAATTTGGTTCCAGTTTCTACCATCAAATACATGTAAATGGGTAAACTAATACTACAAATATTATGCAAGAGAGCAAAGGTAAGTCAAAAGCTACCACATTGCACGATGCTTTATGAAAAATAGATAATAAACAAAAAGAATGAAATAAATTGTATACATGTAAAAGAAAATAAGCAGTTACAAAGTGGAACTGGAAAGATTTTGAGAAGTCGTCTAGTTTGATATGCAGATCCTATATTTCAGCAGATAACTAATTATAATTCACAAAATAAAATTCCCCCCAAAATTTATTGCTTAAAAATTATTTTTGCTCTACTGAATTTTGTTCACTAATGACAATATCATTAAAAATGATATTATTGAAAATGAAGTGGGGATGATTTGATAACATATACACAATTTCATTCTCAATAGATTTTCTCATTCACTTTTTGATGAAATTAGAAATTATCTTTCGACTATCCTCTCAGTTTATTTTTTGCTATTGTTGTTTTAGTCATCTTTTTTTTTTAAAAAATAATAATAATAATTTTTTATCACAATTTTGACAAATAATTACAAACCTTAATAGGAAGTGCTTTGAGAACAATTAATTTTATTATAAAAAATGTTTTTCAACTATAATGATAACAGAAGTTTTTAATTTATACTGTCCTTGATAAGCTATAATTGCAAATCAAATCAGATTTGATAAAAATATGATATCCAATTAAATGAATTCAGTGATACTTGACAGTTTATAAATTAAAATAATCTAAAAAAAATAATAGCTTTTTAAAAAAAAAACATATGGAAAAAAAAACAAAGAATATTTTTACTTAAAAGATTTACAACAAAGATTTACAATATATTTATTGCAAACAGTGCATCACCTGTATATTTCAAAATTGACTATGATTTCATTAACAAATCGTCATTGTTTCATCATCATCATTTTGTGCAATTTAGTGTATTGACAGAGTGCCAGATTCTGGATCTCAAGATCCATGCATAGGCACCCAGCTCTGTCACTTTTGGCACATGATTTTTTATGAACTCCTGAATAGCAAGCATATTTGATTATTGCCATCATTATCAATATCAAGAACATTGGTATTCATCACAATTGAGTATGGACAATATTATTTCAGAAAAAAGTCAAAAAGTCTAACCCTTAGCATTGATCGGCAAATGGGTATCTAGCTTTTCTTAGAGTATAAAACAAGGATAGGTAACTGTTGACACTTTGACTATTCTCTATCTGGTAAGCTTGGAGAGTGCAATCTTCATTTTCATGATTTCTCTGCAAGGTACTATTAGAGACTCCTTTGCCCTGCAAAGGGCTATTTATTAAGAAGGACAATTTTTTATATAAATGTGAATTCCGTATTCTGTTTCTTTTAAAAAAAATTTATTATATTAAGTTAAACCATATAATATAGGTGCTTTCATAATGGTTCTATATGGTTATATTTTTAAGTAATAATTATACTTATTGATTTTTAATTAAATAAGTGAACAATGAATGAATAATATGTAAATTCTTGAATATTGCTCAATTATAGCCATTGTGAGAAGAATTGTAAAACATTATAGAGTTCAGTTATGAAGTACATAATAATGATTATTATCTTTCAAGTGCAAAATAAATGAATTCAAATTAAGACCAAAATACTAGTCAGTGCAATTCAAATTTTTAGGGTTATTGTAATAACTGGTCATAAGTCAGAAAATAGCCTGGTAATAAATAGTATACAAAGACTTTACATATCAGAGAATAATGATGACAAGAAGACACTCAATGTAGTCAGAAATCAAAGCACATTATTTATGTCAAAATAACAGAAATTATATGCAAAATGTTGGACTATTTTTATAATCTATGAGTGAATGTTGAATGTATAGAAAATTTTAAACTTTACTTAAACTTTCCACATCTAATAGTATACCATCATTACAAATCTTCAGACAAATAACAGAAATTGTATCTATCTTCAAAATGCAGACTTTCTGCATCAACTAATCTTGAACCTGTAAATCACCATTTCTAATAAATAATAAAATTAAAAAAATCATTCATTATATGACAATGATGATAAAATATTTCTCATTGCAGTTAAAAGTAAACATTCAGATGACACATATCATGATAAGAAAGACAATACTTAGTAGCTTTATTTTTTAAATGTGAAATTCAGTCAAACATGTAACGGAAAATGACTCTTGGCCAGTTTGATCGATTGGTTTCTATTTTATTATTTTATTCTACTTACTATTTATTTATTTTTATCTTACAACATTTTATTTTCACTTACATTTATTTTATATTATCAATTTAGCTATGGCTGAAATATCCCGGCTTAGCCTCCAACTGTAATAAATATTGTTTATTTAGTTTAGTTTTAGTACGAATTTATCAATCACTTTAATTAATAGCCAATGCTGTTACAATGCAAGCAGAGAGCAAATACAGACACAAATTTACTTCATATCTGTACCATTGACTGAACCCCAAGTCAATATGTACATATTATCTTGGCATTATATTTCCCGGCCAATAACTCTTGGCTGCTGAACAAAGCAAAACTATTTCCAAGAAATTTACAAATGTCCAGCGCTTGCTATTTATTTTTATATAATTGGAAGATTCTCACAAACAAGCAGCACACAAATACCTTTAAAAACAGCCTTACCCTTTAATCAATAAACTACAGTCCCCCCCTGTCATAGCTTGGTGATAGGAGAATAAAGTAAGTATACGCAATATACGAATAAATATGTTTAATAACACTCACTTTTATAAAAAAAAATACATGATAACAATAATAAAAAAATCACACACACTTATATAAATACATGGCTATAAAAAAAAACATAGTAAAACATATTAAATATTAAAGCTATGTTGAAGTCCTATTGGGTAGAGTTCTAAATCTATCAAGATTGTGCCTTGTTGATTTATTTACGAACATTAAAATTAAAATGCATGCATGCTTTTTACTAGGTTTTCCTTGTAGTTGTTTCCATGGGTATTTCTTTCGAGAGCTCTTTATCATCCAGTAGGAGATCAACTTTTTTTTTGTAGAGACGGTATGTCCTTCACTGTCGGCTGGATTGATTTTCTCTCTCAGTTTGTGGGGTTATTTCTCGTTCTAGTTTTTTACTTCTTGTCGATTCTTTAGGTAGATTTTTAAGTTGTCAGTCACAGAAGTGGCAGTCTCTCTAGCAGGTCAGGCATAGCTCTTACATTGTGAGTCAGTGGTGAGATGGATTGAATATGAACCCATGTCCCTTTAACGCCACTAGCAATCTCTCTTCATACTGATCAGATAATAATTGTCACTCTGGTCTTACTGTCTTTCTTTTGTTCATTGTTTTTGTAAATTTTTAATTAATGTTTTAGATTTCTGACAAACTCATATCAACCTATTTGTTTAATTAGTGGCTGGAATGTAGGTTTTAATTAATTTAGCTGTAATTATAAGCTTTTCCTTGTTATACATTTTTCTTTGTCCGAGGAATTTAATTAGTCCAACAGATTTTAACACCTCTAATTTATACAGCCATATTGTTTATATATTTCATATTACATTTAATTTTTACTTAAAAGTTCACAATTCATTTTCAAATTTATGTTTATAATTTATTTTAACTTGTTACAATATAGTTTTTAACAAGAGAGAAAAAACCCATTTCTTTATGCATCCCCTTCCCCTCTCCCACAATAAATAGAAATAACTTTCAAGCATTTGACTTACTCATTTTTTTTAAAAGAGAGAAAGAGACGCATTTTTTATGCACCCCCTCCCCTTCTCTTACTATTACAAAAATCCAAAGTAATTTCGACATTTGAATTTCAACTTTTTTTCTTTTCCGTCTTTTTTTTAAAATTTAGTAGCTAATCCATTTACCTTTATTACTTAGTAGCTAATTTATATAATTTTATTAATAAATATATACGTGTGACAATGACTTTCCATGGCTGTCACATTACACTATGCCCGTTTTTGAGAATTAAAATCGGGTCGAATCTTAGTCTGAGATGAGAGCTTATTTTAATTCTTTGCTTTCAACCCTTACTTCTGATTTATTACATACTTTTCCACTCTAGCATGATGAGTGATGATGATGATGAGGATGACTGCAGAGAGACAGCTAGATAAAACTACACAATTCATTCCGATCAATTTTGGCTGATCAACCAATTTAATCTCTACGCATACGAGACTATGGCATGACTTAACTCTATCAAAAACATAAAAGGGTTTAAAGCATGTGAACAACAGGATATTTCTACTGCCTGTTCATCTTGCACAAACAACAAATTCTTATTTCTTTATTTATTTCGAGACACTAATTCTTATTATATAATGAGTCCAGGATTCCTACTGGTGCTTCATTTAAAAGTTTACCACCGTAAGCCATGAGAATCTACAGTTAGTGAAGAGACGGCTGAATCAAGCTCAAAATACGACCCAAACATAATGCATTACCACACACAAATATGCCTAATCTGCAACCTCATACACCTATCAGTGATATCTATCATTTAAGTATTATCACTATTGTTTATTTATTTTATTTTTTATTAATTATTAACTGGCTCTTTAATGAGCCTAAATGATTCTTATTTCTAATTTTACTTTTATTTATTTGTTAATTATATCTGCATTTATAATTGACAGATTGTTATACGAATAACTTATTTATAGATTTCTTTTCCTTTTTTTTTTTTGTTATTACTTTTATTTACATTTGTCGTGCTGTGCTTGACTGCAAGTTTATCATTGATTTCACTAAATGAACATTACTTTTTTTTTGTTCATTATAGTAACTTTAATTATTTGTCGTGAGATGATTTGCCTTACCTGTCATATGTTTTAAAAAAAATATAACTTTATTTCTCGTGATCCCATGATATTATAGTTTGATCGAACCGAAATTTCCGTCCATTTATTTTTTTTAGGCTTAGTTTTTGTCTGGAGGCTTCTTATCATTTCTTTTACCATACATATATACACTTGTGCTTGGAACTGCGGCAATGTTCTGATGTCCTCTAGAGTCGGCTTGCTCATCTGGGTCATTTATATTTGAACCTCTTCCGGTCTGTTCGGACATTTTGGTGCTTTCTGATCTATCAGGAAATGCCTGGTTTCCTTCCCAATAATCGCAATGAGGATTGTATTGCATTCTTCTTATGTGCAGATCATTGGGCTGGGTTTAAATCCCCGATCCTCCATCTTGTAATTAGGCCTAGTGCGGTCAAATGCATTCAGCGACTCAGTAACCTATCTGACAGTCTTTCCTTCTGGGCCTATAAGCATTTGCTCTGCATTGTTACTTTTGCTACTTATTTGCAAGCACTTGCTCACGCTTTCTTGCTCTTTATTGTTAGCTTTGGTCATCTCTGTTATATTTTCTATTTTATTTTCACCCCTTTCTACCCTCACTTCTATCTTCTCAACTGTGTTCACTAACTGAGTTACCTCTAGTTGTATGTTTTCTATAGCCTTTCTGTTTTCATTTTTTATTACTTCAATTTTCTCCCCTTGCTCTAATTTAACTTGCTCTATTTTCTCCAGTAGTTCCTCCAGATCGTTCAATCTTTCATTCGCAACCTTCACCTGATATGAGGTTTGTTCACATTTTTTATTTACTTGTTCAACTTTTAGGCTAAAATTCTTACTTAGTCGTTCATCCAACTCTTCTATCCCTCTTATATTTTCTCTCTTCTCTTTCCCTCATTTCTATAATCACCTGTTGCTGGCCTTCCATTATTTTCGTGAGCATATCCATTATACTGTATCTTTCTATTTTATTTTTACTATCAACCGACATCTCCATTCCCTTGCTAATTTCTATTTCACCCACTAGAGCATCCATTTTTGTTTTTGATTTCATCTGCATCAAGTCTGTCTAACACACACACACACACACACACACTAATCACTTTTATTTTATTCTACAGCTTTATTATTCTCTCTTCTTATAGGATTTTCTTACTTTACTGACTTTATATTTCACTTACACTAGGTATGTTTGTTCGACTCTCCCCATCCTATTCACTCATCATCACTTACCCATGCCTTTTTTCAAGACCCCTCCGCAACTGTCTCCAATTTACCACCTAACTTCCCAAATTATATCATGTTCTCTTTCTCACCTTTTACCCTCTATTATTTTATTTTATTTCTTGCTTTTGTCTAACACCAAGTTATTTTTTGATTTGTTTATTAATTATTGCATAAACTATTAATTTTGTTATATTCAAATTCAAATGGGCTGAAATTGTAAATGTGAAAATATCCCAGACTTGGCCCCCAATTGTAATGGAAAATGACTCTTGGCCTGTTTGATCGATTGGTTTCTATTTTATTATTTTATTCTACTTACTATTTATTTATTTTTATCTTACAACATTTTATTTTCACTTACATTTATTTTATATTATCAATTTAGCTATGGCCAAAATATCCCAGCTTAGCCTCCAACTGTAATGAATATTGTTTATTTAGTTTAGTTTTAGTACGAATTTATCAATCAATTTAAGTAATAGCCAATGCCATTACAATGCAAGCAGAGAGCAAATACAGACACAAATTTACTTCATATCTGTACCATTGACCGAACCCTGAGGCAATACATACATATTACCTTGGTGTTATATTTCCCGGCCAATAATTCTTGGCTGCTGAACAAAGCAAAACTATTTCCAAGAAATTTACAAATGTCCAGCGTTTGCTATTTATTTTTATATAATTGCGAGATTCTCACAAACAAGCAGCACACGAATACCTTTAAAAACAGCCTTACCCTTTAATCAATAAATTACAGTCCCCCCTGTCATAGCTTGGTGATAGGAGAATAAAGTAAGTATACGCAATTTACGAATAAATATGTTTAATAATACTCACTTTTATAAAAAAAAATACATGATAACAATAATAAAAAAAACACACACTTATATAAATACATGGCTATAAAAAAACATAGTAAAATAGATCAAATATTAAAGCTATGTTGAAGTCCTATTGGGTAGAGTTCTAAATCTATTAAGATTGTTCCTTGTTGATTTATTTACGAACATTAAAATTAAAATGCATGCATGCTTTTTACCTAGGTTTTCCTTGTAGTTGTTTCCATGGGTATTTCTTTCAAGAGCTCTTTATCATCCAGTAGGAGATCAACTTTTTTTTTGTAGAGATGGTATGTCCTTCACTGTCGGCTGGATTGATTTTCTCTCTCAGTTTGTGGGGTTATTTTTTGTTCCAGTTTTTTACTTCTTGTCGATTCTTTAGGTAGATTTTTAAGTTGTCAGTCACAGAAGCGGTGATCTCTCTAGCAGGTGAGGCATAGATCTTACATTGTGAGTCAGTGGTGAGATGGATTGTATACGAACCCATGTCCCTTTAACACCACTAGCCGTGCACTTCTTTCATTTTCTTTTAGCTGTTGCTTCTCAAAATCTCTCCTCATACTGATCAGATAATAATTGTCACTCTGGTCTTACTGTCTTTCTTTTGTTCATTGTTTTTGTAAATTTTTAATTAATGTTTTAGATTTCCGACAAACTCTTATCAACCTATTTGTTTAATTAGTGGCTGGAATGTAGGTTTTAATTAATTTAGCTGTAATTATAAGCTTTTCCTTGTTATACATTTTTCTTTGTCTGAGGAATTTAATTAGTCCAACAGATTTTAAAACCTCTAATTTATACAGCCATATTGTTTATATATTTTATATTACATTTAATTTTTACTTAAAAGTTTACAATTCATTTTCAAATTTATGTTTGTAATTTATTTTAACTTGTTACAATATAGTTCTTAACAAGAGAGAAAAAGACGCATTTCTTTATGCATCCCCTTCCCCTCTCCCACAATAAATAGAAATAACTTTCAAGCATTTGTCTTACTCATTTTTTTTTAAAAGAGAGAAAGAGACGCATTTTTTATGCAGCCCCTCCCCTTCTCTTACTATTACAAAAATCCAAAGTAATTTCGACATTTGAATTTCAACTTTTTTCTTTTCCTTCTTTTTTTTAAAATTTAGTAGCTAATCCATTTACCTTTATTACTTAGTAGCTAATTAATATAATTTTATTAATAAATATATACGTGTGACAATGACTTTACATGGTCATCACATTACACTCTGCCCGTTTTTGAGAATTAAAATCGGGTCGAATCTTTGTCTGAGATGAGAGCTTATTTTAATTCTTTGATTTCAACCCTTACTTCTGCTTTTATTACATACTTTTCCACTCTAGCATGATGAGTGATGATGATGATGAGGATGACTGCAGAGAGACAGCTAGGTAAAACTACACAATTCATTCCGATCAATTTTGGCTGATCAACCAATTTAATCTCTATGCATACGAGACCATGGCATGACTTAACTTTATCAAAAACATAAAAGGGTTTAAAGCATGTGAACAGCGGGATATTTCTACTGCCTGTTCATCTTGCACAAACAACAAATTCTTATTTCTTTATTTATTTTATTTATTTCGAGACACTAATTCTTATTATATAATGAGTCCAGGATTCTTACTGGTGCTTCATTTAAAAGTTTACCACCGTAAGCCATGAGAATCTTCAGTTAGCGAAGAGACGGCTGAATCAAGCTCAAAATACGACCCAAACATAATGCATTACCACACACATATATGCCTAATCTGCAACCTCATACACCTATCAGTGATATCTATCATTTAAGTATTATCACTATTGTTTATTTATTTTATTTTTTATTAATTATTAACTGGCTCTTTAATGAGCCTAAATGATTCTTATTTCTAATTTTACTTTTATTTATTTGTTAATTATATCTGCATTTATAATTGACAGATTGTTATACGAATAACTTATTTATAGATTTCTTTTCCTTTTTTTTTTTTGTTATTACTTTTATTTACATTTGTCTTGCTGTGCTTGACTGTAAGTTTATCATTGATTTCACTAAATGAACATTACTTTTTTTTTGTTCATTATAGTAACTTTAATTATTTGTCGTGAGATGATTTGTCTTACCTGTCATATGTTTTAAAAAATATATAACTTTATTTCTCGTGATCCCATGATATTATAGTTTGATCGAACCGAAATTTCCGTCCATTTATTTTTTTTAGGCTTAGTTTTTGTCTGGAGGCTTCTTATCATTTCTTTTACCATACATATATACACTTGTGCTTGGAACTGCGGCAATGTTCTGATGTCCTCTAGAGTCAGCTTGCTCATCTGGGTCATTTATATTTGAACCTCTTCCGGTCTGTTCGGACATTTTGGTGCTTTCTGATCTATCAGGAAATGCCTGGTTTCCTTCCCAATAATCGCAATGAGGATTGTATTGCATTCTTCTTATGTGCAGATCATTGGGCTGGGTTTAAATCCCCGATCCTCCATCTTGTAATTAGGCCTAGTGCGGTCAAATGCATTCAGCGACTCAGTAACCTATCTGACAGTCTTTCCTTCTGGGCCTATAAGCATTTGCTCTGCATTGTTACTTTTGCTACTTATTTGCAAGCACTTGCTCACGCTTTCTTGCTCTTTATTGTTAGCTTTGGTCATCTCTGTTATATTTTCTATTTTATTTTCACCCCTTTCTACCCTCACTTCTATCTTCTCAACTGTGTTCGCTAACTGAGTTACCTCTAGTTGTATGTTTTCTATAGCCTTTCTGTTTTCATCTTTTATTATTTCAATTTTCTCCCCTTGCTTTAATTTAACTTGCTCTATTTTCTCCAGTAGTTCCTCCTGGTGGTTCAATCTTTCATTCGCAACCTTCACCTGATATGAGGTTTGTTCACATTTTTTATTTACTTGTTCAACTTTTAGGCTAAAATTCTTACTTAGTCGTTCATCCAACTCTTCTATCCCTCTTATATTTTCTCTCTTCTCTTTCCCTCATTTCTATAATCACCTGTTGCTGGCCTTCCATTATTTTCGTGAGCATATCCATTATACTGTATCTTTCTATTTTATTTTTACTATCAACCGACATCTCCATTCCCTTGCTAATTTCTATTTCACCCACTAGAGCATCCATTTTTGTTTTTGATTTCATCTGCATCAAGTCTGTCTAACACACACACACACACACTAATCACTTTTATTTTATTCTACAGCTTTATTATTCTCTCTTCTTATAGGATTTTCTTACTTTACTGACTTTATATTTCACTTACACTAGGTATGTTTGTTCGACTCTCCCCATCCTATTCACTCATCATCACTTACCCATGCCTTTTTTCAAGACCCCTCCGCAACTGTCTCCAATTTACCACCTAACTTCCCAAATTATATCATGTTCTCTTTCTCACCTTTTACCCTCTATTATTTTATTTTATTTCTTGCTTTTGTCTAACACCAAGTTATTTTTTGATTTGTTTATTAATTATTGCATAAACTATTAATTTTGTTATATTCAAATTCAAATGGGCTGAAATTGTAAATGTGAAAATATCCCAGACTTGGCCCCCAATTGTAATGGAAAATGACTCTTGGCCTGTTTGATCGATTGGTTTCTATTTTATTATTTTATTCTACTTACTATTTATTTATTTTTATCTTACAACATTTTATTTTCACTTACATTTATTTTATATTATCAATTTAGCTATGGCCAAAATATCCCAGCTTAGCCTCCAACTGTAATGAATATTGTTTATTTAGTTTAGTTTTAGGACGAATTTATCAATCACTTTAATTAATAGCCAATGCCATTACAATGCAAGCAGAGAGCAAATACAGACACAAATTTACTTCATATCTGTACCATTGACCGAACCCTGAGGCAATACATACATATTATCTTGGTGTTATATTTCCCGGCCAATAAATCTTGGCTGCTGAACAAAGCAAAACTATTTCCAAGAAATTTACAAATGTCCAGCGCTTGCTATTTATTTTTATATAATTGGGAGATTCTCACAAACAAGCAGCACACGAATACCTTTAAAAACAGCCTTACCCTTTAATCAATAAATTACAGTCCCCCCCTGTCATAGCTTGGTGATAGGAGAATAAAGCAAGTATACGCAATTTACGAATAAATATGTTTAATAACACTCACTTTTATATAAAAAAATACATGATAACAATAATAAAAAAAACACACACTTATATAAATACATGGCTATAATAAAACATAGTAAAACAGATCAAATATTAAAGCTATTTTGAAGTCCTATTGGGTAGAGTTCTAAATCTATCAAGATTGTTCCTTGTTGATTTATTTACGAACATTAAAATTAAAATGCATGCATGCTTTTTACATAGGTTTTTCTTGTAGTTGTTTCCATGGGTATTTCTTTCGAGAGCTCTTTATCGTCCAGTGGGAGATCATCTTTTTTTTGTAGAGACGGTATGTCCTTCACTGTCGGCTGGATTGATTTTCTCTCTCAGTTTGTGGGGTTATTTCTCGTTCCAGTTTTTTACTTCTTGTCGATTCTTTAGGTAGATTTTTAAGTTGTCAGTCACAGAAGCGGCGGTCTCTCTAGCAGGTCAGGCATAGATCTTACATTGTGAGTCAGTGGTGAGACGGATTGAATACGAACCCACATCCCTTTAACACCACTAGCCGTGCACTTCTTTCATTTTCTTTTAGCTGTTGCTTCCTCAAAATCTCTCCTCATACTGATCAGATAATAATTGTCACTCTGGTCTTACTGTCTTTCTTTTGTTCATTGTTTTTGTAAATTTTTAATTAATGTTTTAGATTTCCGACGAACTCTTATCAACCTATTTGTTTAATTAGTGGCTGGAATGTAGGTTTTAATTAATTTAGCTGTAATTATAAGCTTTTCCTTGTTATACATTTTTCTTTGTCTGAGGAATTTAATTAGTCCAACAGATTTTAACACCTCTAATTTATACAGCCATATTGTTTATATATTTCATATTACATTTAATTTTTACTTAAAAGTTTACAATTCATTTTCAAATTTATGTTTATAATTTATTTTAACTTGTTACAATATAGTTTTTAACAAGAGAGAAAAAGACGCATTTCTTTATGCATCCCCTTCCCCTCTCCCACAATAAATAGAAATAACTTTCAAGCATTTGACTTACTCATTTTTTTTAAAAGAGAGAAAGAGACGCATTTTTTATGCACCGCTCCCCTTCTCTTACTATTACAAAAATCCAAAGTAATTTCGACATTTGAATTTCAACTTTTTTCTTTTCCTTCTTTTTTTTAAAATTTAGTAGCTAATCCATTTACCTTTATTACTTAGTAGCTAATTTATATAATTTTATTAATAAATATATACGTGTGACAATGACTTTCCATGGCCGTCACATTACACTCTGCCCGTTTTTGAGAATTAAAATCGGGTCGAATCTTAGTCTGAGATGAGAGCTTATTTTACTTCTTTGATTTCAACCCTTACTTCTGCTTTTATTACATACTTTTCCACTCTATCATGATGTGTGATAATGATGATGAGGTTGACTGCAGAGAGACAGCTAGGTAAAACTACACAATTCTTTCCGATCGATTTTGGCTGATCAACCAATTTAATCTCTATGCATACGAGACCATGGCATGACTTAACTCTATCAAAAACATAAAAGGGTTTAAAGCATGTGAACAGCAGGATATTTCTACTGCCTGTTCATCTTGCACAAACAACAAATTCTTATTTCTTTATTTATTTTATTTATTTCGAGACACTAATTCTTATTATATAATGAGTCCAGGATTCTTACTGGTGCTTCATTTAAAAGTTTACCACTGTAAGCCATGAGAATCTACAGTTAGCGAAGAGACGGCTGAATCAAGCTCAAAATACGACCCAAACATAATGCATTACCACACACATATATGCCTAATCTGCAACCTCATACACCTATCAGTGATATCTATCATTTAAGTATTATCACTATTGTTCATTTATTTTATTTTTTATTAATTATTAACTGGCTCTTTAATGAGCCTAAATGATTCTTATTTCTAATTTTACTTTTATTTATTTGTTAATTATATCTGCATTTATAATTGACAGATTGTTATACGAATAACTTATTTATAGATTTCTTTTCCTTTTTTTTTTTGTTATTACTTTTATTTACATTTGTCTTGCTGTGCTTGACTGCACATAAACATGCATTAAGTTTATCATTGATTTCACTCCGTGAACATTACTTTTTTTTTTGTTCATTATAGTAACTTTAATTATTTGTCGTGAGATGATTTGCCTTACCTATCATATGTTTTACAAAAAAAATTAACTTTATTTCTCGTGATCCCATGATATTATAGTTTGATCGAACCGAAATTTCCGTCCATTTATTTTTTTTAGGCTTAGTTTTTGTCTGGAGGCTTCTTATCATTTCTTTTACCATACATATATACACTTGTGCTTGGAACTGCAGCAATGTTCTGATGTCCTCTAGAGTCGGCTTGCTCATCTGGGTCATTTATATTTGAACCTCTTCCGGTCTGTTCGGACATTTTGGTGCTTTCTGATCTATCAGGAAATGCCTGGTTTACTTCCCAATAATCGCAATGAGGATTGTATTGCATTCTTCTTATGTGCAGATCGTTGGGCTGGGTTTAAATCCCCGATCCTCCACCTTTTAATTAGGCCTAGCGCTGTCAAATGCATTCAGCAACTCAGTAACCTACCTGACAGTCTTTCCTTCTGGGCCTATAAGCATTTGCTCTGCATTGTTACTTTTGATACTTATTTGCAAGCACTTGCTCATGCTTTCTTGCTCTTTATTGTTAGCTTTGGTCATCTCTGTTATATTTTCTATTTTATTTTCACCCCTTTCTGCCCTCACTTCTATCTTCTCAATTGTGTTCGCTAACTGAGTTACCTCTAGTTGTATGTTTTCTATAGCCTTTCCATTTTCATCTTTTATTATTTCAATTTTCTCCCCTTGCTCTAACTTAACTTGCTCTATTTTCTCCAGTAGTTCATCCTGGTGATTCAACCTTTCATTCGCAACCTTCACCTGATATGAGGTTTGTTCACATTTTTTATTTACTTGTTAAACTTTAGGCTAAAATTCTTACTTAGTCATTCGTCCAACTCTTCTATCCCTCTTATATTTCTCTCTTCTCTTTCCCTCATTTCTATAATCAACTGTTGCTGGCCTTCCATTATTTTCATGAGCATATCCATTATACTGTAGCTTTCTATTTTATTTTTACTATCAACCATCATCTCTATTCCCTTGCTAATTTCTATTTTGCCCACTAGAGCATCCATTTTTGTTTTTGATTTCATGTGCATCAAGTCTGTCTAACACACACACACACACACACTAATCACTTGTATTTTATTCTACGGCTTTATTATTCTCTCTCCTTATAGGATTATCTTACTTTACTGACTTTATATTTCACTGACACTAGGTATGTTTGTTCGACTCTCCCCATCCCACTCACTAATCATCACTCACCCATGCCTTTTTTCAAGACCCCTCCGCAACTGTCTCCAATTTACAACCTAACTTCCCAAATTATATCATGTTCTCTTTCTCTCCTTTTACCCTCTATTATTTTATTTTATTTCTTGCTTTTGTCTAACACGAAGTTATTTTTTGATTTGTTTATTAATTATTGCATAAACTATTAATTTTGTTATATTCAAATTCAAATGGGCTGAACTTGTAAATGTGAAAATATCCCGGACTTGGCCCCCAATTGTAATGGAAAATGACTCTTGGCCTGTTTGATCGATTGGTTTCTATTTTATTATTTTATTCTACTTACTATTTATTTATTTAAAATCTTACAACATTTTATTTTCACTTACATTTATTTTATATTATCAATTTAGCTATGGCCAAAATATCCCAGCTTAGCCTCCAACTGTAATGAATATTGTTTATTTAGTTTAGTTTTAGGACGAATTTATCAATCACTTTAATTAATAGCCAATGCCATTACAATGCAAGCAGAGAGCAAATACAGACACAAATTTACTTCATATCTGTACCATTGACCGAACCCTGAGGCAATAAGTACATATTATCTTGGTGTTATATTTCCCGGCCAATAAATCTTGGCTGCTGAACAAAGCAAAACTATTTCCAAGAAATTTACAAATGTCCAGTGTTTGCTATTTATTTTTATATAATTGGGAGATTCTCACAAACAAGCAGCACACGAATACTTTTAAAAACAGCCTTACCTTTTAATCAATAAATTACAGCCCCCTTGTCATAGCTTGGTGATAGGAGAATAAAGCAAGTATACGCAATTTATGAATAAATATGTTTAATAACACTCACTTTTATATAAAAAATACATGATAACTATAATAAAAAAACACACACTTATATAAATACATGGCTATAAAAAAACATAGTAAAACAGATCAAATATTAAAGCTATTTTGAAGTCCTATTGGGTAGAGTTCTAAATCTATCAAGATTGTTCCTTGTTGATTTATTTACGAACATTAAAATTAAAATGCATGCATGCTTTTTACCTAGGTTTTCCTTGTAGTTGTTTCCATGGGTATTTCTTTTGAGAGGTCTTTACTGTCCAGTGGGGGATCATCTCTTTTTTGTAGAGACGGTATGTCCTTCACTGTTGGCTGGATTGATTTTCTCTCTCAGTTTGTGGGGTTATTTCTCGTTCCAGTTTTTTACTTCTTGTCGATTCTTTAAGTAGATTTTTAAGTTGTCAGTCACAGAAGTGGCAGTCTCTCTAGCAGGTCAGGCATAGATCTTACATTGTGAGTCAGTGGTGAGACGGAGTGAATACGAACCCATTTTCCTTTAACACCACTAGCCGCGCACTTCTTTCATTTTCATTTAGCTGTTGTTTCCTCAAAATCTCTCCTCATACTGATCAGATAATAATTGTCACTCTGGTCTTACTGTCTTTCTTTTGTTCATTGTTTTTGTAAATTTTTAATTAATGTTTTAGATTTCCGATGAACTCTTATCAACCTATTTGTTTAATTAGTGGCTGGAATGTAGGTTTTAATTAATTTAGCTGTCATTATAAGCTTTTCCTTGTTATACATTTTTCTTTGTCTGAGGAATTTAATTAGTCCAACAGATTTTAACACCTCTAATTTATACAGCCATATTGTTTATATATTTCATATTACATTTAATTTTTACTTAAAAGTTTACAATTCATTTTCAAATTTATGTTTATAATTTATTTTAACTTGTTACAATATAGTTTTTAACAAGAGAGAAAAAGACACATTTCTTTATGCATCCCCTTCCCCTCTCCCACAATAAATAGAAATAACTTTCAAGCATTTGACTTACTCGTTTTTTTTAAAAGATAGACAGAGACACATTTCTTTATGCACCCCCTCCCCTTCTCTTACTATTACAAAAATCCAAAGTAATTTCGACATTTGAATTTCAACTTTTTTCTTTTCCTTCTTTTTTTTTAAAATTTAGTAGCTAATCCATTTACCTTTATTACTTTCTAGTAGCTATTTTATCTAATTTTATTAATAAATATATACATGTGATGACCACTTTACATGGTCGTTACAATATATATATATATATATATAGAGAGAGAGATTTCCATGGATTGTTATTATACTAAAAAATAGAAAAGACCTATTATAGGTTTAAGGAAAATACCATTTTAGTCTCACAGATTGTCAATTAGTAGTAATAATTGACAATTTCTTGTAACATCAAAGGTTATCTCTCATTACATGGATATTATCTTCTCATTTTTTTTTTTATTACACATATATATATATTGAGATGGTTCGGTGTCTCATGGCATACAACATAGTAGTGTGGGTGCATATATATATAGAGAGAGATTTCCATGGATTGTTATTATAATAAAGAATAGAAAAGAGCTATTATAGGTTTAAGGAAAACACTGTTTTAGCCTCACAGATTGTCAATTAGTAATAATTGACAATTTCTTGTAACATCAAAGGTTATCTCTCATTACATGGATATTATCTTCTCATTTCTTTCTTTATTACACACACACACACACACACACATATATATATATATATATATATTGAGATGGTTAGGTGTCTCATGGCATACAACATAGTAGTGTGGGTGCATATATATATATATATAAAGCTGAAAAGAAAAAATAGAAATAAACACAGCTTAAAAATTTTTGTAGATATTTTCTATACTACACTGAAATAACAGTTAAAGATTAAATAATTTTTAATTTAAAAATATTTTTATTATAAAGTAAATATTTAAAATTGTGTAATTAATACTTTATTAATTGTGATTGTGAAAGCAAAACAAGCATGTTTTTATGCTACAATAGATATACTGGTAATTTTAAAATTTCACTATTTTGATTAGCAATTTTTTTAATTAATGCTTGTACAACATATTTTGCTAAAAATTTTACAAATTGTTTTTGAAAGGATTAATGTAAATTGTAAAAAGCCATTAACATTTTTCAATCAAAATAAAGAAAACTTTTAATTACTGTTTTTTTTTACCTGACTATAAAAAGGTTCAAAAATAAATTAGGTGAGTTTTTAAAGTTTTACAGAAGATATAAGTGAAGTCAAGACAGTGCAAATTCAGCTGATGCTACTAGTTCACTATGGTAGAGTTTGGAGTCACATGGAAGCAAGTTCCTGCTTTTAGTGGATCATAGTCTCTATATGTATGTTGTATATGGCATAGACACAGAAGGTAGCTTACTATAGACCAGTATTTACCTGGATTATATATGTTCCAAAGATGACAATAAGCCATTCTATTGTTTAGGAGGGACCAGATTACCAAGAGATTACCATGCTATATAAGCAGTTTTATCAATATGCAAAGAAGCACAGTCAGTTACTATATTGAACATATGTAAAGGACAGCTGATGAGAGAGTGTTGTATATAGATTAAAAACAATATTTTAAATAATTTAGTAAAAATGAGTTAAAATCTCTAATTTAAAAGTAAAACAAGTAAATAATTTTTCTTGAATTATAACTCTAAAAACATAAAGGATTGATTTGAAAAAAAAAAGTTAACTCCAAAAACCTTTCTAGGTTGGAAAACAAAACATCTTGTTGAAATATTTTTAAAAATGTTTATAATTAATTAATCAGGAAAAAAGAACTCTCCAAACCAAATCTCACAATATTTTTTTTTAAAAAGAAAAAAAACATTTTCTTACCATTAGAAATATTGAATGAATCAATAACTTTGATTCATACTATTTTTTATATATACTCGCATACATGTAAATTTTATGTATATTCTTAATATGGAATTAGTTGTGAGAAATATATATTTTAATAAGTTTATTATTTTGACAAATTAAAATATCATGTGATATAAATGTCAGTGTCTGCACACATTTCTATGAGTACCCATATATATATATATGTTAGTGTGTGAAAAGTCATTATTTATATATCATTAAAATGTGATAGCTTACTTGTATATTTTATATGACAATTTCCAAATCTTACAGCACATCTATGTGTTTATATAGATATGTATTATGTAAACATCTAGAAATCTCTATAAATTTTTAATTTATTTATTTGTATTATGAAAAATGAATTTCATTTATAGGTTTATGGCAATTCAAATGTTTATAAATTTTTATACCACATATCTGTGTGCTTATATATATATATATATGTTTTATGTAAACCTATTATAAGAT
This sequence comes from Epiperipatus broadwayi, assembly GCA_028023455.1. Classification (NCBI taxonomy): domain Eukaryota; kingdom Metazoa; phylum Onychophora; class Udeonychophora; order Euonychophora; family Peripatidae; genus Epiperipatus; species Epiperipatus broadwayi. The sequence continues at coordinate 4,399,735 of JAQFVV010012468.1, forward strand.
ACTTGCAAATCACAATGTGATAACTTATTGTATTAATCAAAATCAGAATGATGAATTTATATTTATGGCATACTCAGAAGACCCTAATTTCATTTTATTGTTTCTAATTAATAAATTTATATTTCATTATTAAAATTATTCCAGTGAATTCAATTAGCCATGGATTAATATTTAAAACATTATATGTTTGTATAATATCTCTTGATCATAGTAAATATTATAGAGCTTTTGCTTTCTGAGCTGGATTTGTGCATACTGCTATTTTATATAAAAGGAGTTTGTGTTTAATGTTATGGACATCTAGATAATAATGATCCTAGTTAGCACAAAGGGGATATCCTTTAATTTCCTTGCACTATATTACATTTTCATTATTTAGAAATTAAATTTATAGTTGGCCAGTACTTTAATTGTACTAAGTAGGCAGAACATTGATGATGATCAGCATATTTTAATATCCCAGCATTATTTTTTTAATTCTTATATTCTTATGGATTAGCTTGTGCATTCAAATTATTATCCAAATAATCTGCACCAAGCTGGCAAGGGCTAAATACTTAGTCTGGTCTATAATAGATCCATTCAAAATCCAAACACAAGATTGACTGTTGAATTTTATTGTTGATAATTCACGATGATGAATAAATATTATTGATTTTGTGTAACACTGGTGAACTTATAGTTACTTAGTTAGTAGTGTATTGATTTATCGTTGCTCATATTTCTTCATATTGTTTTTCTATCCCATTCCTGTTTCATAAATTGCAGTATGTATGACCTTATTTTATCACAACTTAGTGTTCTATGATTTTTTTAATGATTCCAATTAACTATTTACTTATAGTTAACTCTGTGATCTCTCATGCTCATTCCGTTTTTATTTAATTTTAAATTTTGTTCATTTGGAGATGATGATGGCTTCTCATCTACCCATAATTCAACTCTAATGTAGTGTACAGTTACAATATTTGCTCATCTTGTGAAACCACTATTTCCATACTGTTAGAAGTGGCTAGACATTGTAACCTCAGATTCTCCTTTAATAACTTCCACTTCTGCATACTATTAATATATACAAATATTACAAAGAAATCAAGTCATATGTCACATGACCTAATTTAAAAAGCTTGTATTACAAATGTTATATATATATATATATATTAATTCTAATAGTGCTATGGATAAACAATAAATTCATAGTATTATTTCTGGGAGCTTTCATATAGTATAAAACTTTAATAGGAAAATAGCTGATGTTTCATTACAATAACAAGTACTTTCCTCAGAGCTTTTTCTTTCTCAAATCATAAGAATGGATGTAGTGAGATTTAAAATTATTATGGTAAAATAGCAAAATTAATACCTTTATTAAGAATTTTTAATTCACTATCTGATAATTTTCAATCTCCTTTTAATTTCAGCATGCACATTATCATGATTTGAAAAAGTAGTGCTGAGGAAAGTACTTGTTATTGTACTGAAATGTCAACTACTTAGCTATTTTATTTTTACTACACAGAATCTTCCAGAAATATATTGAACGCATTTGTAAGTAAACATTCAAAGTTATCTCTTTAGTGCACTTACTAAAATTGGATACCCTGTTGGTACAATGTAAGGGCATGAGAAAAGTTTAATTTAAGGATGTTTCATAAAATTTTAAAAATACAAAGGCAATATTATTAAAATCAATCAGTATGTTTTTCAACTTACTTGATGTGATGCTATAAAGACTACTGTTGGAAAATCACACCTTATGAATGAATAATGCAAAGCAATCTAAAAGAATGCTTTATGCTGAACTTGAGCATATTTTTATGAAAGAAGTAGATTCTGTGTACTTTATAAGGATTATCTCAAATACATTCTAAAGAGTACAATGCCAATTGTTTTTATTGGGAAAATATGACAGAAAATAGAATACACTGAAAAACTGCAAATAGACAGTGTTGTAGTATTTCAGGAAAAAAAAATTTCTGCTGAAGAAAGTAAAAGTTATAAGATAAATAGAAAAATGAATCACCATATTCTATGTGTTGTTTACAGAATGGATGGTATTGATCATTACAAAACTCAATTTCAGAGTACTTTTACTCTCTCTATCTTTGCTCTCTTTTTTTTTCCAGAGTTAAAATGATCATAGTTATTTACTTTTTAAATTAAAATAGGATTGAAAAACATTGTTTGAAAGCATTTTTATAAAAAAAACATACAAAATTGGATATCACTATTTTTTATTTATGTATTGGTAATGTAATAAATCTTTATACTAAAAACTTTTAAAAAATGCTAATAATTCTTACTTTTCTTAATATACGTAATAAATTATTAATAACATATTATAGAAACGTATTTTAGACTATAATTGAAAAATTCCTATATTTAGATTATGAGATAATATTCTATTGTTTAGATGAAAATGAACATATTATTTTCATTGGATTAGAAATAAAACTCCAACCTTTGGAAAACATTTCCATGTTTTTCATATCCTTACTGAAAGTCTTCTTATTTTAGAAAAGAATCTGTTTTGAGAATTCAAAGCAATATTATTAGCATAATTGAATTTTCTACCTTCTGTATTTGGATGATCACGGATGAATATATTAAATAAAGTAGGTAAGAGAACTAAATTTGTGGCAGTTATATCTACTTTGATGATCATTTAATGTCAATTGAAATTTTATATTTAAAAGTTTTCTACATTTAAAAGTTTTAAAAGGTTTAGACGACCATTTCCCAAACAGAATTATAAGCTCAAGTTAGATCAATAAAAGGACCATCAGTTTTTAATGTGAATTATTAAAGATAAAAGTTGTCACAATAATTGCTTCCTGATTAAAAACACAGAAAACTGACTCTCATCTATTAGCAAACTTCTTATTAGGATAATTCTTTCAAAAAGAAGTGACCTTGGATTGTATATCACATTTTCCTCATTTATGTAAAGTTAAATAAAAAATAATTTCTATGAATAATCTTTTTGGAAATCTGGCTGTTACTACATGGGGTTGTGAATTAAGTATTTTATAGATAACTTTCTTAGCATCGTCATATTCTATTGGGTGGATATTATATCTTTTTTTGGAGAATTTTATTTTCCCTTTTCGAAAAAATTGTTCTCACTAAATTTCTGGTTATTCAATTAAATATTACAATGAAAAATATTACTGGTACAGTCCTTTGTAGCTACTTTCTGTTTCACACATTCATTTAATATACATCCAAAAAAAAAAAACATCATCAAAGAAAAATGTATAAAAGACTTAAGCAAATATAATTTGCCAATTAGTCAAGATAAAATTTCATTGATTAAGACTGAACTCAAATCAAGATTCCCTTTTTGGATGTTTAACTAAGAATCTACAACTAAAGAATTATGACACATATGATGTTTTCCTAAAGGTTCAAATTTGTATGTTACTATTAACAGTTGAATGTATTTGGAATATTTAAATGAAATTATTTTTTTCTAAAGATATTTAATACTTCAATTAGATGATGGTAATAGTCCAATATATAAATATGGTATATATGAGATTCCAAATATTTTCCCCCTAAATTCCACAATAAAATTAATTGGACATCATTTTTGCAAATACAACTGGAATTTTATGAACAGATTCAGTACAATCCATTATCAATTTACTCATATTTATCATAAATAAAATTTATAAAATCATTAATCTATGTAATTTTGCTCAAATAAAAACTATGAACTTTAAAAAGTTTACTTGAAGATTTGTGGTAATGGCATTTTAGTTTTATTCATATGGTGAACTATTTCCATCATCTAATATTAAATATTGACTATTAGATGATGGAAATTGTCCAGCATATAAATATGAACCTTAATGATTATTGAATTTACAGATGCAGTGGCAGAAGTGAAAAACCTAATAAGCTATTAATGACTATATCTCAAGGTTTATATCTCTATAAGTTCGTCTATAAATAATGAATTATTAACAAATTCTAATTGTAATTAAAATGAAAAAATATTTATTTACATATTTTCTCCTCAAATTATATTTTAAAAATTAACAATAGTGAATTCTAATAGATAAAAGATTATTTATGATAAAAAAATTAAACTCCACATATAAGTTTGGTTTTTTTGTTTCTTTTTGACTTTATATGAGAAATGTAATTAAAATTTCTAAAGTAATATAAAATGAATACATAAATTACAAATCAATTGAGTGTTTTAACAATGATAAATTCTATTAGAGCATGTCTTCCTGAACCAAGAATCTTAGTAATTTCTCATTAGTGCATTGTTATCTGTAAAGGGTAAAGCATACAAATTCCAAATGTAGATTATTATTATTATTATAACTGTTGGTGGTCCAGTATATCAATAATTGATAATAATTACTAAATATTTTAATGTCTTAATATAGAAAGCCAAAATAAGTCTTTTAAAATTTAGAGATTATTTATCATAATAATTTTGTATTTAATAATTATGTTTATGTGAATTGTTACTTATATTCATATTTAAAAGTTTGTTCTTTATTAAGTATTACAAGTGTTTTGTTGTGGGACTCAACATTATGTATGTAAGAACCACTATCACTTTTTAAAATTGATTTGTCATTAAAAGAATAAGGTTAAAAAGTTTTACCTTGTTGATTTTCATTTATGATGATTGTAATTTAGATCAACAATCTCATATGTTTTGTAAATGAAATTTTATGGCTTTAACTTACGTAGATATGGACAAACTCAGACTAATGCTAGTTAATGATGGGAAAATCTATTGCTACAGCATGAAAGTTATAGAACTTAGTGAGACCTCTAGTGGTTGTATTTTTGATTGAAATTTCTGAAAATTCTTTTATAATATTTTGTTAATAAAATAAAATTCATATTCTCAATTAGAAAATAAAAATAAATTGAGGTCTACATTGGATTTTGAATGCATTAGTCCATAAACTTTTCCATAGCTGATATTTATTATTAATGTTTTTTGATTAGTTGTGAAGATTTTTAGACAAATTACAACTTCAAAAGCTATATGGTTTATTTCTTTAGATTTAAATGAATGAAGATTGCCTTTTTTTACAAATAATTTTGATAAATATTTTTGAAGAAAAATAAATATTTTCTCATTAAATAATTGAATGGTTAGTCAATCTGAAAGCCATACATTCCAGTGCAGAAATATTCAGAGACCTTCTTCTTTTGAGTCAATCATTCTATGACTGCATTAATCTGCACAAAACAATGTATCAGTTTACCATTCTATTTCAACAATTTTCAATTTAGAGATAACTTCAATAGATAACTTTTAGATAAGTGCTTGGCTTTGGGTTGGTATTTTTAGATCTAGTGTCTGAACCTACCCTGACACCTCTCTGAGGAGTACCAAAGCACGAAACCATGGTTAGGGGTTTGGGGAGGGGTTCGTGACAGATATTTTAAGTGCTGGTTCTGGATAAGCATTTATCATAAAGCTTGTAGAGGAATTGGCAATCCTCACTGTTTATAACTTACAAGCTTAAGAGATAGGGTCATGTGATCCATGATTCTTATTTTGACTATTTAATTTATATTTGATTTTTTTAATACAATCATTTATGGAAATTATAATTATATTAAATTAAATCTATATTTTTAAAAAAATAGGAGCAATCACCATATAAAACAACATTGTGTGATGATACTAAGGTTGCTGCTTATTTTTTAATCTGTATATTGACAACTTATAATGTTATCTTTAAACTGTGACTGCAGCACATTTAAACATTTTGCCTAATTTAGCATTTAATTGCATTCAGTTATTAACCATATTTTCCTAATGAAGTGATTCATATTACATCTATTCAGAATGCTTTACAGATAATCTTTTTTAATGTAGATTTTGCCTCTCCTATAGAAACCATGGTCTTGTCAACCAAAAAAGTAGTTTTTTAAATAATATCTTATATCTTTTTTATACATTTCACATGCCAAATCCAATGAAAAGGTGATCTCATAATACTACATTCAGGACTATGGCAAGCAGCAATTCAGTATACACTCTCTGATTTTATGACCTTATTTAAAAAAAAAAAAAAGAATGATCTCTCAGTTTATTTCCCTTATTCTCTACCTATCTATCTGTCTGACCGATTATATATCTTTCTATCTGCCTGTTTATTATTCTGTTCTTTCCTGCCACCCATTTTCATTTTTCTGTCTATTTATCTGCACATCTTTCTTTCTCATTGGGTCTTTTTCTCTGACAATCTATGTATCTCTAAAGCTAGCCATTAAACCATTTATCTATTTATTGATCTATCTATCTATTTACCAATCTATTTGTCTATTATTTATATAACAACCTACTACTTAGTTTTCTATGTGGCAATATATCTATCTATTGATCTGCTTAGATATATGATTATATATATGACATCTTTCTATTTGTCTCCTTATCTATCTGCCTAACTACCTACCTATCTATCTGCCTAACTACCTACCTTATCTATCTATTTTTTTTTCTTGATTGAATCTTTATTTGGCTTTTTATCTGTTTTTTTTTTTTTACCTAGTTACCCACCGACATATCTAGATATATAAATATCAACAGCAAATTTATTAAAATTATTAAAATTTGATTTGGCTTAATGGTTAGAATGTATTTCCAATATTGAATCATATTTATTTTTCTTTATACATATTTTTACTATTTTCTGAAGTATAGATGTAACATGCTATGCTAAATATAAAAGTACCGTTGTGTTTTATATAATTAATCAAATTTTTGTAAACATATTTGAATATGCAAACTCATCTTTATATATATTATCTTTTTTTTTTTTAAATTTCATTTTTGTAATATTTTTTAAATATTAAAATTCATTCTATTGGCATTTAAAACAAATAGTTTTTACTATTACTTTGCTTTCGTGCTTTTTTACCTTGGAATGATATTATTATTAATAATAAAAATGCATATAAGATATAAAACAAAAAAAAAAAAGTTTGGTTTGAGGAAAAAAACGAATTTTATTTTACCTGTAAATACTATATATCATTTAAATGGTATATTAAAAATGGGAAATAAATAAACAACTTAGAATAATATTTTCTTGTAAATATAAAAACTAATAATGATAATAAAAAATGTGTGGGGGGAGAATTTCTGATTCATAAATCTTTATGATTTTATTTTCTTTCGTTAAAAAAAAAAATGAAAATAACATTTAAAAAATGGCACCAACATATATATATATTTATGAGAAACGTTCATCATATATATATATAAACTAATTTAAAAATTTTATTTTTCCATTTTTTTTAAATCAAAAGGAAAAACAGTTGATAAATAATAATAATAATTTCAAAAGGCAAAATTTTGAAAGATTATCAGTGGAACATTTTTTTTAAATGTAAGCAATAATAACAATTAAAAGTTATTTTTATTAAAAAAATATATATGCATTTTTACGTCAAATATGTTTCTGAATTAAACAGCCTCCTAGTAAAATTGCAACGTTTACAAAATACCTTGTTGAAATTATTAAAACTGATGGAAACAATGGATGGTATTAATCATAAAATTAGACTTGGAAGGGGTAATCTTGGTGGAAATAACTTTATATTAAAATGAAATTTGCCTATGTGTTTAAAAAATAAGATTTCAAATATATGTATTTTTTACCAGTTCTTACTTACGAATCTGAGATTTGAATTGTTAACAGAAAAGCAATAGTGAAATTTCATACCACTCAATAATGTATGTAGAGATATATATTAAGAATGACGAGAAAAAACTGGAAAATGAAATGAAAGACCAAACATATAACATTGACGTTATTAAAAGAATTAAAATACTAAAATAGATTTGCATATATTGCTAATAATAATACATGGATATTTGAAATGAAAATTGGACCTCAAGAGATTGTAAAAGAGCTACAAAGAGATCATATATGATATTGGTGTATAAAATAGAGAAATTTACTGGTATGATTTAGAGAAGGAAAGCTAAGGATCAGATTAAAAAAAGAGAAAAATTTACTGGTATGATTTAGAGAAGGGAAACTAAGAATCAGATAAAAATAGATTAAATTTAGAAAAGTCTTCTTTCTGTAGTGATTTAAGAATAGTTGAAAATGATGGTGATGAGGTTTAATTGGTATAAGGGGCCTTTATGATGTAGTAATTGTCAAAACTTAATATAATAAAGTTTTTGGAAACATTGAAGCATAGAATATTCTTTCAATGAGAAAAGGTGATGGAGAATAGAACACAATGGAGTCCTATAATTAGGCAAGATATTAAATACTTTAAAAAAACTTTGAGGGAAAAGAAATTAGAAGTCAACACATGGGAAATGTGAAACAAACAGATTCAAGAACAAACATATAATTTATATGGATGTGTGGCTATTCATGCATTACTTTGTATAGTTATGCAGCTTATTTGAACATTGCTTTTTATCATAGTATCTATTTATCTTTTTATTCATATGGAAGTTTGAATGGTCGTATTTGTTTAGAGTACCTCTGCTTATGATACATGAGAAAAATTATGTTAAAGGAGAGAAGTCAGTGACAAATTTCCTCTAATAACAAACAAGTTTTAACTTGATCGCAAGGTCTTACTGCTTACCTTTTAAATCTCCCTGCAGATAAGTAGTATATATATTAAACAACAGGAGTCAGTATTTTGTAAGTCTATCTAAATTTAAAATTTCATTAAAATTATCTATTTATAAAAAATGTTCATTAAGCTAATCACAATCTATGTTTTGGCATCTATCTGTTATATAGCCATTTGTTTTATAGATATGTATATTGAAAGTTTGTTCATTTGTTACTTAATAATTCAACAAATATTGTACCAGTCATCATGAATTTAGCATAATTTTTGTATAGGCTAGAGTTTTTACTTTATTTTATATGATTGGTTGAAAAAATAAATGATAACTTATTTTCATTGTGAGCAAATCCATGTGATGTAATGCACTGTGATTTCTTATACAGAGAGGAATCTCTCAGCCACTATGCCCAGAAAAAATTGTTAGCCACTTTACCTTCCTTTTCCATTCCATGCCCCAAATTTTTCCATATTCTTCTCTATTCTGCTCCATCCCATTTCCACAATATAATCTTTCGTCAACTCCATGGCCTTTATATCTAAATCCCCCTTATCTTTTTCCAAACCTAGACTAAAAGCAAATAACACATTTTTAGTATAATCACTTTGTTAATATGTATTTTTCCATAACTTCATTATTTGTGCTCTTTCTGCTTTCAGGAATTTACATTCCATTAAGTTACCTAACATTACTTGCAGACTAAATTATTCCCATTTTTCCATTTATGTGTATATTCCTTATAAACTATTTTCCTTGCTAATATCACTAATGAACACACATCCAATATTCCATTTATTTCTATATATACTTAATTTTTTTTTACTCTTTATATTAGTTCTCCATTTCTCCAACTCCCTATTCTTTATTAATCCATCTATTCTTCTATCGCACTCCTTGCCACTATAACACTCAACAATTCTCCTAGCACAATCAGCCCACCTTTTGTATAAGTATACTAATATAAATTTTTAATCCAAATCTTCTGCATCTTGCATTACTTTTCTCACCCATATTGTTGCCTGCCCTTTACTCATAACCCAATTAAATACTTTTTTGGCTATTTTCCTATTATCCATAAACTGCAATCTATTGAATATTTTCATTTTGTTTTTTGCATCTCTCATATAAAAACTTGACGATCCCATTTCTTTTTGAATTGCCTCATTTGCTGTCCACACATCTGCATTTAATTCATGTCTTCCTACTTCCCTTTACATTTTTTCTGAGTAATCTAATAGCACTTTGCACTAGAAGTGACCTCTAGGAAATTTTTCATCATCTAAAAGTAATATTTTCTAGTTTTAAAAGTTACAAATATATTATTTCACTGAAAAATAAAATTGTATGTACTAAAAAGTGGTAATATTTGTCAAGATATTAAGTAACAAATAAACTAAAAAACTTTCAAATATTGTTCAATACTTTTAATCTAAACAACAACAAACTCATACAATTTTTCTAATAGTGTGTATTAGTTGGTGCTGCATAATGTATATCCACTCTTCATTGTTTTAAGCCTATCTATAACCTTACATTACCATGCACTGCAGTAACTATTTTAAAATTATTAATTGGAAAAAAATTTGAAGACCGTAGCATTTTATAAGTCTTTAGGCAGTGACAATAGCCACTCTGCATGACACCAGAATGAGGGAGATGGCTTAAATGGCAATAGAAATAAAAATTTATGATTGTTGGAGTGTTTTTAGGTGAAACAAAATAAATAGAAAATTATTGAATAAAAATAAAAAAATGTAATTTTCAATAAATTGTATGAAAATTAATGATTATTTATGTAATATTTTGGTAAAAGATTTAATTTAAACCAAAAGCTCATATCGTTAAAAGGAGATTTTTTTTGAAAACATTTATTTATAAAGTTTCTTATAAAAAACTGAATGCAGTTTCTACTGGGCAAATTAGAATTACGATTGTTAGAATGATAAAAAAAATATGTTTTAAAATTTTTTAATAACAATCAATAATGTTTACTTTGATTTTTTCTTTTTTTTTTGATGATAACCAACCCTTAATATATATTTCTTTTAATAATGTAGAATTCAAATATCTAATGTTTCATTCTACTAATGTTTAGAATGGACAAATTATGTCAGTTGAAACTAAGTGCCATTGTTATAGATAAGAACTGTATTTCGAAATTTAATGTCACATTTTGCAAACATCAAATATTACCTTTTAGAATGTCTACCATTTGAAAGCTTAACTTTGTAATAAATAATGTTAAAATTATCAATACATGATATAAAAAAAAGTTTAAATTGTAAAAATAAAATGTTCCAAATTGGAGGAATATGAATAAAAATCTCACTAGGGCTTATTCAAAATAGAAAGATGGAGATTGCAAATAAATATAGAGTATACAAATAAACACATATTAGATAAGTTTTAAATTTGTAAAGTTAGCAAAATTTGCCTAATATACTTTCAATTAATTAATTGTACTAATCATAATTATGGCACTGGCAGTGGAAAGAAAATTATGGAGCTTATTAAAGAGATTAAATAAGTAATTTGCATATTTGAATAGCAAATTAGCATTTAAGTTGGCCATTTTTTTGAAAGGTGGGCATAGGATTCTTTTTTGTTAATTGTGTATTTGTCTCTGGTGACATGCCACACCTCTTTCATCTTGTGTTTTATACATATATACTGTTTTGATCCATTTCTCCAAGATACTGCTTACTAAAAAAATTTACCATTAAAAGATTGTTTATTTATTGCACACACTGCTATTATTTTTAAAAGTAAGTAAATTTAAAAAACTATATCTAAATGATTGATTGTGTGCACAAATGTACAAACATGAGCATTAGCAGTAAGTTGTATTATATAATTCAAATATTTCAATAAGGAATAAAGGATTTATAGTCAACAAGCAGCATAAATTCTGGAGCTCTAAAATAAATAATTCAGGAATATTTAAATTAATGTAAGTTATCAATAATCCTTTACTCTTTATTGTTTATCCTTTATATAATTTTGATTGTTTGTTACTTAATAAGTCAACAAATATTGCACCAATTTTGATAAATCTTTCATATGTTTTTTTGGGGGGAAAGGAGCTTAGCTTTATAATTGTTTTTATTTTTACTAACAAAGCAATCCCATGGGATTATCTACTAATACACAAAAGCTAAAGCTTTTAAATCAAATTTCAATGAAACATGTAAACATCATTACATATGTTATCACATATTAATGATGAAATTATTTCAATACTCTACACACATTTTCACATATAAAATTTCATTAACTATTTCAAGTATTTCCTCTTTTTTTTTATCTTTTCTAATTCAGCTTTATATTTATTAATATTTACAACAAATCCTGAACAATTTTTAAAGAAATAATGTATGCACATACTATATCATAAATCCCAACATTTGGTTAATTAATGCAATCTTTTCTTAAGATAAATGTTTCAGAAATGTGTCTGAAACATAAGAATATGAACAAAAGGCAAAAAAGTAAATAAGTAATTCAATGATTTATTGCTGTTTATAAGAAGTTTGAGCATTAAAAATGAAAACATTTAGTTGTGATCCAGAGACTTTAAACTTCAGAATCCTCTTTTCTGTCATTGCATTAAACTTCAGAAGGCAAAACAAATTAAAAATGAACAAATAAATATACAAAATATTTTTTACTGAATGTTTTTTATATGTAAGTAGAAAGATTTGAATTTAGAATTTTTCAGCCTATATTCATCCTCTACTCCATTTCAAATGATTGATACACATGTCCACACACATGGAAAAATGATAAATGATTCCCAATATACAAATTTTCTACAGAACCAGCATTTATCAGATGGCCCAGATTATAATCTCCCACACATATATACAATTAGTGCTCAATTTATATTAATATAGCAATTCGATAAACTTTACTGGACTGGCTTCAATATTCTTTTCCTTCCAACTATTCAACTATCCATTTCATTGAAAAACTGATGATGAAATACTCAAGGGCAGATTGAAGCCTGTTTAGTAAAGTTTAAGGAATTGCTACCTTAATATAAATTGAACACTGATTGTATATATGTGTGGGAGATCATAATCTGGACCAACTGATGACTACTGGTTCTGCATGAAATGTGTATTGGGGATCATTTAGTTTTTGCATGTATGTGGTCATATGTATTGGTTGCTTGAGAAGGAGTGGAGAATAAATAAAGTATGAAAAATCCTAAGTTCAAATCCCTCTACTTAAAATATCTTTTCATGTATTTATTTTGTGAATTTATATTATATATTAGATTTCTGGGTATGGGTGAAGTATTTAATTTGTTTATGTTTCTTTTTTTTTTACATTTTGGATATAGTTCTGAAATATTTACTTTGATGAAGATTATTTAAATATTCAAAATGTTGGATATATACGATGATGTATTTAGATATTCAAAATGTTGGATATATACGATGATGTATTTAGACACATTGTTCTTATTAAGTTTGGATGTAGTAGAATATGTTTTTTACTCTTAGGATAGAGTGACAGTCTGCATATAAAAAAAAATCAAAAATAAAACAAAAATAAAAAGAATATAAGGTAAATATATATTTATCAAACGAATACACAATGATTACAAGACAAATTTATTCAATAAATATCATCAATAAAATCCACCCAAAAAAAGACAAATTAGTGACAATGAAAAAGGAAGTCTATTAGAAATTAAATTATTAAACAAATCCATAGATTGAATATAGGAAAGGGTTTAGCAGACCCAACAAGACAAAATGTAAGCTATGTAATTCATAAGATGATCATAAATATATAAGAAACTGAATTCCAAAAAAACAGTCTATATATGAGAAAAATATACTGTATTTCATACAATTATTGTCATAATCATTTAAGAAAAAGAAAAATCATTAATCCATAAAAGAACACAGATCACCACATGCATTTACAATAATAATTGAATGAAGTATAATCATGGAAGTGAAACATAAAACAAAAATTACAATAACTCTAATTTTATGGATCTATATTTTTCATTTTCTTTTTCTTATTACAAACTTTTTTGAAATTTGTTGTATCATGAATTTATTGCCTTCAATAACTTATTATATATTAAAGGGGTTACTTTTTGTATTGTTATTCTTGCTAAAGCCTATTGTAAATGCCCATTTTTACTTATCTACTTTTTATGGTGTCAGCATTTTTCATTTTCTCCATACATGGATATCTTTATGGGTTTAATTTGAAATCAATTACTTTCTTATGGATGAAATGGATTACTTTGCATATTATTGTGTTCATTAAATTTTTATTTATATGCATTCCATAGATTAACTTTCTAATTCACACTTATTGAATGTCATCATATTTTTTAAATCATTGTGTATTGGTTTATAAATTAATTATATTATTAAATGTTTTTATTGAAATTGGAAAATGGGTTTGTTTATTAGTTTATTTAAGTTTTGATCTTTTTCAAATTAGAATGGTATTTTAAAATTCAGGTTTTACATATTTAAATTCAATAAAATTGCTTGAAATCTGGTATAGAACTAATTAATATAAACCTAATCCATATAAGATACTCAACTCTTCAGTAGATGGTCTAGTTTCTTAGATATAGAATAGAGGGCAGGGAAATATTAAAAATATTCATTAATTTCATGTATCACAGTTAACAATTATTCTTAGAACTTTGATTTGTTCTAAATAATATTCATGAAAGGGCAGTAGAGATTTTTTTCTGTCAGTTTAATATTTTAATTTAGTTAGGATAATTACTTTCAGAAATAAAGAGCAGTTTTAAACAATATGCATACAAGAAATATATATATATTGTTTTGTACTTTGTTTCAACTTAATGATTTGATTAAAACTAGAATTAAATTTTAAAATAAACATTTATTATATTTAATAAGAATGTAATTTACAAGCACAATGGATAAATGAAATTTCAAAATTATTTATTACATTTTTTTTATCTAAGTTTTCACATCTTATCACTACAATTGAAAATAAAACTAAATTGTCAAGCCTTGTTTGTGATATAGTTGTTCTTAAGTATATTTTAATTAAGTTTTGGAAACAGATGCTTCCCATTTGTTACAATTACTGATATGGTTAATAAAATTATTAAAACTATTGCAAAATTTAGACGGATAAATGGTTTTATGCTATAAATATAAAGATATCTAAAGAATTTTCAATGTTTGATGCATCTGTTTGAAAAATGTCTTTGCATCTTAGTATCTCATCAAATAGTTCTATGGTATTTATGTTTTTATTGTTACTATCTATAAAAAATAATTTGCAAGTCATTTACAATGTTTTTACAAATCTTCATTAGCATTTTCAAACACTCTGTATAAAAAGTAAAATAATCAATGTTTGTTTTGAGCTGTTCAAAGTGTTCATTTAACAAACTCCATGAAGTATTTAAGAGTATAAAATACTATTTTTTTTAATAAAAAGAGGTTAACTTAATTAATGTCTGGACACCTCCCCCCTCATGCTTCTATTACAAGTTAAATCTAAAAACCTCAATTGTAGTTGAAGAAAAAAATTACTTTCTTTTTAGTGCACAGTCATCAAAAATGTTTAATATAAAAAATTATTTTTATTATTTTTAGGTTTATTTTTAAAATATATTATTTTCATGTTTGCTCTTGTCTTTTAAATAAATCTTGTGTTAAGATTTGTAGAAGCCCTGTCATTTTTTCAGGTGCATTATCTTAAGGTTATAGCCTTAATATATATTATAACATCCACTATATATTAGGGTTTTTATACGAGTTAATTTTCCATACTGTGTGACCAAATTACATCCTATCTATTAAATTTGTTTCGTCAGACAAATCAGTAAGATTTAATGGATGCAATTATTTTCCTTGTCACACAACAACCCTTTTAACTAAGGTAACCACTAAGATAATGTGATCATGTAAGCCAACTTTTAATTTATTTGAAAAGAGCCAGGATTTTGTATAGAAATCCACTGGCTAAATCCCATTTATTTATTTAGTTATGAAGAAATTATTTGGAATCTCCGGAGGATTGTGTTTTAGTACAGCATTGGCAAAGGTAAATTATATTTTCAAATCTTCATAATTAACTTTAATAAATTTATTAATAATCATTAATAACATACAATGGATAGGGGCATTAGAAATAATTATTTTTATTTTAACAAATTAAAATATAAAAAATAAAAATAAAAAACATTATGAATTAATTAATTAGAAAGACGACACACACGCTAATCTAGATATGAATCAATAAAAAAAACAGTTGAACAATTATATTTTCTAGACAAACAAGAGTCTTTTGAAGAATAAAATTTAAAGTCTTAATCGTGATTATTTTGATATCAATTTTCAGAATTGTTTGCAAACTTTGTCACAATTGGGAAAAGTTACTCTTAACTTACTGATAAGTTGGTGTAGGTTTTTTGGGATCCTGAGCTCATAAGAATTTTCATTGGTCTCCCCTGATGGCATTTTCCATTATTGTTTTGCTCTATAGCTGGAGTAACGCATGGTTGTAGTGACCCTTTCATTACAAAAAGCAATCTTCACAAGGCCCATTTCCATTGCTTGCATGACATCTTAGTACAGCAAGTGGCATACCTGTGCAGAAATATATTTCTGCCACAGGTTATGCTTGTGGAAACCTCCAACTTTCAGACACATAACTAGAAGGTATAGAGAAGACTCAGATCAAAGTTTTCCTCATTTTATACTCAATCTGGTTTTTGAAGCTTCTGCGCATCCTTTTGTCATTTTTTCAGCATACAAGATAATAATCTTGTACACTCTCTGTTAAATTTAAGTTACAAAATTCTCCTCTCACAGAGTATCTCTGCAGATCTTTAATTAGCTAAAATATTTTTCTTTTAGGTTATCTGGATTAGTAATTTGTGTGTCTTTTGTTCTTTCTGATTTTCTACTTTTATTTCTAATTAGACAAAAAAAAATATGGATGAAAAATTTAACTTTCATTGTACGTTAAAAAAACAAAGATTATACAGACTAAAATTTAATTACATCTTTTTAATAAGAATGCTAAATTTCCTTTTTCTTTTTTCTTAGCTTTTAAATATCTTACCAGATGCCAATATACTTTTACTGTATAAACAAATAATACAATATATTGCATTACTTTTTAGTAAGCATTTATTTTATATAGCGTATGTTTACAATTGTATACATTCAAATATCAGCCTTTTAAGCTAATTGTGCATATGCTTTGTGAGTGTTAATAATAAATGAATACTTTCTCATCAATACAAGATATAGTATTTATGCAGGAATAAAAGGAATCCTCTTATTCCTATGACTCAAATGCTTATATATGAGCAAATCTGAAGTACTGGCAAGTAAAGCGTGAGGATGGAATTGTAAACATACACTATATAAAATAAATGCTTATTTACATATGATTAAGTTTCAGTTGGAATGACGTTTAGTAAATTCTAGACAATTTCATCCACATCATTCATTCAGACATCATATATAGTAATTTAAAGTGACAGTTCCATCCTCACACTTTACTTGCCAGTACTTCAGATTTGCTCTTATATAAGAATTTGAGTTATAGGAATAAGAGGATTCCTTTTATTCCTGCATAAGTACTATATCTTGTATTGGTGAGAAAGTATTCATTTATTATTAACACTCGCAAAGCGTATGCACAATTAGCTTAAAAGGCTGATATTTGAATGTATTACTTTTTAATGTAAATCTATTAAACTGTTTTTATGGTTTTTATTGAAAATAAAAATCTTATCAATTAGTTTTATATTTATTTCATTGGAATGTGAATGATGGCTCCGCCCTACAAGTGGAGCACACTCTTTTTTAGCATTGAAATTTGTTCAGGATATAGTTTATTAAAAAATAAGTTTATTATAAAAATTTAATTAATGTTTGTGATGAGTTACTTTTGAATAAGAATAATTTCCTGAGAAGGGAAATAGGCATTTGGGATTATTTTGTTTGTTTTAATTTTATTTTTAATTTAAAAATAATGAATCTAATAAATGATTAATGTTATAATTTTACTAATTTCACATTAATACACCTATATATATATTTTAAGAAATAATACTCCTTTATGTTGTTTATCTTTAAATGTGTAAAAAATTATAAAAATATTATAAAATAATTTTTTTTTAATCCTTATTTCCATTTTTTTTTTCTTTTTCTATTTTTTTAATTTATATATTTTTTACTCACTTTTCTATACAATAAAAATAATTAATTATTTTATTTTTTTTATATATTATAAAAAAAAAAAAATATATTAAATATTTATTATTAATAAAAAAATATCAAATTTAAAAATAAATAAATAAAAAAAATTAAAATTTATTAAAAATTTATTTTTATCTTTTCTCTTTTCAATATTTTAATTTAATTTTTCTTAATATTTTAAAAAATAATAAATATTATTAAATTATTTTTTTTTTTTTTTATTTAATAAAAAAAATATAAAATAAATATTTTTTTTAAAAATAAATAAAAATTAAAAAAAATAACACAAAAAAAAAATTTTTAAAATTATTTTTCAAATATTTAATAATTTTAAAAAATATAATAGAAAAAAAAAAAAAAAAAAAAAAAAAAATTCATAAAAAATATTTTTTTTTTTATTTTTATATTATATATGTTATATTTATAATATAATAATAAATTTTATTTTATTTTATTAATAATAAAATAAAAAAAAAAAAATTGATTTATAAGAAAAAAGAAAGGAAGAAAATGGAAAAAGAAAGTTATATTATGAAGAAAAGTAAAAAAAGAAAATTAAAAAAAAAGTTTTATATATATATAATTTTTCTGTGATGTATTTACAAGTTGTTATTATTATATAATAAAGATTTATATTATATTTCATTGATATATATATATATATATAATATATTCAAAAATTATTTCAATTGTATTACTACTTTAAATGTGTAGGTGATCATAAAACTAGGTGAGACAATTATAAATTTCTGACAATTCTGAAATTAATAACAGTAGTGTTGCTATCTAAAATGTTTTTTTCTTCTGTTAAACAAATTATTTGAAATAAAATTAAGCTTAAAAAATACCTTTGCTCCAACTAATTACTACCCTAGTGAAAAAATAAATGCTGTTAAGATACAGAACTAGAGAATTATGAGATAGAATAGAAAATATTTTATAGCTATAATATTGGGCAGAAGAAATAGCAACTACTGTTGCATCCAATCTCAGCATCAAATGCACGGTTCTATTCATATGAGCATGATTAAGTGATAATTGATCACTTATTATAATAAATATAGCAACACCAATTGTATGATTAAGACCTTTATTAGTGTGTAACCTGTCCTGGTTCTTTTGATAGTCTTTCTTCTTTTCACATAACTTTTCAGCACCCCCTTTACCTGGAGTATTTTGTGTAGCTTTTTATACCTCAGCTGACATGCATTCTATTGAAATCTATGCATTTCTGTATGTGTTTGTACTTTTTCTCAGATTCTCTGGAACTCAGAAGATTGTGTTATTATTTCAATAATCTTTTTCAATTAATAATTCTATATTTAATCTATTCTTGTAATTTTTAGTACTAGTCTCATAACTTGCCTTTAGTGTTATGTTGGTTTTCTCAATACAACTACTCTTCGTTTATAATAATATATTTGCAGTAATAGCTTTCATTTATTAGTATATATATATATAAAATAATCTTAATTAAAGAGAAACGTGTATATTTTACTTATGTGTCTGTAAGCGTAATTCTCTTTTGCACACAATAATAATTTTTTTATTAGTATAAAACAAACCATAAATAAAGGCTTTAAAGAACCTTTTTGTATTAGTTATTAGAAGTTATTGTTGATTGATTAATGTCTAACAATACTATTCCAAATACTTAAACAATTGATACGTTAATATATAATGCACACAACTAAAATGAAAAGAATATATGTGTATATAAACCAAGGGAGAATATTTAACCTCCTAGTAGTGTCTTGTCTTCATTCATTTTTAACAGTAGTTATCTTACCATAAAGTCTTTGTAAGTAATCACATTTGTTTATCACATTAAAAATATTAATTAATTTTTGTTTATCATATACTTAAACATAGTTAAAACATTTTAAATAGTTTAACATTCTGATTGTTTTTTTTTTTTACACATCTCTACCAATTAATAAGTCATTTATGGTATTTAAATTAATGGCTCACTATTATATGTAAATTCATACATTTACATCTCAGATACCATTTTATATAAATTTTAACAATGACTAAGAAGTTTAGCCCAGTGGTTAAATGATTAACTCAAGAGGAAATGGTCATAGATTGATTAAAAGCTTGGGAAAATAAAACCAACAAAAAACTCATTTTAGTAAATGGAGAAAATAGTTATTTTCAGATGATTTTGGGGGATCTTCTAAGAGACAGTTCATATGCTGGCTTCAACTTTATACCTATTAGAACTTATCGATGTTTTGTTAATGTAAAATGTTTCATCTAATTGTGTATATTACTTATCTAAAATTTACACAATTCAAACTGTATGGTAATTATATTAATTAGCCTTTAAAATGGCCTAGGTGAATTGGTCCAGTGACAGAATGATGATGAATTATGGGCTAAAAGTTTTAGCATCAGTTCTTAAATGAGTAAAATAGAATAATCTTTATTTATACTAAATGAATGGAACTATTACTGTGTAACATTTAATTTAGGCATAATGGAGTGGAAAATTCTTAAGTGTAAAATCTATGAATCGTAGACAAACTTTATCATTTTTTGTAGTTCAAACTTTTACAAACTTCAGTCAATAAAGCAAAGTCTCAAAGGTCATATGATTTTTTGAGCAGTTTTCTGTATGATTACTTATTACCTATTCTTCAAAATATTTTTAAAACAAATAAACATGTTTTTTACACTATTTTTTTAATTTTATCTAACATGGTAAAATATACATATATATAATTTTTTACCAGTTATCATAATTATTAATTTTACTATACTTCTTAACAATTTCTGCAACAACATTTCTAAATTGCAGCTTGTCAATTGCTAACATTTGTTCCTATTTTATTTTCATTATTATTCTTATTTTATCATATATATATATTTTTCCTTTTTTATGTGATAGATAACTTTAGGATTTATTAGATTAAAATTTTAAATTTACTAACTATTTAAATAATCAATTTATAATTGTGGTAATCAGTTTCTTTTCAAAATAGTGGAATGTTAAAATATAATTGTCACATTTTTCATTGAGGATGCCAGAACTCAAATATACCATTACAATATTATCTCCTTTACTTACTGTATCAAAACATAATGATTCACTCACTCTAGTTTCCAAAAAAGGAATAAAAAAGAAAATTTCAGTTTTCTAAAATTTTAACTTTTTAATTAGCATAACAACTATTTGAGTTGTGGTTTCTTTGGTTTAAAACCTAGGTGTTTGTGATTTTTAACTATTAATTTAAATAACACTTCATATAGGCATATATTCACCATTGAATAAGATGTATGGCTAAATGCTTCTATTTTCTTAAAAATGTCAACAAGAATCTATCACTTCATTTGGTTATTATCTTTCAAAAGCTTACAAATAGCTTCAGAGAGTTTGATCACATATGGCTTATTATTTATGGCAATCATTTTAGATTACATATTTTTGACTGTTTTCAAGAAATTGCTTTGAATAACATTTGCTCACAACCTTCAATCTTTTTTCAACAAGTTTGAGAGGATTTTTAGGGTATTGAGCCTTTAGTTACTTTTAGCTAGAAAATAAAAAAAAGTGTATAAAATTTGCCCAAAAGCAATCCACCAGGAAACTAGTAAGCCTTGTTTTACCTTCTCATCTATTGCAGTGGTTTATTTAAAAGTTGCTATATATATATATATTGTAACGTAGCAACTTTTTAAGTTGCTATATAATATATATATTGTAACGTTTTTCTTTTTACTAGGCCCCTATATGCCTCAAATTTATATTTGAGCGTGAGTTGATCAAGCTGTATCAAAAGAAAAAGAAGTTGTATTTCTATTCTAAAAACACAGCTATTTTTCCTGATCAACTTCAGCCTATTAATTGTTACGAATTGTGCTATTGACAAAATCAACTTTTAATTTTATTTACTATGGGCGCCAGAATTCCTAAGAATCCGCTGAAATATGTCGCCAGCACCTCTCGCAAGTTGTAAAACAAAAAAAAATAAAAAGATTTTTATTATATTTTTTTTTTAAGGGGCGGTAATTCTACCGTAATGAGAATTAATGATTTTTACGATTATTATTCCTGGGCTTATTCAAACATATTGGCAAAGGTAAATTACATTTTTAAATCTTATTACACTAAAAATAAATTTAATAATAAAAAAAATAATAACTATTATTAATAACGCACAAATGAGAATTGATATTAGAAATATTTTTAATTTTGACAAACTAAAATACTTCATGTTAAGTAGCTAATTAATACCTTGGAGAGAACACATTTAATTCAGGTGGGAAATATCCAGAAAATATAAATATCAGTTAAAATAAACAAAAAGTTCTTGGTTAAATAAGAGTCTCTCATATAGAAAAATTAAAGTCACTATTGGGATTCTTTTATACATATATTTTTACGAGTAGTTTTAAATAGTTAACTTTGTCACAATCAGGATAATTATTCTTACCGGTAAGTTTCATGAATTCAGTAGTAGATAACTATGCATAGTTTTTTGGTTATAATGAGCTCGGCCTTTTGGTTATTGCTTGATCTTGTGGTCCATTTCCCCAGTCGGTCACGAAGGCTTTTCCTGGTGTACATCATTAGGTCCGATGTCTTCAGGAGCTCCGGTTCACTGCGACATGCCGAATTCCTTCAGTGAAGAGTGATCTTGGATATATTAATGTTATCCAAGACCAACTAGAGAAACAAAACAAACAAGCCCTTCCTTCAACTGGATCCCTCCTTTTTATATCCAGTTTTCAGGACTTCTGCGCATGCTAGTACCATGCCTTTTTAATCTTATCCAGTCTTTATAAATTTTATGTAATAAAGTCTTTATTTTCTTCAAGTTTTCGGCCATCTTTAATTAATTTGAGTATTTCTACTTTCAGCTTATCTTTTTTTACTTGCTTTTGGAATTCTTTTGTTCTCTCCAATTACTGTTATTACTAATCACATAAAAAAAAATAAGAAGAATAATTCAACCCTCATTGTACGTTTTTTTTTTAAAAAAAAAAATTACTCAACAAAATTTTAAATCCACTTTTATCTTTTAGTTTTTTTTTTACCCAATGCCAATATATTTGTAATGTATATAAATAAACGTTACAATACCACCAGTGCCAGGAGATGAGAATAAAGTAGGGGTTTACACTAATTTTATTCTTAAGTTTTTAAATTCATATTCGTATTTTTTTTTCTGTAGTAGCATGCTGATATATTGTGTAGACTCATTCACAAGCGACGTTCGGCTTTAACGCCCACTTTTAGGTCTAACACGGCGGGAATGGAAAATATTTCAACATTCATCTGTGTCCTATCCACTTTAGTGTAATATTAATGATAAGAAGCCCAAGTTATAAGCACAAACGAGCGTTGCTCATCGTTCTGAGTCTTACAGGCTCATGGCAACTTGATCCGCCTTCCCCTTTATTGGGATCTCTGCTAGAAATAGTCTGACGAGCATTTAAAGATGGTCTTATGTTCATATACTGCGGATAAGGACTCGGGGCTATGTTATTCCCCTCTTCAGTAACCGCCTACCCGGTCAAATACTTGTGACTTACATCTACATCAGCCACGATCGTGTTTTTAGACATATATAAAAAAAATATACATATATATTTTTTCTGGAAGTCATATTAAAAAAATATCTTCTTTCATATTTTAATAATCAGGGTTTAATTAGTTAGTTTTTTTTTTTTATAATTTTTTTCTTTTTTCAAAAAAATCATAATTTATTTTCCGGCTCTGAGTTTCTTTGAGTCATCATTGTAATGTTCTTTATCATTACAACTCATCTCAGGTTGTAGTTGTTAAATCGAAGCCCGAGTTGGGTCGCCATTGTAATGTTTTTCTTTTTACTAGGCCACTATATGCCTCAAATTTATATTTGAGCATGAGTTGATCAAGCTGTATCAAAAGAAAAAGAAGTTATATTTCTATTCTAAAATCACAGCTATTTTTCCTGATCAACTTCAGCCTATTAATTGTTATGAATTGTGCTATTGACAAAATCAACTTTTAATTTTATTTACTATGGGCACCAGAATTCCTAAGAATCCGCTGAAATATGTTGCCAGCACCTCTCGCAAGTTGTAAAACAAAAAAAAAATAAAAAGATTTTTATTATATATTTTTTTTAAGGGGCGGTAATTCTACCGTACTGAGAATTAATGATTTTTTATGATTATTATTCCTGGGCTTATTCAAACATATTGGCAAAGGTAAATTACATTTTTAAATCTTATTACACTAAAAATAAATTTAATAATAAAAAAAAATAATAACTATTATTAATAACGCACAAATGAGAATTGATATTAGAAATATCTTTATTTTTAACTTCACTTTCATTGTACATGTATAGAATTAATGCTATTATATTTAAGTCTTATCTTTAATTATTTAACTTAGATCGGTATACAAATTATTCTTGTTTTGATAGATTTAATTTCCGTAATTAAGAAAAATGGGGATATCTTTTCTTAACGAGAATGTTAACTCAGACCGTATAATTATTACCTTACAGGCTACAATATGTTTGACGCAGTCTCAGTGGGTCTAATGACTCTGGCGCCCTCAAGTAGAAATTAAAAACTGGTTCTGCTCACGATTGTACTCGGTAATAGTTCTAGGCCGAAGTTGATCAGGAAAAATAGCTGTGTTGAGAATAGAAATACAACTTTCTTTTTTCTTTTGATACAGCTTGATCAACTCACGTGCAAATATAAATTTGAGGCATGTAGGGGCCTAGTAATATGAAAAATGTTACAATATATATATATATAATTAGAAGGAACTTGAACTCAGACTTTCAAGATACCTACAACTATCCACTAGGTCTTTTACAATTGATACAGATGACCACATACATGTGAAATAGATAAATGATCTCCAATATACATCTTTTGTGCTGAAACAGCACCCATTAGTTGATCTAGATCTCCATGGGTCTCACACATATATACAATCACTGGTTGTATATATGTGTGGGACCAACTGATGACTGCTGGTTCAGCATGAAGTACATATATTGGACATCATTTATCTTTTTCATATGTATGTGGTCATATGTATCAGGTATATGATGGAGTAGATAGTTTTATGAAAATTGAAAGTCTGAGCTCAAGTTTTTTTCTAATTACATTAAGTTTAGTATAGACACTATATGTGTATTTGAATATTATATATATATATATGGGTGTGTTTCGTTGAAACTGCTTGCTTAATAATGCCAATATTAAACAGAACACTGCAAACAACCATCAGTGAGACTTTATTTATTTAAACTGTGGAGACAAATCAATACCAAAAGCCATCACATTAAAAAAGAAAAAATAATGTAGAAATTTTAAATTTCCAAATACTTCAAATGGAAAATAAAAAGTAAATCATTTAGAAAAAAATCAATTTCTGAAACTTCTATTAAACAATAATCTATTTCTTTTCAGATTTTCCACTGCACAAATTTTCATTGATCAGTTCAATTTATTATATTTGATAACATATTTAATGGTTATATGTGTATGTGTGCGATTGTAATAAGTTAAGTTCCATGTATTGATTGATCAAATATGTATCTACTTTTTTTGATTAAGCCTTTTTATGGAATGAAATAGAACTCAAATAACATGGAAATCTAAATGATGAGCTGTCAAAACTGTAAGCAAAAATTTTATATAAACTGATTTGTTGTGGATATGCTTTTAGGTCAAGATTTCTGCTCTTCATCGCAATTTGTATCCTTGAGAGGTTATAGGGGTATCATGTTAAAGACTCAACTGCCCTCCTCCATAATTTTTAATTTTGATCTACAATTAATTTCTTATGGAACTTGTGGGTAGTAACATGCCTAATCAGATCTATCCATCTCATTGTAAAGCAAGCAAATGAATGAGACTTTTTACATTTGTTACATTGATATATTATTTTACGGTCTGGGACTATGTAATCAAAATATGCCTTTATATGTATTCTTATCTGCTTTTTAGTATCTTGGTGACCAACTCTATGAAATACTTAATTATTCAGGCAGTATAGTGAATTATATTAAAAGAATTCTATAATAATGCAACATCTCAAATGCATTGATCTTTTTTACATTTTTTTTTAATTAGCAGAGTTTAAGCTGCATAGGTGGCAATTGGAAAACTCAGATAACTAATCAATTTCAATTTGATGGCTTTTTAAATATGTGAGACTTTACATATTTTAAATAGTTTTTGACTTTGATACTTTTATTATCACAATTTTGCATATTTTCTCATCATTTTGACTATTACTGACAATTAGAACCGTGGCACTCAAATATAGTTATACCTTTAACATTTGTAGCATTTTTAATTTGAAAGGAATTATTATAAGCACAATCAATAGTTATGACTTTAGTTTGTAATATATTTATTTCAAGACCATATGATTTGCTTTCCTCTGATAGTTTTTGTGATATGTTAAATTTACATTATTGACCAAAATATCATTAGTATATCTTAAATTATTTGTTCATAATTATACCTATCACTTTCTCATACTCAGTTTTCAAATCCCCTGCATATGATAATTTTATGACAGGAACTTAAAAGAATGGGGGAAATATGCATCATTGTCTTACATATATCTATATCTTAATATCTGTTGATAATGTTTTACCTAATTTGATTTTCACACACTTTGATTCTTGAAGTTTTTGGATGAGTTATATCAGATGCAAAAGAGTTAAGATGTCAAAGAATACTTATCTTATTTTCTTCACTTTACTAAGTACTTGTTATAGTAGGGACCTCTACAGGTGTTTGACCACAAGCTTATGCTATGGAAGAAAAGAGGGGAACTCCCTTTAAGAGGGGAACCCCTTCTTTACTTCAACCTACTTTCTATTTAAATAGGTGTTCTTTCATAGTGCAAGCTTGTGGTTAAACATCTGTAGAAGTTCGTACTATCGCATTTTACACACATATTCTCGAGGTTACAGCCTCAGTAAATATTACTTATGTAATCAATGTGCGTTTAATAAATTTATAATTATAAGTGTTTGTAGTCCGCAAAACATATCTATTTTAAGATTATATTTCCTAACATTTTTAGTCATCTGATAAACAGTGAATATGTTTTTTTTTTGCACTTAATTTCTCTTTGTATACTTGTTTAAAATAAATATTTTAAATGTTCATTAATTTTGTTAATTATTAACTTACTTTCAACTGAAATTTTATAATTGTTACCATCAGTTAGACTGATTTTTTTATAAACATTGAATGCCATTATTCTTTTACCCATATCTGATTTCCAAATGTTCTGACAAAATTCACATGATCACCATCTCTTATACTAGCACATAATTGTTGTAAACAAAGGCAAAACTCTCCATACAATAGTGCCACCCTGTGCCACTCAGATCCAAGGCTCCTCACTGATGATGGCCACAAGCCAGAAACTAGTCTGGGGATATTGGATGAACAGGCACTAGATAGGGATTTTATGCACAAGCCTTCTGGCATCCATTGATTATTCTGGTTGGCACAGGGTGGCACTACTGTATGGAGAGTTTTGCCTTTGTTTTCTGACAAAATTGATGGATGATTTTATTTCAATGAAGTTTCCATAATTTTTATAATTTCAATTGTTATTCTATTTATATAAAAGGCTTTTTAATTTTTTAACTTTTGTATAGTTTTATTTAATCTAAGACATAGATCATTTTTCTTAAATTGCCTTCCAACTAAATATTGGTATGAGCCATAACAAAGATGGTAACAGTATTTCTTCCACTCAACACAATTTAAATTGTATTCATTGCAATGTTCCCTTAAGAATTCAATTACTTTCAGTATGTAAACTTTTTATAAAATTTTATACTTTTTGAGGTTGAATTTGTAAGAGAGAAATATCATACTGTATTATAATGAGATATTATTTTATATAGCGCTATGTTTTTTTATGTAATAGTAATATTACTGATTAAGCCAATGCACATGCACTTTAAAGATAAATTATAAATGAATACTCTGAATTTTTCCAGACATGAGATATAGTATTTTAAAGTGATTGTTTACACCTTCATGGTTTAATTTCCACACACTTAAGATTTGCTGATACACAAATGTTTGGGGTCAAAAGAATGGGTGTTTCATTCCATTCTTTCTATAATACTATATCTCATGTCTAAAAAAATTCAGAGTATTCATTTATAATTTATCTTTAAAGTGCATGTGCATTGGCTTAATCGCTAATATTACTATTACATACTTTATTATATAATTCCAATATATCATTGCTACAAGCTTGTTTCTGATATCTCCAACAAATTTTCTTATAGAATGAGTGTCTTTGGCAATCATGTTTATTTTTGAATATTCTCATGTGTAATTCTAAGTCAATAAGTAACTTGTATATATATTGAATGTTTCATATAAACTCAGGATTTTTCTATTTATTCACCCTCCACTTCATCTCAAGCAACTGATACACATGACTATTCTCATGCAAAAAAGATACATCATCTCCAAAAATCTTGCGTTCAAATCACTCTACTTACATATTCCTCATGTGTTAAAATTATGTTTTGCTTAGATCATCGATCAATTCAAACATTTTATCTAACATACAATTTTTATAATTCCAAAACACTATATTGTTTATAGTGATTCTAGCTGCTTCTGAGATCCTTTTTTTATTTTAGTTTATTTTTTTTTGTAGTCCTGTCCAATATTAGACTGCTATAATTTTTTAAGATATTCTTATAGTTCTGATTATCTCATCACTTTTGAATATTGTTTTTATATATACAATACAGTTTTATTGCTACTTACATCTTAAGATGTTGATCAGTACTGCATTAAGCATATTTTTTTAGTACCTGTTGACCACTATCTATTTCAAATTAAAACATAATGTCTTTTAACTTTTATTGGCAGAGAAGTCATTGAGATGTCATGGCATTATAATTAAATTCATTTTAGTAGCAAACTGTATGATTTATTTTTCATTTTGCATTTTAATTGCCAATTCCATATCTTCACAAAATATTTATTAATAACCATATGTCCATGCATCTCTCACATTGGCAATGAAGTTTTCTATTTGAATTTGTCTTGGAAGTGTTAATCATGATTCAAACCTTGAATAAATTTTATTCAATTTCAGAAATTTTGTGCATCATTTGAGGAAAATGGACCAAGGCTATATAAAATCTACAGTGTTTTATGATAATAAGATAGTCAATATTTATCAAATTTCTGTAGAGATTGATAAAATGAACTATTTTTTTAATTCACAACACATATCACTCCATTTCATCCAATTGAAAGCTTATTTGAAAA
Source organism: Epiperipatus broadwayi (assembly GCA_028023455.1). Taxonomy (NCBI): domain Eukaryota; kingdom Metazoa; phylum Onychophora; class Udeonychophora; order Euonychophora; family Peripatidae; genus Epiperipatus; species Epiperipatus broadwayi. The sequence continues at coordinate 4,428,862 of JAQFVV010012468.1, forward strand.
ATTGATAAGCCTTCATTTTCTGGTAATGTATCTCTGACTTTGCTCAAAAATATTTCATTTAATTAATTCTTTTAATATTAATATCGATTACTTTCTCTAATCACTTTTTTACAATACATTATACACTTATTTTACTATCATAACGGTTTTCCAGCAATCTTCTTCACTTCTATAAAAAACATAAATATAAATACATGAATATTTTTATTCATAAACATATAATTTCTAAATATTATACATATTTTATATTATAAATTCTTTTTTTTAAATCAATGCTGCAGGAAAAAATATTGTGTGTATTACTTAAAAAAGACAAAATTTATTAAAATCATATATCCTATTAATAATCCTACAGAAATTAATTTTGTTATCTAATATGTAAATGTTTGTAATTTTTTAGTGTTTAAATTCTGGAAATAGCCATTTTGCCGTGCTTTCAGATGAAAATCAGTCTGCTGGCTGAAATGTTAAAGCCGCTTTATAGAGAAGTAATTGCGTGTTTCTTTATTAATATTTTTTTATTTCCTTGAGTTAGTTCATATATTTATTATTTTCATGAATTTTCAACTGGCTAAGAAAAATAGTAATGTATTGTCATTGAATCTTGTGGTTCTTATTGGAGACTCGACCTTGAAGATTTTACACAATTTTTATCCGGGGATTCAATACATATAATGGAGTATAAATTACTTATTAGACACGGAGCTTCTATTTTGTATGGGATGTTTCTTTTCAATAAGTTGAATAATAAACATAAGATTAGATTTTAATTATTCATCTTCGGAGTAATGATATTTCTTCATTTAAGAATAATGTACATATTTTGAAATTAATAAAGTATATTCGTTCTTATTCATCTAGAATTATGATTATAATTTCTCAAGTTTTGAATCGGTTACAAAATGATTATTATGCTATGGACCCATTAAATTTAAAGATTATTAATAATAGGATATATGACTTTAATATTTTTTTTAAGTAACACACAAAATAATATATATATATATATACCTACATAAATATCCTTAATCACTTTAATCATTTTTACATTTATATTATTTTTAATAATTAATTCTTTTTACCATTTATATATAATATATATTTTTTAATTTTATATTTTATTTATTTATTATTTTTTATGTTCACTTTTAATTCTAATACATTTTTTATTTTTAACATATTCTTTTTATTCTAATTTTATAAATTTTAGGTACTCCATAAATCTGATCTGTCAAATAATCTTTGACACCTAAATAATCAAATGTGTTATGATTAATTATAACTTTCCTATAACAATTTTTTATTAACACATATATATATATTTTCATTTAGCAATTTAGTATCATCTTTTTTTATCTTTTCAAAAATATTATCCAATATCATACTATTCATTTTTTTTATATAATCCATTTTATTTGATATTATTAACTTATTACCTTTATTGGATTTTGTAAAAATTACCTCATCTTCATATTTTTTTTTATTTCTTTAATTTCCTTTACTTTTACTATATCACAATCTTTATTATTATTTTTTCTTTACTTTCATTCTTTTTCTTTATTTTATAAATCATGTTATCTAATTATTAAATACTTCTATCCATATTTTACCATTACTATTTATATACTTCACTATTATCTATATTTTGATAATAACAAGTTTTATAATTTTCTTCTATATACTTCTGTGCTATTTTTTCTTTTATAGTTTTTATTTCAATTACATAATTATTATAATTATATCCATAAGATAAATATTTATTCCCTTTACTCAAAATTTCTTTTTCATTTTCTGCCAACTCTATATCTCTCATATTATAAATTTTATTCTTATAATTATTCTTTTTCTTCTAATTTTTCCATCTCTTTTTCTTCTCTCAATATTCTTCTTTTTATTACATCTATTTTCTATATTTTTATTTATTTTCCTTTTCAATTCACATAATTCTTTAATATTTTTTTCTTCCTCAGTTATTTTACTCATTAATATCAATTCCATAATCAAAATGTCTTTATATAAACTTTTTTTTATATTGTATTATCAACAAATATTTTTAATATCTTCATCTCTATTTTATTTACAAAATTGATTTTGTTTCTCATAATTTTCCTATGATTATTAATTCTTATCAATGTTGATATTATATTCATTCTTCTACATTCCATCAAAAATTTTATATTATTATTAATATTATTTAATTTTATAACCAATTTTCATCTTTTATTTAGATACTCTGCTTTTTTTCCCCTTAATTTTAACATAATCTATTAAATGCTTAATACTTTTTATGTGTTTGATTCATAATATATATATATATATATATATATATACACACACAATGTTTCTTCTTCTCTTTACACAATCTTCAATGTTCCTTATCTTCTCTATGAAATATTACACTTGTAATCTTTCTTTATTGCATTGCCCAGTTTATCCCATATTAATGTCAATCACTTTTCTTTATTCACTTTTTTTACAATGCACTATACATTTATTTTACTACCATAATGGTTTTAATTGTCCCAGCAATCTTCTTCAGATCGATAATAAATATGAATAAATAAACATTTATACATAAGCATATAATTTTTACATATTATATATATTTTATATTATAATTTTTTTCTTTTAATCAACATACCTATATATCCTACATATATGTTTTTCATATTCCAGAATATATATATAATGAAGAGGTAAATATGTGATACAGATTTTTGCTTAACTATCTGATGACATGGTTAATTATGCGATGGGATTGAATCCCACCCTTCCACATGCTTGGGTTATCAGAAGGTTAAGCACACATATACACATAACTATTTCCATCCTTCCACAATAATTTTCAATATTTATCTATAAGAGTTTGATTTATAAAGTTAATTATAAATACTGGAAATATTTAATTCCATAACCATAAGTAGTCATATATGTGTGTGTATGTATGATGGATACCTATAATATTATATAGAATTGTATTATTACATTTGATTTATTATTATTTTTAGCATTAGCTTTATATGAAATAGTTATAGAAGCTGATGCAATACTTGAGAGAGTTCTGAAGGATAATTAGCAAAACTTAAATTTAATAAACAAAAGAGTGATACATTAGTTTAATAAATGTTGCTGATTTAATAAATTTTGGCCAGTCTAATAATTTAATTAGAATTATGTCTATGCAAGTCTGTTTCCAAATTGGAAATAGATTTGAACAATACCTTCAGGAACTTATTATTCAGTTACACCTACTATGTTTAAAGTCAAAAGCATACTTCCTGCTGATTGAGATCACATGATGGAACTTGGTATCCATATTGCCTCGGGTGATTCTTTAAAAGCATTTCTGAGATAATAGAATCAGAAGTAGGACTGATATTGGACAAAAGGAGGAGAGATATATTTTATGATCATGGGCTAACAGAATACACATCACTAAAAACTTTAATAATATGACACTCGAATAGTGTGACAAAAATTCACCTTTTCCCCGATTTTGGAAGATCGTCTCTGAGCAATAATACTATTTCTGTTATATAAAACTGATAGATTGTCTAATCAAATGTATAATGTGATTCTATGGAGATGTTACCTGCCTCCTAATGAACTAAATATTGTGACCCATGCTTTAATATAAGCTGTTTCATGAGAATGTTAATTTATCAAGCAGGCAGGTCTACAAGTCATCAGAATATAACCACTTCAATGCTACTTTAAAGAACTCTCATACTCCTATTTCAATTATATATACTTTATTAACATTTGTAAATGTAATTTCTTGTCTAACAATACATTGGTGGTGTGGTGCCAGCTATATTTATTGTATTTTAATTTCTTATGTAACGACTTTTTATATTTCTATAAATATATAAATCTGTAGTTTCTTTTCATAAGTTTCACACTTTATATATATATTTCTTTATTTTAGTGTGGCAAATTTAATCAATTAATATTGTATTATGTTTATGTATTTTGACTTGGATTTGAGTTAATAAGCCAGTTAGATCCAACCTTGCAAGTCTAATTTATTATTACATTCAATCCTACTATTAATTGGGGGTTTAATTAATATTCGTAAGTTTTCTTACAAAATACATGCTTGCTCAGTCAAATAATGATTGAATATATCTTTATATATATTTTAATGGCAAATTGTTATTAACACTGTTCCCTTTCTATAAGTAATATAATTTTCTCATTAATTGCCTAACACTATTGATTTAATCTCAATTTGCAATATTTTGAAAATAATCTCAATGGCCTTCACTTCTTTGAGCATAGTAAGTTAACCATTTACTTATAACACCAGTCAAGCATTACATTTCAGGTTATATTTATATTGCTTATTTGAAACATATGTGTGGGATTTATTTAAATGAAGGGATAATATGCTTTTTTCTTATGTATGACATTCTAACTGTTATTTAAGATCATATTCATACTTATAGTATGGTTTAATGTTTAGTCATGCCATTACGCTTGATGTTAGATTTATTAAGGGCTTTGATAGATATATCAATGTCATTAGGAACCTGATTAACTTATTTCAGCATTGCTAGCATATGCCAGCAGTATTAATCATCATATTTTACTTTGTCATTTTGGGATCATCAGGAACTCAGGACCCATCTTGTCTTACTTGTTCCAACCATAGGGTGTTTACTCTTCTGCCCTGGAACACTTTTAGGTTAATATAGTGAAGGTTTTGCAATGGATTACCCCAAATAGCTGGGTCATTGCACTTCTTACTTATTACATATTGAGGTACCATCAAATCCCTGGCATATTCTCTTATTTCTCTAGTATATGATGAAGCATATTTTTGGTTCCAAGCAGACCAAATCTTTCTACTGCTGCCATTCTTGTTAGCACTGCAACATATTACTATTTATATTTATGCCCATTCTATGTCTGTAAATGGTAATTCTGTAATGATAGTAACCCATTCTTTATTTATTAATATTATAATTCTTCTTAATTTGTTCTACAACAGATTCCATGTTAATTGTACTATAGTAGGAATGCTGTATCACTTAGTCCCATTTACTTTTCAATTAACTGTACAACTACTTATACTCTTTTCCATCTATTTTCAATGTGCAGAACTGACTTTTTAATTTTTCATAATTTGTCCTAGAGAGTCAATACTAATTAAACTATAGTATTAATGTTGTATCATCTAAGTTTTAAAAATGTACTTTGTCCCATTTACTCTTCAGTTAATTGTACAATTACTTAGACTATTTGCTATCTAATTTCAATATGTACCATATTAACCAGCACATAGGATATGGCAGAGTATAAGATATACACTTTTTTATATGCATTTTTAAGAAAAAACATAATTTTCTACATTTTTTTAATGAATTTCCTTAATGATTTACTGTACTAATATTACATTTATTTGTGTCTATAACTAGTTAGATATCTTTTAATCTTCATTCTCAAAACCCAGAAATTTATCTCAAGAGCTAAGTAAAGAATCACTTAAAGCCTCTTCTTCAGAAACTGAGTCTTGGTATAACAAATCATCCTCTATGCTATCAAGTGAGTTACTAATTCCACACTTCTTAAATGATTTACAATGGCCTCGTGTTGCACAGCATCTTATGAAATTTGACTCTTTTGCAAATATGTGAAATATTAGGTTTCTTCCTTCTTCCTGATGGTGACACTTCAAAATCTATAGACTGCATCCAACTGTTCTATTTCTCCTACATTAATTCTTATAAAGGTTTATTAATGCAAACATCTAAAAGTTGATGCTGGCTTATTAGGCCAGTTTGAATTACAGCTGAATTATCAGTTGGTTAATTATCTGGGATTCTAATAGCCATTCTATACTAGAAAGGCATATTTCTTTAACAGTCCACCAGGATGTTTAGACCACAAATGGTCATGAAACTTCATAACTTTTTCATTTATCCAGCTCTTAGGATGAATGTGCATAAACATGCTTTTAGTTTTTTTCCTTGGGAATTTTTTTCATGGGTTATTTATTATCTTTATATAAAAGAAAAAAAAATATGGAAACAATTTACTTGAAACCATTGGTTTGAAAGAGGAGAAAATGCAATAGAATAATTATGTAGGTGTATTAATATAAACCAGAAGTTTTAGACTGACTGAAATTTCAATGCACAATTTGATTACTGGCTCATAAGAACCACCCCATATTTTGGGCATAATTTGAGTGGGGGGGGGTCTATATTCTGATAAATACAGTATATATCAGTTTTTAATTTTGAAGAATAAACTATTTTTTAATATTTCGATTTTAATGTGAATTAAAAGTTATTGTATTATCTATATTTAATAATTAACAGTAATCTTAAAAGATAAAATAATATTAATATAACTAATAGCAAGATCATTATAAATATGTAAATGATATGAAATAAAATACATTATATTATTATTTATTTATATTATTATTGTTCTTTATTAATTCATTCCCATTTATTAAAATATTTTAAATATCGTTGCCTTCCAATCTATTTAACTCTAACACATGCATAAATTTCTGAAAATTCATGCACACAATATATATATATATATGCTATCAGAAAATGGACTTCTATATGCAAAGGTATAAAAAACTGTATATATATCCCATAAAATTCATCATAATCTCACTGAATGTATGATACTATTTAAATCAGGAAGTAGCCACAGTTGTATAGGTAAATACCATATTCATGATATTTATGAATTTCTAAATGTTTTGCATACTGCTTTTTTCTTTAAACACATGGTTGCATTAAGGATTTTGTCATTGTAGATACCACATTCAAATTATAAAAAAAAATCATTGATTAGTCAAGCGTTGTTAGTCGAGAGGTCATCGCAGCCTCCTTATAAGCAAGTAGTTGATTACAGACGGTGTGGGTTCGCCTCCCAGGCAATGCTATGACATATGAAAAAAAAATTATTGATTAGAGAAACTATGCTTAAAATTAAACTTGAATATCTCTTTTATATTAAGTGACTTTTTTAAAAAAAAAAAATACAACACCGTTAAATTTTATATAGTGTCAGTGGATAACAAAAAAGTATTTTGTATTAGAATGTTTAATTTCATGAATCCATACTTTTTAACAATGGACTTACAATCTATTTTAAAACATTCTATTAAAATAAAAGTGCTATTTTAAAAATGATAGATAAATTTCTCTCTCTTAAAGAAATGACCTTCACATACAGATGTTATTTCTATAAGTCCATAAGTATCAAGAAATAGATGAAAAACAATATATAAACTATTACTACTGGAATTCATGCGTTTTTTTACTGTTTGAAACAATGTTTTTTTTTTTTTTTCTGTTGAATAAAATTAGTTAATCTTTTATAACAAAAACTATATTTACATATTCTTTCTTCACTCTCTTTGCCAGCGTTTTTTTGGTTAATTATTCATTTTGAAGGTTAACCTAGTATTTAATTGTTTTTCTTAAAATTATTTCAATGAACGTGAGTTACTTCTCTAAGTTTAAAAAAATATTAAGAAATAGATGGGTAGGATGACAACCTTGTCACTAATAAGGGCTTTGAACGTTCCATCATCAGATTTTCAATGAAATGGAAGGCTGAATGAAAAGTTGTGAGTTGGAATGGTTTAAAGCCTGTCCATTAAAGTATGAAGATTGGCTATCTTAATATAAAGCTGAGCACTGATTGTATATATGTGTGAAGATAGTAATCTAGACCAACTGATAATTGCTGGATTAGCATGAAATACGTATATTGGTGATTATTTATCTTTTCAACATGTGTGTGATCAGGGGGGTCAGAAATATGAGATGGCTCTGAGAGTAGTAGGTCGTGTGAAAGTCTGAGTTCAAATCCCGCATATATTACATATATAAATGCAGGTTTAAGCCTGTACAATGTATTAAGAAATAAAATATAAATTCATGTTCACATTAAAAAATATATTTTGTTTATAAATGCCATTCACAGAATTTAATAAATTATTTTTTCACATATATTATAACATACAAACCGTTAATACGTTGTAAATGTCATGATTTTTTTGATGTTTACCATAGCATCTATTCAAGCTGTTGGTTAATTACTTTTTCTAACGTTTTGCAAAAATGATTAAAATTTGGAATTTACCAGTTACAGAAGAAGATGCAGTGAAAGTATTTTCAAAATTATGGAATAATAGTGCCTGCATGAAAGTGTGTGCTAATATAATGATATGAAACTTTATGTGTTATTGGCGATAATGGCAGTGTAAAACATGTTTGGAGCAAGTATTCTTTCATCATGTTTTTTTATTTTGTTTATTACAGTTATATTAAATTTTATTTAATTTCAATCGTGTAATTTGTTTTTTTTCATAATCATCTTTAAAAAAAAAGATCCAACCATATTGTTTAAAACATGAAATGTCTGAAACTGAATAATTAACCAAAAAACACCCAGTGAAGAGAAGGAAGGTCTAATATGTAAATACCAGAAACACCCTTATATCTTTGTATCATGTTGTAAGATTTGCATTGTAATTTTATATTGATAAATTGCTCATAAAATGCTTATGGATCAATTTCAGTTTTCATTTTAATTACCAGCAGTCACCAATAACTAATAAAGTCCTATATTATTGATGTCTAGTCACACAAAATCATAGTGATGTTTACACTATGTTTGTAGATCTGAAAGATAGATCTTTGTTATTTCTAAAGATATTTTTTAGTTTTTAAGCTTATTTACATTATTTTGCAAAATGTTTTTAATAATAAATACATATTTCTTTATTTTTAATTCTAATATATTTTTAAAAAAATTTAATGTATACAATGAAAAACAAGAATATATATATATATTTCTAGCTAATATAGAGAAGTACAATTTTTTTAAAAAATATTTCTTTAAATAAATTTTTTGTTTTCATATATTTTTACTTTTTATTTTTAAATGAAATGATTTTTTTTATGAATAATTATGCTAAAATGGGTTTTATTTTGCCACAAATTTTATTTAAAATGAAATATATTTGTATAGAATTTAAGTCATACACCACAACGTTTGATTTGGTTACATATACTTTTCAAAGAGTGAGTTAACAACTTCCTTTCTACAGATTATTCTCAGCACATCATAACTTAATTTTTTCAGATTATTATAGTTTACAAGAGCTTATTAATCAGTGGATACCAATACAGATGGAGATTGTTGGTAGTCACTGGTTATTGATGATTATAATTGATGGCTGTGCATTAAGTACAGAAAGGAGACATGCTCTTTACAACAGATTGTTCATCAAATATTATAAAATTAAAAGAACTTTAAATGTCCAACTGCAATTAACACCAAGAGCAGAGTGAATGTTGACAGACTCATATGCAGATTTAATGAAGAACCAGAAAATTTAAATTGACACATAATATTAATATCAAATCTTTTATGCCAAAAATTCAAGTTTAAATATAGTTGTTGAAATTGGTGGCATAGCCCCAAGAGTTGAACAAATTTTAATGCCTTAGAATACCTTTGTGTTATACATGTGCTACCATTGACAATGTAAGTTGTGTCCATTAAAATATATATTGGCATTTCAGAAGAGCTTGTACCTTCTTTTTGACAGATTTAAAGTCATGATCACAGATTTCTAGTGTTATCTCACTATTTATATTCTTAATGCTAGGAAAGAAACTACCCAAATATTTTTTATCCAGTATTTGGGAAACCTGGTGATTTTTCATCCATTATTTCTCTTAAAGGGAATATTGGAGAACCGTTTGCTTTTCAGTGCACTACTTAAAGGCCATTTAACTTATATATATATAAATATAAACATTTAATTCAATATATATATATACTAAGATTTCTATCTAACGATTGTTCATGCTAGTAAAATAGTGTACCATTATTATAGCATAAAAACTTAGAAATCATTGATGATAATTATTTGCTGCAATATCTTTTATTACATTTGCATCACAAACTTTAATGAATTCTAATATTTAGAGCTGTATTGTCAAATAATAAAACTTTCTATATCATTAAAATGCAAATATAAGCAGTTCATTTGAAACAAGTCATTAAAAATCCAAATTAGAAGATTAAAATTATCTTTAGTTATACTCATTTTTAAATTATTTAGATTTTTTTTAAACATCCTATCTCAAAATGTTTGTTTCGAATTAATTATATGATTATTATCAACTTTTTTGCTTAATTAAAAAAATGTAAGATAGTCTTAAACAACCTTATTTAAAATCAACTGAAGAAAACTTTTGTATTCAGATAGTCTACTGTTGATTAAATTTATAGTAGTTTGCTTACAAATTGTATGTGTATATATATATATATATATATATATATATATATATATATATATATATGGTTTTGGAATATTTGTAAAAATTGAAAGAAGGAATTAAGATTATATGTTATTTTTAAAACTGATAAGAAATAGTTTCAGTTATGAATGTTGTTATATTTAATGTCCTGCACAATTTAGAATAGTGATATATTGGTGAATGCTGGAACTCAAGGTCTAAGAATTGCAGTTTCTCTCCAATACTTCTAATGCTCAGACTTATGAACTATATAGCAAATGAACTATTTTATTATGTATTCATTTTATTATGTACAATTTGTAAAAAAAAAAAAATGTCATTCTTCAAGAAATTACAAAGGTCAATTCTAATATTATCTTCGGTAGAAGTAAAGTAACTTTTTTAAATTATTCTCTTCAGAAACCTAGTATCATTTCACAAGTGTTGGTGGATATTGAATGAATAATCATAATTAATTGGCAAGAATTTTTATTGTTTCGTACAGTGGTAAAATGACTGATTTAAAAGCCAAAGATTTCTGAATTGAAGTCTAACTTGGCCCTTCTAGTGCAAGAATATCATATAATCTACTGAATAATTAACCATTCAATTTGTTTTGAAACTTCTTTATTATTTTCCAATGATTACTTGTTTATTGACCAATATTATATGGGTATCTAAGTTGGCTACATGTTGATTACTTCAATTTTTATATTTTCTTTAAAAAAAATATGGTTCTACACAAAATGTGAAACCCAATAGTCCACAATGTTTTTACTTATTATATATTGCAACAATATTGCATAACTTCTTCATATGCTTTCCAGGGCAATTCTTTTTATCCTACCCTAGAATCATCTACTGTAAATTTGAGTAATCAATAGAAGCAGATCTGGTATGAGGTTATTACAGCATTTTAACATCTGGTGTTTATTGATTAATCAAGCTAGAATGAAAAAAAATGTATAAAGACTACTATCTCTTCTCTAAATCCTTTGTTTAGCAAAGTCATTGGAGTTTATATATAAGTGAATTTATTATTATAATAATAATTCAAAATAATAGCTTGGTTTAATACTTTAACAGCATGGTGTGCAAAGCATGTTTTCAACTAACTAGTAATCCTATTCATGACAATAGTTGTCCAAAAAGCTTGTGTCTTTTATAAATAAACAAGGTAGGAATTTGCATAAAATTTGAATATAGGATGTAATAAGTTAATTTAAATGAGCTACTTTTTTGATAGGAAGGTATGGGGTTCTTTTTGTTTATTTCATATATATTGTTGGCAAAATGTCAGGCCTCTTTAATTTTATGTTTAGCGTTGTTTCTCTTGGAGCAGACCATGCTGGCAGATGTAGGTTCAAAGCTGTGACCATGTTTAGACTCATGTTTAACAAAAATGGATTTGAACTTAGTACTAGTCTTAGCTCAATTGTATTGGTATCTGTGTTGTGCAATTTTTGTAGACATAGCAGTTTGTATTGCTGTATATATCTCATCCAGAATTGTCTATACAAAAGACCAGCTGTCACCAGAGCTGAACTCCCAATGTGTATATAAAGTTATATGCAACAACACAAACTGCTATGTGGTTTATTATGGGAGCTCATGTGTCAATCTGTCTAAGAGAATTGTGCAGCACAGTTACCAACATAATCGAGCTAAGACTAATAATGAGGTCAAATCCATTTTCCTCGAATGTGAGTCTAAAGATGGTCACATCTTTGAACCTACATCTGTGAGCATTGGCTGCCCTGAAAGAAATAATACTAAATACAAAGTTAATGAGGACTACCATATTATCAACAATATACACACAATCAGCAATAAAGAACCCTGCATCCTCTATCAAAAAGATGGCTCATTTAAATTAACTTACATCCAATATTCAAATTTTATGCAAATCCCCACTCTGTTTTATAAAAGTCACAAGCATCTTGGATAATTTTTGCTATGAATATGTTTACCAGTTGGTTGAAAGTATGCTTAGCTAACCATGCTATGTTTGAAAAAAGTTTTTAAAAGATTGAAGTTATATTATCACAACAGTGAGAAGACACAACATCAATATATTTTATTTGTTAATATTTACAAATATATTAAGATAAAAAACTTGCAAATATATTATAGAGTTATTTTGGAAGTAGATGATATGTTATTTTCTACAAAATATATTGAGTTTTTGTTTTTATAGATCAAAAGCTGGTAATTAAAAATTTGCTTGTAATCTTAAAAACACTTTATTTTTTATGTTTTTTTAGCAAACACAGATTATGTAATCAATCTGAATTATAAATTATGGTAGCTACCTAATATTTTTAGAGCGCATTAACATATTTTTTTTTATGTAACCAGCAATCGCGAATTATGGCCTCTAGTGGAAGATTTATAAATCTTTTAAATAATTTTTTATTGTAGATAACTTAGTTTGAAATAATCATTATATTTTTTTTTATGTACATTATAAATACACCAACTATTTTTGCATTAAATAAACGAGGAGGGGATGAAATTATAATTTTGTTCTTTCACCAATGGCATAGTAGACCTGAATGGATTTGTCTTGTGCGGTCATTTTTTTTTTCATTAAAAATTTTTCTATCCTTTTTTAGTTTTTAAGTTCCAGAAAAACATTGCACCAATCTGCAGATAGTTAAAAAAAAGTAGGTAAAAATAGATAAATAAATAAAAGCTAATGTTAGAATTTTACTTAATGGTAAAAATCTGTATCCACTGGGCATAACATTTAAGCAGGAACTAGAAATCCTTTAACAAGATTAATTGGAGTTTAATGGAACATTAATAAAATGCTTTTCAACCAGATGGTTTCTAAAATAAAATAAAAATCTCGTTGTGGTGCAATTTTTATTTTAAATTAATTATGTGATTAATATTTTAAAAAAACAGTACAAACATTTGTAATATTTAATATGAAAACTTGAAAACAGTAAAATAAATAGTATATTCGTTGCATATATGCTTTCTTATTCGTATTTATTATGAACATATATATTTCCTTCCTCCTGATATTTACAGCAGCGAAGTATCTGGCATGAAAAATGAATAAATGATAATAATAGGTTTTTATATTTACGAGACAAATTAGGATTTTACATGACTGTCGCTGTGTTTTTCGTTTCGTTATATACATAATTTTTAAGTCTTTTTTTTTTCTCATGTGTCATAGCATCGGCCAGGACGCTAACCCGCAACCCGGGGAACTGCTTATAAGACAGTCGCGCTGACCTCTCGACCACCAATGCAAGACTAATCTTTTTTAATATCCAAAATAATATACTATGCATGTTCATGGTGTAAAAATTAGATTAGATTGCATTAAAGATAAAACAACTATCATCACTTATCATAGCTAACTGGTGATTTCTGGATGTGGACCACATTGTCAATTTTATTTACCTTTCAGGCATAGAATAAATATAATTATAAATTTAAATACATATTTGAAATATTTATAAGGTTTTAAATATTAGTATAACCACTTTTATTCTTTTCAGTCTTTGGTATTTGAGATATCGTTTCATACTCATTTTTATATGCTGCTAACTTTAATTACATTTAATTCAATAAAATCAAAACTGAAGCATTGGCAGTACTAAACATTTACCCAGCAATTTGGAGCATGATCTCATTACCACCACTACTGTAATTATATAACTTAAATGACGAATTGGAATTTATTTTCTTTTTCACACATTGAGCTACTTTTATAAAAAAATATTATTTAATTTTCAAATAAGGAACTATTATGTACTAATATCAGCTTTTTAAACTTCATTTATGTTTTTAGTTACGTAACTATTTCAAATAATATTTCACAAAAATATAACTACTGAAGAAAATATTATTTAATTATGTGAACAATGATGCCAATTGATCTTAATGTAAACAATCTTAAAAACAAATTGATTTATGCTCATTATTAGTATTATTAAATATTTACTTTGTAATATTTATTATTATAAAGTGCTGAAAATTTTGTAATTTAAAGAAGAAGCCAATCTCTGATAATGTGCTATTTCTTGAATATTATAAATCTCTGTGCACTCACCCGCCAGAAAGAGTTTTAAAAACTTAAGTGAATCACTTAAGTGCATATGTGTATATACACAAACTCTCACTAACAATACTTAAATCAAGCTTCAGTCTATGGTGTGCCTGATCTTATAATCAAATATTGAATTGTAAAAATTTAGTTAACCTTTCAAGAAGAAAGACAGTGTCTCATTTTTAATCACCTACAATAAGACTTACATGACTTATAAAAATGAAACACTTATAAAAATGAAAGACTGTCTTTCTCCTGCGATAGGTTAACTAAATTTGTACAATTCAATATTTGATTATAACATAGACACACAACAGACTCAAGCTGTGATTTAAGCATGGTCAGTGAGAGTTGGTGTATATACAAATACACTCTTAAGGAATTCACTTTAGTTTTAAAACTTTTACTGGCAGGTCAGTGCACCAAGATTTATAATATTTAAGAAATGGTGCATTATCAGAGGTTGACTTTCTCTTTAATAATTATAAAATTTTCACTGCTTTACAATAATAAATTTACATTTATAAGTTACATGAGTCTTATTATACATGGTTAAAAATCAGACACTATATTTCTCCTGTGATAGGTTAACTAAATTTGTACAATTCAATATTTGATTATAACATCAGACATACAATAGACTCAAGCTGTGATTTAAGCATGGTCAGCGAGAGTTGGTGTATATACAAATATACTCTTAAGGAATTCACTTTAGTTTTAAAACTCTTACTGGCAGGTCAATGCACAGAGATTTATAATATTTAAGAAATAGTGCATTATCAGAGGTTGACTTCCTCTTTAATAATTACAAAATTTTCAGTGCTTTATAATAATAGATTTACATTTATAAGTTGTATAAGTGTTATCATAGGTGGTTAAAATGAGACACTGTTAAAACTTTTTATTGCAAACTGTGGTTTATTGGCTGTACTTGAAGTATTTTTAATATCCTAGTTACAACAGCCAGTATGATGAATTTATTTAGAAGTAATCCATCTATGATATGTGTCTAAATAACCAAAAACCACACCAATCAAAATGTCTGGAAAATGCAGTAGGATCAAGAAATTTGTGATGAAGTTTAAAAACCAGCTTGTGCATTGACTTTATAATAACATGTAAGAAAACATGGTGCTCTTTATTTACAGATATTATAACTCATTCAATGATGCAGGTATATTTACTTTTTCTAAAATCACCATGGTTCAAGAAGATCATCATCGGAAAAATAAGGAAGGCAACAATAAAATATTAGAACAATTGTACCTGGAAAAAACATGATTAGTGACTGTCTGTTTTAATATATAACATGGTAAGATCTTATCATTATAAATATCATAAGGTCTTAAACTTGAACCGTAACTTAAATTTAAAACATCTTTTGTTACTAAAATATTTTTGTGTATGTGTTGATAGTTGCCAGTATATATGAAACAGTTTTTTATTTATTCATTATTAATAAATAGTAACTTTTTTTTATTAATCCATTTAGTTTGTGTTGTAATTCAAATACAGTATATACTTTTTATACTCATATTCTAGTTAATATCCACATTCCTGAGAAATCATGTAATTCACTGGGGGACATGCTGGAATGGTAGAAATAATTGATGATGGATAATTCCTTTAAAAAAAAACTTTCCAAAAGTAAACATATTTCCCTGAAGGTCTGGTACCTCAGAGTTTCTTTTTATTGAAACCGAAAAACAAATGAAATACTTTTGGGAGAACCTGTATTTTTAAATTGTGAGTCATCATCAATACATTAGTTAATATTATTATATATTTGAATTAAAATTTTTACTTGAATTTTATTAACCATTTAATTTATTATTTATTTAATTCAGTGTTTACTGTACACATCTTGAAGATGGTATCCAGGTCCAAACTCATCTATCTAACTATGCAAAAGATACCATTATATAATTGGGGTCAATCAATAGTTTAGAGCATGAACATCCCTTTATTCTGTTAAATTTCAGTCTTGTACAAGACATTTATGCATCCAACTTTTTAGCATAAACATTGCCTTTCTTATTTTGACTTTACTTATATATAGTCATGTAATGTCCTGAATATTAAAACATAAATAAATTTGGCATATTGTATTGTTTGGATTGAGAAAAAATATATGTACTAATATTTTATGAAAGCAGCAGGCTATGTCTATGTAGGTAAGTTAATATTTAATATGGGGAAATATATAAATAACATGGCAGAATTATATCACATTTTTGTGGAAAAAATTGTATATGCAGGCTTGAAACTGCTATGTGTTTAATTAATGATATATATAAAACAAGTTTGTAAATCTACATAATGATATATATAAAACAAGTTTGTAAATCTACATAATGAAATTAACAAGAGAGCAGAAAATTATAAAATATTTAGTTTATATATATATGATAACACTTTCAAAAACAAAGAGGATGGAAATGGATCCATTAACGCAGTAACTAGTACAACCAATGGAATCAGAACTAATTAGGCATGAAGCTATTCTGACAGTACAAAAACCTTTAGAACAAAAACCAGATACATTTAATAGTGAAATGATGTATGCATTTATGAAAGAAAATGAAAAAAAATGTATTTAGAACTAAAAAACAAAAAAGAAATACGGAATTAAAAGAAATACATTCAAAAATTGAAGAAATACATCAAGAAATGTAGAAAACAAAATTTGGAAGAATTGCATTTAAAAATTGAAGAAATACAAGAAAAATTTGAAAAAAAGTGAGCACAGAAATAAAACATTTGAAGAAATGCATTTAAAAACAAAAACAAAAGAGAGATGGAGGATTTAAAGAATTGCATCAAGAAATAAAAGAAAAATTTAAAGTAGTACAAGAGATTATAAGCAACCTGAAGCTGGAAATAGCAAGTCAAATACAAGAGCAAGTGCAACAGAAAATGGTGTGTGAGGAAAGAAAATTGCATAATGGTTTAGAAGAAATGGTTCAAAAAGCAATTGAATGCAATGAAAATAAATTGCCAGACAGTGTGCAAAGTAACACAGAAAGATTTGAAAAATTTGAATAAATGAAGAGATGAAGATCAAATGCAAATTTCATTATTTAATGAAAAAGTCATAGACATGGAAGAGAAAATGCACAAAACTCAGAAAGAAATAGTTGGCATTATGAATGACATAAAAATGGATTATGCAAAGATGAATAATGACACAGAAAATTAGTTTATAGGAATTTTAAAAGAATTTCAAAACAAGACTAAAAGTGATACAAGAGATACAAAAGCAGAAGAAAATCATGAAAACACAACAGATGTGGTACAATGCAGGTGTTCAAAGGTGAAGCAGGAGAGACATCTGTGAAACACCTAGACAGTTTGAAGAATTATTTCCAGTGAATCAGCTAACAGAAAGAGAGCAAGTGGTTATTGCCTATAATCATTTACAAGGACCTGCTAAGGAATAGTGGAACTCACTAATAAGGAAACCAATCACCTATTCTGGATAAAAATAACAAAATTTGAATAATTTTTGGTCTGGAGAGCACCAAGAAGCAATCAGATATCAAGTTTTTCAGGGAAGATTTCCAATAAAAGGTGGTTAAAGTTACAAATAGTTTTTTAGAAGATAAATGACAAAATTAAGGACCCTGTCTGCACATGGAATAACAGAAATCCAGATCAGAATTATTTGACATAATTCTTTTGTGTTAAATAGATAATCATCAGCACTGATTGATAAACCATACAACAAGTAGCTGAGTTTTTAAATGCCATTAACACAAGCTATCAGAATCATATAGAAGGTAAATTCACCCAAGCGATGAGACATTTATTGATTATATTAGAATAAAAGATGACCAAAGATTACAATCCTATAGATGGTTGCAAAAGAGCTGTGATAAAAAAGATAGAACATGCATAATACAACATTCTAGAAGCTTTCCTAGCTCAATAATATGATAGTCTAAAAAATCTCCAGAGAATTCACCATGTCCAAAAACTAATACTGGAATAGAAACTGATAGAAGTATACCCAGAAAATGAAGAGAATGGGAAACAAATCATCATGAACAAACCAGAATTGACATGGAAAATTGAAAAACATAAATCAACTAGGATAAGAATTTCATCTCCAATGCAAAAATATTTTGACAGAGGTAAAATTTGATATTAAAAGAACAAAGGCTAGCTCACTCCTTAATGATCCTGGATGTGTTAAAATGAAAATGTTTTAAGAGAAATAAAATTATGAGTTAAAAGGTAAAACATATGTCAATCTCAAAAGTGAGGATTAAAATTACCAAAAAAAGAGTGTCTACCATTGATATTAAAAACATTTAAATTAACTTAGATGTTGCAAATAAGTACAAAATATAGGACTAGAAAAGATAAATTGATTTAAACAAGGAATGAAAAAATACTTTTATAGTTTGTGTAGTCATATTCCATTTATAGTAATGTGTTGGGATTTAATCAGGTACATGAAGCACTATGCTGTCATGTGACATTTTGAAGTGTACATTGTATCAGATGCTATCACATTTTTTTTCTTTTTCAAGAAGGTTTACTCACTGTAAGGCTCAGAGGAAGCAAGATGCAGTTTTAGTGTTTGTGGAATTTATCATCCTCCATGACTCAAATGGAAGCAAATCTTAATTTTCACATAGTATTTATCAGACTCTAAGATTCAAATGAAAGCAAGGCTTTTACTTTCAAGTATTATATCCTTTATTCTCTAAAACTCAAAAGGGAGCAGGGTTTATATTTTATTATTGAGTGTTCAGAAGTCAAACTGTGATTATTTTTCTCGTATCCATGCTTCAGCATACATCTTAATGATCTATGACAGAATTTTTATACATCCTAGAATTGGATCATATGCATTCTTTACAGCATTCAGTATCAAGTAAACAGCTGCACATCATGGACATATGTATTCTGTAAAATAGTATTTGTGAAACTGAAACTTTAGAGAAATGAATATAAGTTAAAGCTTTTGTAGTCAGCATACAAATAAAAAATGAAAAGTTACACTACCCTATTGTATCATATTAAAAGGAGGGAATTTGTAGGTATAACAAATACAATGTTTCTCAGATTGTTTATACTATGACATGGCAGAGACAGAAAAAAATTTTTTAATAAAAAAACATGAGCTGACTAACAAATATACAAATAACAATTTACATGCATGCATATTATTAAATATTTACTTTGTGATATGTAAGAGAACAATAAATTACAATGTAAAGCAAGAAAGAAAAGTAATCTTGGTATACAAAAGAATTTGACTTTTGTGGGTTTTTTTTTTAATCTCTAAATTTTAATCCTTATTTAAACTACCATTCAAATGGACGTTTTAAATTAAACAATTTATTTATTTGTATAAAAAAATCTGATAGTGGATTTGAATATAGTATTAAAGTTTTAAAATTGACAACATTTTAGAAGTTATATTTAAAAAATTAAAAATTTTTGATGGTTTTTTTTTTTCTAGATTAACAAAATGTAAACAAAGAAAGAGACAAGATATTGTTTTCTCTTCTTTTTTTGTTCATAAAAAAACATGATATAAATCCTAAAGTTTGAACCCACAATATGTTTTGGAGAGAATAAAGAGTATGTTTTTCAGAAAAATATATTGTTGTAAAGATTCAAAAGTTATATATCTCCTAATTGCAGACATATATGTTGTTTAAAAGCAATGTTGTTGGAACAACCTCAATTTGGAATAAATTGGCTCAAAACAAGTAATTAGGCATTATTATACTATATGTAGAATCCCAGCAGTTTCATTCCATATTGTTTTTCATTAGTGTAGTCTATTATTGAAACTGTGTTGCCATGATTCATATGGAAGAGAAAAATAACTGTTGATTAAAACTGTGTTTCCACTGCAAGTCATATTTTAATGGCTGTACTTGAAGTATTTTTAATAATCCAGTTACAACAACCAGTATAATGAATTTATTTAGAAGTAATCCATCTACCATATGTATTTCATCATCATCATCAACCATTATCAATCCACTACAGGATGAAGGTCTCTCCAAGTTCAATCCATCTTTTCCTATCTTTAGCTTCTCTTCTCCACATCACCCCTGCACACTTTCTTATTTCATTCATCCACCTCACATGTGGTCTCTTTCTGGGTCTTTTACAATCTCTTGGAATCCAGTTTAAAATTTCAATTGTCCATCTGTTATCATTTCTTCTAACAATAGGTCCAGCCCAACTCCACTTCAGTCTTTTAATTTTTTCAATGAGGTCAGTAACACCTGTTTGTTCTCTTACCCATACATTGCGTTTTTGATCTCTTCTTGTTACTCCCAACATGCATTTCTCCATACTTCTTTGAGTTGTCTGAAGTCTCTGTATTGCTCTTCTATATTGCTCTTCTATTAAGTGTCCAAGTCTCAGATCCATAAGTAAGAACTGGCAAAACACATTTATTAAAAACCTTCCTTTTCAAACACATAGGCATATTTCCTTTTAGTATCAAGTTATTTCTACCAAAAGCACTCCAACCAAGTTTAATTCTATGATTAATTTCATCCATTATATGTGTTTAAATAACTAAAAACCACTCCAATCAAAATGTCTGGAAAATGCTTTAGGATGAAGAAATTTGTGCTGAAATTTGAAAAACCAGCTTGTGCAATACCTCTATAATACCATGAAAGAAGAAACAGATAGTGCCATATAAAATCCCAAGACCTACAGATATTACATATCATACAATGGTCCTGTTGCATTTACTAACATCACCAGGGTTCAAGGTTGAAGGTCATCATTGGAAAACTAAGGAATGCAACAGTAAGATATTAAAAGAATGGAACTTGAAAAAAATTATTAGTGACTGCTTTAACATGGTAAGATCTTATCATTATAAATATTATAAGGCCTTAAACTTGAACCATAGTTTAAATTTAAAATATCTTTAGTTACTATAATATTTTCGTGTGTGTGTTGATAATTGTAAGTATATACACACGTTTTTATTTATTCACTATTAATAAATTTGTTAAACATTTTTTTATTAATCTACTTAGTTTGTGTTTGTAACTCAATCCAAATATATGCTTTTTACATCCATATGCTAGTTAATATCCAAATTTCCAAGAGATTATGCAATCCACTGGCGGAGGGGGGGGGTGCGGGGATTGTGGTAATAATTGTCGATGGGTCATTCCTTTAAAAGAAATTAACTTTTCCAAAATGTAATTTTTTTTCCAAAGGTTTGGTGCCTTGGCGTTTCTGTTTATTGAACTGAAAACTAAATAAATCCTTTTGGGAATACTTGTATTTTCAAATTATAAATCATATCATCACATTGATTAATATCATTATATATTTTAATTCAAATTTTTGTTTGAATTTTGTTAACCATTTAACTTATTATTTGTTTGAATCAAAGTTTACGGTATACATCATGAAGCTCTCATTATAGATGTGTATATCTTTGATTGTATATAGTAAAAAATCCAGGTTCAAACCCATCTTCCATCTATCTGTGTAAAATATACTATATATATATCTTTGAAAAACAAGTTACCAATGAAAATCAATACCAATTAACTACATTATTATATGTGATAATGATGATTTTGTGTCATTTAAATTGATTACTTAAAAAAGATAAAATATTATGAATGCTGCAGTCACTTAGGGTGAAGCAGAATAATTATGTGACTTGAATATATAAATGTGTGTAATAACTTTTAGATATGTAGCGTATGACTTTCTTTTAAAAATTTGATCACATAAGATCATCTGTTTTAAAACAAGGATTACATAAATGTGGCTTAATGTCAGTCCTTTTAAAATACCTATGAGTAATCATTGAGGCATTGATAAAGTTAATTATAAGTTAAAATAAATGCAATACTAATTTCAATCTATGTGAGATTGAATGAAATGTTTTGAGCAGCTTACGAATTATTTCAAAATAACATATTTCATATTTCGAAACAAGACAAATAAAAAAAAATAGGGGGAATGAAAGTAGGAAAGAGGGAGAAGGGAGATATTAATTCAAAAATATTTTTGAAGAAGTAATTCTAGACAAATATTTTTCTAATTCATAATATATAATAAGAAAAAAACAA
Source organism: Epiperipatus broadwayi (assembly GCA_028023455.1). Lineage (NCBI taxonomy): Eukaryota > Metazoa > Onychophora > Udeonychophora > Euonychophora > Peripatidae > Epiperipatus > Epiperipatus broadwayi. The sequence continues at coordinate 4,451,304 of JAQFVV010012468.1, forward strand.
TCCCGTACTAGCTATTTTTTGGTGATGAACATTTATATGTTCTGTGTTAAGGTGTGATTTATCTAAGAGAGCATAACATTTGAAAAATTTAAATTTTATTCAAAAAATTATTCCTATTCATTATCATCATTGTCAACTATTATCAATCCACTGCAGGATGAAAGTCTTTCCAAGTTCAATCCATCTTTTACAATATTTAGTCTCTCTTCTCAACATCACCCCCACATACTTATTTCATCCATCCATCTCACATATAGTCTCTTTCTGGGTCTTTTACAATCTCTTTGAATCCAGTTAAAGATTTCAATTGCCCATCTATTATTATCTTTTTTAGCAATATGTCCAGCTGAATACGTCAGACTTTTAATTCTTTCAACAATATCAGTGAATACTTGTTTGTTTTTTTATCCATGTATTGCATTTTTCATGTCTTCATATTACTCCTAACTTGCATATCTCCATACTTCTTTGAATGGTCTGAAGTTTTTGCATTGCTCTTTTGTTGAGTATCCAAATCTCAGATTTGTAAATAAAAACTGATAAAATACATTTATTAAAAACCCTTCTTTTTAAACACAGACATATTTCCTTTTAATATGAAGTTGTTTTTACCAAAAGCACTCCCATTCATAAATAATCATATATAAGAAAAATGATTGCATGTAGATATGTTCATGTGGTATAATATAATAGAATGCTATTGTAAATTTTAAATATATTTTTATGTATAGTATATATTGCAAGATCTTAGATTTTTGCTTATAAGGAATATTTATATTAAAATTATTGTAGTACAATAAAGGCTGCTATAACAAATTAATTAGTTCCAGAGTGACATTCTTCATGCAATTCTGTTGTCATGGCTTGCATTAAACACATATATGTAGGGCTATTTCAAGCCCATGGCCTAGATTACACAATCTTTTACATAAGGACATTCAAACACATAAATCTGAAAATACATATAAAATTATTATTCTGTATATAATGAAAGAATTCTAAAATTTTGCCTTTTCAAAGCAGTAAATTAAAATATAAACAATTGTTTATATCCAGATAAAAATTCATGAACAATTCATTTCATAACTTCTTCCTTGCATCAGCCTTATCTGCACTAGCCCATCATTCTTTATAATGCTATGCAATTGAACTATTTTCCTAAATTAACTGAACTATACTTTTTTGGCAATAAACTCTTTTACAGGAATAATCCTCATGTTAGAAGATTAATTGCATGATTATTTTTTTTATATAAATGGTCATCTGTAAACAGTAGAAAACTCTCCATACAGTAGTGCCACCAAGTGCAAGCTTTAGTAATCAATAAATGTAAAGGTTTGTGCATAAAATCCCTATTTATTGCTTTCTCAACCTAGGCTCCTCAAAGATGAAAGCCACAAGTTAAAAACTAGTCTGCACATTGCTCTCAGATCCAAGGCCCTTCACTGATGAAAGCTAAAGCTAGCAACTAGTCTGAATAGGAATTTTAGTCACAAACTTTCTTGCATCCATTGATTACTTAAGCTTGGAATGAGTTTAATGTTATAATGTAAGCACCTCAATCTAATATTTTCATCATCTACATACTTTTTAATCATCATTTTTTTTAAAATAGTGTTGATAGTTATTTATCTATATTACATTTAAAACATAAATCTCTAACCCATTTTATAGCTTTTTTATTTAGAAATGGTCTTTTTTATTTTCATATTGATTACATTTTGATGTTATTTTCTAATTCAAGAATAAAATTAATATTTGTTCATATATGAAAAGAATTTTTAGAAAACTAATAACATTGAAATAATTATAAAAGATAAGCAAATAAGTTCATAAAACATGAGAAATCTGAAATGTTCCTAAGTGTTACGCATGTAGTTTGCCTTATCAATCATTGTTACATATAATGGTTTTTACTTTAACCAATAACATTTATCAATTTTGTGATTCTAAATTTAGCAATTAGATTTCCACTATTTTGCTATACTTTCATTTTGAGGTATATTTTATTCCTGGCAATATTAATCAGTTTTCAAATTTTGTTTTTCTGACTCAGGTAAAATTATAACAGTAACACACTTAGGAGAATACTCAAAAAAATATATGGAATATTTTTATTACTAACGATAGAAAAGTTAATTGAACCAAAATTATAATTAAATTTTAATATTTCGATTTTTATCATTTGCCATATCTTGAGTTTTTTCAATTTTTTTTTAATATCAATATAATTGAGCTTTCAAATTCTAATTTTATGCTTTATGGCTAAAATATTTAGTGAGTGCCCAGAAGAATAATTTTGAAGAAAAATATGTAAAGATAAACAATTAAACAATTAAATTGACAAAGATATCAACTGATTGTAATTTTAACAAACATTCATGTTATAACACAAAATATAATTAATATTTTATACATTTATTCTAATATTTATTTTGGCATTTTATATAATATGAATTATTTATAAAAATATTCATATACGTTTTAAATATATAAACATGGATAATTATTACAAACCAGTTATAAACATGGTTACCACTACTACCACCTATTGATGATTTTAGACATACTTTTGTGAATTAAGAAAATTAGTTGGTATTTTATGTCATAATGTGTGTTTAAGTATATAATATGAGGCTTATTTTGTTATACTGAAGAGAAATTTATGATTTGTGACTTAGTAATTGAGTTACTGCCTAGTGAACAAAAAGAGCGAGAGAAAGAGGTAAAAAGGAAGGAAGGGGATTTTAAAAAATTGACATGTGAAAAGATTCCATTTTATTAATGAAAGTATTTTGAATATCATACTATTTTTAAAATGGCTGGAATATTAAGCTTTAACAAATCAAATAAAAGTTGTTTATAGAGATCCTAAGAAGTAGATGTTGGTGGATAAAGATGAAATAATAAGAAAGAGAGTTGAAATAGAATAATAAAATTACACAAAGAAAAAAGATTATAATATATATCATTTTCTCTTTAGCATTAATTTTAGGAATTGTCTATTGCTTAATTTTAAAGTATTGAAATTTAATTTGCGAGAGTTATATTAAATTCGGAATTTTAATAAGAAGAGATTGATTAAATATGAAAGAAAGTAAAAAATATCCTTAGGAAGCAGATTCAGCTACATTAAACTTTATATCTTCTCGAGCTATGAATAATAACAAATATTTGTTTAAGTTAATTACTTTTGTAAAACAAGACGAGCTATTTATATTTATAAAGGGTGTGTTTGCAAGTCAAGATGAGATTTATTTTATGCACAAAAAGTTTTGAACAATTTGTGCTGTGTGGGTTAATATAATGCTAAAGTAATAGACTTAACAATTAAAGGTGTATAAATTGATTATCAATCAAGTAAATAACAAAACAACATTGATTGGCCAATTGATAAATCATTGAATTAAAATGCCACATGGTGCTTAAACTTTATACAATTTCCTTGAATAAATAATATTCTGATTATTTATTTATTTATTGATACATTATTGCAATATGTTTTGTAAAATAACATATTTCAGATTATAAAACAAGTCTATATAAAAAATGCAAAGATTTACATATTGTATAATAACACTGGTTTTCAATTTTGCATTTCTTTAAATTACTTTATTTCTTTTTAAATATTATAGCTAACCCCTGCAGCCTTCTCAAAGATCTGTGAATATTTCCATTTTTTGCACATAATTTAATTAAAAATTAAATATTTGGAGATCTCTGAGCAAGGCTGTAGGTTCAGTTGAAAATAAAATAAAAATGCTGGAAAAGTGCAGTTATTATATTAAATTGAACAACATATAGACAGTACAAGCAGTGAATTATATTTATATGTTGCAATTATAGAAATTTTTTTTTACACATCTTTATATCTGTTACTATGTAATTCATAATTAATGCCAATTCAAAAACATATATTCTTGATCCAGTTATTGGATAAGATTTTATTATCTTTCGGAAATAAGAAGATATACCCAACTATTCATAGTGCATATACTTTGAGAAACAACAAATTGCATACAGATATCTTCAATGTGTACCAATGGCAATTTATGATGAGATGATTAGATAAAAAATGTAAAGAAATATTGTACACATATATTGTGATTATGAGGTTATTTCTAAATTTGGATTAAAATTTAGAATTAATAATAAAATGTTAACTTTCATGTTGATTGTAGTCTAAGTCTGGATGCAGAAAAAACATTTATTATTTCTCTATAAATACTTTCAAGAATATAAATATTTATAATATGTAAGTTAGAGTGAACTTATTGTTAAAAGGAGGTTGCCTTGACAACAGTTTGAAATTGTTGATTGTTATTGATAGTGGGATTGTCTAAGTGTTGACTGGTTTTTAATGATATATATATATATTACCAGAGAATGTAGACAATTATAATTATTACTGTAATAAACTTTGTTACAAAATAATATTTGTTACTTTTCTGAGTCATGCTCTTATGTGTGTGTGTGTGTGTGTATTATAGTCAAATTTGTATTACAGTCAAATTCTGAAAGGTAAACAAAGCCAAAAAAAAAAAAAAAATCCTCTTTATCATTTGTTCCAAATTCATAAACAGCAGCAACATAATTCAAGAAGGGCTGGAATCTTATTTTATAAAAATTAAATTTTATTTATTTTATTTAAAGAGATGAATTAAAAATTACACAGATAATTTAACATGGTGCTTATTATAGCCAATATGGATATGGTATATCATCATTTGGAATTATAATCAATTATTGCAATTAATACATATGTGTGATTATAAGAACTTAGATGCAATAGTCATATGTGCCACAGGCTATAATGTGGTTTAATTCAGACTAGTAATTTTAAAATTTCAAATATGCTTAGGATTTTTTATGATAATTGATTCATAGAAAGAGCATTAATCCAATATTCATTTGTAGTGGATATACTATAAGAATAGAACAAAGATAAAAAACTACTTAAAGTTTGACATCTAGCAATTACCAAATATTGTCTTTATCTTGGAGTGAGTTGTTTCTTAAGTTGTAATAAATAATATATAGTTTTATTTTTATGTGTCTTTAGTGCAAATCATACTTATATAGTCTTATTTTATGTAATTAGTAAGCAATTTGTATTCTAATCACATAATTCAATTTCATTTTATATAAATCTCAATAAATGAGTAAAATATTCATATAACAAAGTCAGTTATGTAGTTTATTCTTTTAAAAAGATTAAATATCTTTCATTATATATCACAGGACTTCTGTTTGGATGAAATAAGAAGATAACATATATAAGGACTATGCTCTGAAACTTGTTAATCACTTTAAGCAATATCTTCTTCACAAGTCATTTCATGCTAATATAAATTAATCCCTCATCCATCCAGTGTATAATTTCCAAATCTTTCTATCAGTTTTTTTTTGTTTATCTATCCTCATATTCTTCTATATCACTATAATCAGCTGTTAGTTCCAATATATTTTCCTCACTGCCTTCTTGTCATAAACTTTTAAATGAAAAAAAAAAATCTCTAGCTTTTATTCTTCTCATCTTTCTAATTCTCCCATTTGTAACACAATTTTTTCTGTCATTCTTTCAACATTTTATATTCTAAAATAATTTTTTTTTTATTTTAACTCCTTTTTTTTTATATCTGCAATCAAAATTTATATCTCTTTTTAATGTTTTTGTTATTTTTTTGATATCTAAGCAACTGTCTTTGGTTTAGATAAATTTTTTCTAATGTCATCACTTTTATGTAGTTTTTATTCTTTTATAATATTAAGCTAATTTATTCATTCTTTTTTTGTTGTTTGAATTTTTCTTATTTTTATACCCAACTTGTCTTTTTTTATTCCTCATTCCATTTCTTATAGAAATAAAATATGTCTTATAATTTTTCATGAAAGCATTGAAATGATTCTTATTGGACCCATTGTGAATAAGATGTTATGAATGATATTTTAGATCATGACTAGAATAAATTATATAATTAATGAAGTATTTATCAATATATATTGTTTTGAAAAAGATGAGTAAATATTAAAAATAAAAACTATCTTTATAGTTTTCAAAACATGTATTACTGTTTATCCCATTCGAAATGATAATCATTCATAATAATTATTCTAAGGTTATAAAATCTGGTATGTGATGAAAGTCATTTTTTCTTTAAGTAATAATATAATAATACCTTATATAGTGAACACATACATCCAATTACTTGAGGGCACCACAAAACTAGTGTACCAGTTTGGAAAATTTATTTTGTGTGAATGAATATATGATAATCCAGAAATATTTTGGTATAATAATTTATTCTGATGCAAGCTCAATCTAAAGTATGAGACATATAACTATTAAGCAATTGATAGACAGATAGCAGCGAACAAACTGTAGGCAAATTTAAAAAAACAAATTTCTATTACATTCTTAAATCAATTTACAATGTAGAGAGCTTGTAATAAACTTCTAAACATCACATGATCACTATCTCATACTAGCACATAATTGTTATTAAACAATTCAAAACAAAGCAAAACTCTCCATATAGTAGTGCCATCTTGTGCTAACAAGAGCAATCAATGGATGCCAGAAGTCTTGTGCATAAAATCCCTATCTAATAAACTTCAAACAGTTTTTGAGCTGGATTGTGATAATCTTATTTTGTGTAGATATTCGTATTTTACATATAAAGACATTTTACTAATAGTTTAAAGATTCAATTTTTCTTCAGATCTTTGAATTTAACAGTAGATAACTTTTATATATCCTCGTCATTGCAGAAACTAACATAAAATATTGCTAAGCTTTCTACATATGAAAGACTAATTTTGGTAAAATAATTAAATTAATAATATTAGATATCAGCATTTGAACTTTATAAATGATGTTATTAAAAGGCATAGAAGTTCTCACTTTGATGGATAGTTGATAAACTGCTTGTCAAATCAACACAATATGCCACTGTTACTGGCTTTTTCAAGATTGTTAAAAAAATATTAATATTTTGGTGTAAATTATATTTTAATATTCTACACAGATTGATTTACATTATTATGGATTGTAATAATTATATGTATATGTCATTATTCCACTAAAGTTTAAACCATTTTTAATCCATAATTCTCCACATTTCATCAATAAACTTTCTTAATTTATATCGATCTCACATAAGATTTATTTTTAAGTCTTTTACAATCACATGGAATCCAGCAAATCTTCATTTATCTAATCATTGACATATATATTGTAAAGTTGAAACAAACAAAAATTTACTAAAATGAAATGATTGTAAAGTGTCACAAGATTTAAGAGTGTTAAAATTAATTCTGAATTAATAACATTGTCAATAATTTGAAAAAAAAAAGTAATGTGTAATTGTAGAAAGCCCAGTTAATATCTTTGATAAAATATGGACTTACACCAAGGATTGAATCATTTCACCTACTCATATTACTATTCTATGTCTGCATAAAAGTTGTATTCGTATAGAATACTTTGAAACAACCATAACAAATTTGTCATTTAAAATCGAATTTTAAAAATAATTTTCGCTGCTTGTAAACATATAAAATTTAAAGGTTATTAGTAAGTATAATAGGAGTTAATTTATTTTAAATAGTTAGTTCAGTTAATATTATTCGTTTGGAAAATAGATTGTAGAGCTAATAAGTTTATTATATTTTCCTAATGAAAAGCAGAAAGAGCGTGGGATGTATAATTATTAAAAAAATTTCATGAAATACCTACTAAAGCTTCTTAATGTCCTTAACTTTCAACAGTAAATGATTGAATAAAATGATGTAGCAGGAGAAACGAAATATTTTTTTACATATAAACATTATTTCACATTCATACATTCTACGTTAATGAATGATATCATAGAAAATGGAACTATAAAAACCTAATTAAAAAAAATATTTGGTTTTATGTTTAAAATAAATGATTATTTAGTTTGTTCCTTAGGAGAGCCTTGGAAATGACAGCTGGTTTTTAAAGATTAATTAAGAAACTTTCATCTCTTTAGGTCTATAACTAGATGGAACTGCATAGTACTTACAAATTACCAAGAAAAACTAATTGAAAAGAAAAAAATACATTGAAAGGAACAAATCAAAGAAAATAAGACTATAAATACCTAATTAAAAATATCTGGCTTCAGGTTTAAAATAAATAATTATTTAATTAGTTGGTTAGGATATCCTTGGAAATGGCAGTTGTGCTTTGATTCAGTAATATTCATCTCTCAAATCTTTAAGTAGATGGAGCTATATAGTACTTATAAATGACCAAAAAAAAAAAAAACTAATCGATAAGAAAATATATATATTGAAAAAAAAATCCATTGTAATAAATGTAATAAATAAGAATGTGCAGGTAATATATTTAACAACCAAATTAACCAAAAAAAAAAAAAAGATCCTGATTCACATTTTGTATAAAAAATAAAAGTGTATTTGATTTATAAAAAAATGTAAATTGCCATTGTAAATTGTATTGTTTGTTGTTAAAATGACATTTATATTCATTTTACATTGGTTTACTTGCTAAATATATTATTATGTTTTTATTTATTACATTTGCTGTCATGCATTATTTTCTTAGCTTATTAAAACATTATTTTTATTTTTTCATATAAATGGAATATGGTTTTATTTATTATGCAAAATATGAAACATTTATTGGTGTTACATATATTTATTTATTATGGTTACTGTTATGTTTTGTTTTTGTCTAAATAAACATTAGAAATACAGATATTTTATTTAGCTATTTTTTTTTATTACTTGAATTTACTGTATAACTCTATTTAGTCGATACTCAGGCTATAGGAGCATCTGAGTTATTATTTTTTTTTTTTACAAATCAAAATACAATAAAGAAAATCACTCTTGAAATAATATAGTTTGTAATCATGTCATGTATAGCCCAGTAGTAGAAATTTAATTAGAAAAATGAAGATTGATAACAGTTCATGTAAACTGAGAGGTTCAAAGAAAGAATATAACTAGTGTTTACATACAGAAAGAAAAAGGAAGCCAATCTAAGCTAGAAATAAAAAAATGAATTCTTTACACAGAAAAATGATCACTCATATTCAAATAAAATGTATATTCAAAGTTTAATTTCTGTTATTTTATTATTTACATAAATTAAATTAATGCAAAGAAGTTGTAGTAAATTTATAATATAATAAATAGAGGGGATTTGAATCCAGATTTTCAAGCTCCTACTAGTCATCCCATCTTATATAACTGGTACACATGACCACACACATATGAAAAAGATAAATAAACTCCAATATTTATATTTCATGCTGAAGCAATATTCATCAGCTGATCCAGATCATCATCTTCCACACATATATAATCATTGCTCAGTTTATATTAAGATAGCAAATCTTCAAATTTTAATGGACAGGTTTTAATATTCTCCATTCTCCAACTCTTCAGCCATCCATATCATTGAAAATCTGATGATGTCATGGTCAAAGTTTTTGTTTGTCAATTTTGTAACTCGTAATTTAATAATTCACAACAGCTATAGTGCAGTTTTACAAGATAAATGCTACAAAGCAATGTCTGAAACTACTTATGAGAAAAATGCTTTATCATGGTACAATACAGGTGTGAATGATTTTTTATTAGAAACATTATTTACAAGGGGTATTACAATAGTTGAATAAAAAAGTATAAAATATATAACCATAGATGCAAAAACTGGAATTCTAACTAAGACAGGTTTGTTGCTTTTTTATAAAACTTACAATCAATTATTGTAATTAGAAGGGACTTGAACTCAGACTTTTGATCTCCTTATTCCTATGTATTTCTTTACAACTGATACACATAAACACATACATCAAGCTCCTTATCCCTATGCATTTCTATACAACTGATACACATGAACACATACATCAAGCTTCTTATCCCTATGCATTTTTATATAACTGATACACATGAACACATGTGAAAAAGATAAATGATCTCCAATATACATATTTTTTTATTATAAGCATTATTTACAATAAATATTATAATATCTGTGTAAATATAATCATAATCACAAGAAAACAAGAAAATTAAGTTACATTTAAACTGTGAGATATTGCACCCCCCCCCCCAAAGTGGCATAAAATACTATGGAAACTAACTTCAAGCTAACTTGATTTTTGCAAAATACAGATACACTTACAAAGATACTGAGAAGAACACATTCATTTTATAAAAGTGTATAAAATTAAAGCATATGAAAATTTCTAGTGGTATCATATACCATTTGTAGACATTGAGAGTTGAATGTAAGATGTGTATATTTTTTCATTCAGTAAAATATAACACTATAAATATAATTCTATTGATTTTAAACGGTTAAACAAGTAAATTAGCATTAAGATAAAAAATAATACAAGTAATTGAGGTTTGATCTATCAAACATTAGATCATGAATCAATTCCTTTATTTTAAATAAGAAAAAAGGCAAAAAATTAGCTTTATACATTGAATCATATAAAAAAAGTTGGCTGTGATAATTAGATGATTTTATTTAAACTGCAATAAAAAATAATTGAATTATTTTTTGTCTGGAAAATTATAGAATATTAAATCACTAGACATGACAGAATGGAGTTATGATTTATGTCTTTACACATTTGACAAAAGTGTAATTTTGATTTGAGATATGAAATGGTTAGAAAAATTAAGGTACAATTTCAGGGGACCATCCATTTAATTTTATTGCAAGTTCATTACGCATTAACACATATTAAAGTTATTTAACAATAGCCGTCAAGCATTGGTAGTTGAGAGGTCAGTGACATCTGATGCTATGTTACATGAGAACAATAGCCATCTGTTTGGCAATATATTTCTGGGAATTATGAAATAGTTATACTAGTAAATACTTTAGTCAATCATGGATTTTAGTTAGATCTATTTTTTTGGCAAATGCATTGATAATTGCTCAAAGAAATGAAAATGAATTATAGAAATAATAGTGTAATCTAAGATCAATAACTGATATCAGATTATACTGATTTTCCCTAGCTTGTAATAGCAGTATTAAGTATCTGAAGTTAGAAGGAAATGATTAGTTTATTATTGTTAATAACAGTAGTATTAAAGAACTGATATCAGGAAGAACTTAACAATAATGTGTTATAAAACAGGCAAACCTCTCCGTACAGTAGTGCATACAGTTAAGTGCTAGCATAAGAGGTCATCATGTGATGTTTAGTGATTTAATAGTGTGTTATGCTTGTTAAATATTCTGATATGTGTCTATATTATAAATTAGTCTGCACAATGACAAAGTGATAAATTCAGAAGCTAAATGTTCCCAAATAATAGTTCATTGTACAACTTCAAGTGTTTGAATGCCATACAATCACCAAAGCAAATAACCATATGTCTTTTTTATATTTTACTATAAACTAATGAATAATTTAAATTTTTGTCAAAGGTTACATTAACAGAGCTAGGGTTTTTCTACTATACATATCATTTGAAATTTTAATTAAGGTCAAATGAATTTCTTTTTAAGAAGTCCATAGTCAATTAAGATAATTATTCAAAATTGGTCTGTAAATGGGATATAATTATCAGTAACTAAAGAGCAAAAGAATGAAAGTTGCTCAAACTCTTATTAACCAGTAATTGAAAAGTCTGGTTATGTATTACCTTCTTTTTTATTATTTCCTTATTAGAAGCAGTTAGAGAGGTCTCTTCTATTTGCTAAAATATTTATTAATAAAGGCTGTTTTATTTTAATTTTTCGGTTGTATATCCTAAGCTAAGAATTTGAGTTTATAGCATGTTTTAAAGCACAAGTACAGGTAGTCTGCAATGTAAGTGAATCTAATTTTCATGAATATTTCTTATTATGTATAAAGTGAAATATCTTCAAATTATAATCAGAAATCAATGCAGCCCTCACTTTTATGTGTTTTATGCTTTGTGATAGGTACTAATGTTGATTTTTTCTTAATTAAAAACCACATTTTGCAATTAGTTAATGATAAATGTGCACTTAAAGTGTGTGTGCGTGTGGGGAGTCTGTTTTTGTTTTTGTTTTTTTGCAATTTATAGAAAAGATTTTTTTTTGCATTATGTTTAAAATGGTCTTACATCATCATCATCATTTTCAACCATTATTGATCCACTGCAGGATGATGATCTCTCCATGTTCAATCCATCTCCTCTAATCTCTAGTCTCACTTCTCCACAACATCCTATCACACTTTTTTTATTTCATCCTTCCACCTTATATTTGGTCTTTTCTTAGATCTTTTAAAATTCAGTTTCAGATTTCAACTGTCCTTTTATTATCATCTCTTCTAACAATATGCTGAGCCTAATTTGTCTTTAGTCTTTTAATTCTTTCAATGATATTAGTAAAACCTGTTTGTTCTCTCATTCATATATTTTGTTTTTACTCTAGTTTTTGTTAATCCTAACATACATTGCTCCATATTTCATTGAGTATTCTGAAAACTGTAAATGTTTTTCTGTTGAATGTTCAAGTCTCAGATTCATAAGTAAAAACTGGTAACACCTTTATTAAAAACCTTTCTTTTCAAACAAATAGGCATATTTTCTTTTAATATAAATTATTTCTATCAAAAGCTCTCCACTCAAGTTTAATTCTATAATTAATTTCATCCACTACGTTTCTGTCGGTAGTAATTATCTGACCAAGATATTTGCAGTTGTTAACTTTTTCCAACTCATCTTTATCAATCTTTAATTTTTTCTTTTGATAAAATTAATTGAACATTACTGTAATCATTTTAACATTTACCTTTAATCCAATTTTCTTACTTTCATCTGATAACTCTTGCCATATTTATTGAAGTTCTAAAGTATTATATGCAGAAACAACTGCATTATCTTCAAAATTTAGATATTTATCTCCATTTATTATCTTAGTTTTCCATTTTAATTCACATAATACTTCTTGCAAAACTGCTGTAAAGTTTTGGAGATATGGAGTCAACCAATCATACTCTCTTCTCAATGTCTAATTGTTGCTGTTGAATTTTTTAAAAAAAATTTCTTCAGAATATGACAGTATCCTGGGTCTAAATCTGGATGAACCAATGCTTTAATCTCTGAAAAATGCTTATAGGGTCAAATGTCTTTTCATGAACTACAAATTCAAAGCATAATGGCAACTCATATTTATTGGTTTTTGCTAGAACTTTTCTCATTACTTGGATATGATCCACTTTACTAAAACAGATTGTTCTTTTGTTTGTTAAAATCCAAAGTTTGCTGTAGATATGTTATAATTATTTTGATAAAAAAATTTGTATAGAACTGATAAAAGACTGATAGGATTGTAATTTCTAATATCTTCTTTATCACATTTTTCAAATATTAATGTTAAGACTGCATTTTCCCAATAATCTGGTACATTTTTATCATTTAGACATTTGACATAAAACTTTGCCAATTTTTTCTATTTCTTCTTCTTCTTTTAGGATATCGATTAAACTTCAATTATTATCTAGAGATTTTCCCTTCTTCATAAATTTGATTTTATGTCTCACTTCTTCATTTAAAATTCTGGGCAATTCAGAAACTATAATAATTATAGGAAATATTTTTCTTTGTTCTTTATTGGTATATAATTTTTGATAGAACTATTCTACACATTTCATGCTGTCATCTGTTTTTGTTATTTCTTATTTTCTTCATATGTTGTCTTGTCTCAGTAGAAATTTTGTTGCTTTTTTGTAATATTTATCTTTGGTGTAGTTTTTAAAAATGTGTCAATTATCATTCTATTGATTTCAGTCAAATACAAATCATGTTCAAAATTTGTTAATATTTGAAAATGATATGTAAGTTCTAATTTAAACACATTGGAATGTTTCTGAAGATTAGGAATATTTTTCATAATAATATTTGCCTCTAGTTTGCATGAACATGTATTTTACATCTCACTAATTGATGATCACTTCCTGTGTTGAATTTATTAAAAATATTACAGTCTTGAAATACATATTTTTGTTAGTCAAAACATTATCAAATTCTGCTGTATTTCATTTGAATGCTTCTATGTCCACTTCTATTTAACATTTTTTTCTCCAAATAAGAATTCATAATATGAACCTTTTCTCTTTTTTTCCAACTCTGTAAGTCTGTGACCACTCTCATTTTTATTACTATAACCAAATTTACTTTCAACACTTTTATCTTTCTATTGTTTATTAATTTTACTATTATAGTCTCCCATGATAATTTTAAAATGTTGTTTTATCTAATCAAAAGCTTTTTGTACATTCATATAAAAATCCTCTACTTTGTCATCACAATTAGAAATTGTTGGGGCATAAACCTAAATAATTTGCATTTGAGATCTGGAATTAAGTTGACTAATTTAATCTTGTTACTCTGTCTGATACATGACCAATCTCCACAATGTTGTTCTTCCACTTTTTATTTATAATGAATCCTACTTCTATTTTCAGTATTTCTATCTTTGTAATACAATACATGTTCACTTTTTAAATCAATTGTCTCTTCAGCTTTTCTTCTAACTTTGCAAAGTCTAATAATATTCTATTTAATATGAGACAATTTTTTTTCCAATTCTTGCAGTCTTCCTTCACTTGGATGTGATCAGCAATTGTAAGTATTTAAATAAAAGGTCATCATTCAATGGCAGTCCAATTCTGGGAGATTCTTAGCAACCTTGGTTTTCAACTGCCACTCACTGCATTGGCTGGCAACTTTACAGCCTCCTAATTTAAGAGTCATGATTTATTTTTGTCTGTCATGATTATAGATATCTATTGATACAACAGTCAGAAAGCAAGTGAGAAGAAAGACCATGATGTTTCTTGATCTTGAACTCATACATAAAAACCAATGCATTTGGTAAGCAGTCCATTCATTTTCTTATACTAAATAAACAATCACATATTAATATGTATAATTATATTTTGAAATGGGATTATGTGCATGTTGAAATTTTTAAAAAAAAATTATTAAATACTTTTATGTAATTAAAATGTGTTTATTTAGATCAAATCTTGTATTTGATTTTCAATATACTTCTACTTAGTATATTTTCTTTAAATTTTGTACATGTGTAGTTTCAATGACAATATAATATTTCACGATTTTCCAGCCTAACAGTGGTGTCAGAACACATTTTTAATTTGTTTGGTAAGTTTTGATCTTGCACAATTAACAGTGTGATATTTTTTAAGAAGATAATTACAATTAATTTGAGGGAGAAATTTTAGGGGCATTTACAGTTAATTAAAATAGAAAAGAAAAAAGAAATGAAGAACAAAATTTTAAATTCCCCTTTGAATTGTCTATGCTAAATGTGCTTCTTCAAACTGCTGTCTTAGCTTTTATTTAAAACCATCAAAACATCACATGATCATCATTTCATCTGCTTACACATCCTGTTAATAAGAGTATCAAACTCTCCAAATAGTAGTGTCACCAATGCATGCCTTCATAATCAATGGAAATCAGGAAGGTTTGTGCATAAAATACCTATCTAAGGTCTACTCATCCAATATACTCCGACTAGTTTTTAAATTGTGGCTTTTATCAGTGAGTCATCTAGGATTTGAGAGAACTGCACCTAGATCCTAATGCAACCAATCAGCCACCACCTTTTACTTATTTAGTTAACTCTAAAGCTAGAAGCCCAATATGAAAACAGCATAATGTTTCCAACCCAAGTTTATTCATTTGTATAGCCTTATAGATTTGAATTCAGTTCAGCATCTATACATTTTGGTGTCTTTGGTTTTCAAAAATCACAGACACCATTATCCTATGGGTAACAGGTATAATCATATGAAATGGTGATCATGTGATGTATTTGATAGTGTTATACCTGTTCTGCCCATATAATAATGGTGACTGTGGTTTTTGGAAAACCAAAATCACCAAAATGTATAAATGCTGAAACTGAGTTCAGATCTATATGATTACACAAGTGAATGAGCTTGAGTTGGAAATATTATGATGTTTTCATCTTGGTCTCTTAGCTTTATAGTTAACAAAATAGGTGAAAGGTGGCTTCTGGAAGGTAGCAAAGATCTTAAGATCTAGATGCAGTGCTCTCAAATCCAAGGCTCCTCACTGATGAAAACCTCAAGCTAGAAACTAGGCATTAGATAGGGATTTTATGCACAAACCTTCATGAATCCATTGATTATGAAGACTTGCACTTACTGGTACTACTGTATTGAGAGTTTGGTGCTTTTATTTAATTAAAAAAAAATATTTTAGTGACATTTACAGTTAGTTAAATAAAAAAAATCAAATGATTTTATTATATGTACTCAAACATTAAAAAGTAAAAAAATATGTATTTTCGAAATGCTTATATTTAGATTGAGGGCTAATGCACTAAAACGAAAAAAAAAGTTTTACACCATAATTTTGATTGTTATATGTAACTTTAAACAAAAGTGGAAAATATCCATAAAGTAAATAAATAAAGCAATACTGTTTGTAATCAAACGAAGTATTCTTATTGATTAAGTTAATTAATTTATGAGTCCTTCATACTTATTTAAATTTACGTATGACATTCAAAATTGTAATCCAAGAAAATAAATACTTCTTTTCGCTTTTTAGGGCATTAGACCTCAGATTAAAAAATAGCATTTTTTAAAATATATATATATAACAGTAATTTTAATACACTTTTTTAAAAATAAAATAAACTTTATTAATTTCAAATTATGTACAAATAGTAACATTTGTATAAGGAAAAATTACAAGATGTGTGATTATGATTAGTGTTTGAGGACAGATAAAATGATTCAGTCATATGTAGATGAAAGTATAATTTATATCCTTCTAAAATAATGAACATCTAGAAAAAAATATTGTTCTGCCAATTTTTTCTCCTAGTAATTTTAGATAAAAATTTTAGTGCATATAAATGGGTATTATACCACCCTTTATATTTTTAAGTACATTGTATTTTTTATTTTTGAAAATTACAGCGCATCGAGCAAATCACATGGTTCTAAGAGTGTGAATAATTACTATGACATTATAAGGATTAACAATTTTAATATTTTTATCAAGCAATTGCTTAAGATTAATTATTTGCTTGTGAAATATGAATTATCATAAGGAAGTGAAATATGAACAGATTGGAAAAATGTGTACCATATTACCATAAGATACACATGGGATCCAGATTTAATTTAAAATGGTTAATGAGGAATGTTTTTGTAGAAATTGTATTAATTAATAATATAAACATAAATTTTAACAATGATTGAGGAACACACATATTTTGGAATCTTGTTAAAGTTTTGGCAATTGGGAGAGCTGACCATATATGTCTGTTAGGATATATATTTTTTTCAAATCATTAAATGAAACACCAACCAAAGAATCAAAGTTATAATTATCCAACCAATCTGCATGCTCAGTAATTGATCATTAAACAAAGAATGACTTATACATGGAAGTTGTGAACCAATGTTATAAGTGGAGGAGTGGCTTTAAGGATTGGACTACCTATGCTTGTGATGTACATCTTAGCTCTGAGGTAGGATACAAATAATTGAGGTCATATTATATTAAGATGACTTTTACAAGCAGGAAAACAAGCTTTTATATTTGATAGATGTGATGCTGATGCCCAGATGTGTAAAAGCCTTATGCCCAAAATGTTAATACAATTAATACATAGAATTTGTTTATTATTTTCAATTGTAAGCTGCTGATTTCAACTGTTCATTGGTCTTTATCACAACTGCAAATATGTAAATATGTATAAAGTATTATATTATTGTATATACAATATATACTGTAATGGTCAGAAACATAGTCAGCTACACCAATCTTATGAACCAAACAATGACCACTATCTTATATGTTTGCAAGTAAAATCAATATAAACATTATCACAAATAGTACAAAATTAAACCTCATTACCTATGTCCCAGGACAATTCCCATATGACCAATACATTAGATGTCAGTATATATACTCTTTTCTTATATCATGCTAGATCAGGGAGATACAAAAAACTCTTAAAACTATATTAAATAATTGTTTAATTAATAGTGGGAAAACTTATGTCTAGATTTAAATCTAAGATTATATTGCATTTCTTACATGTTGATAAAAATTTAATTAGTGACTAAGCAGATTAATTTTCACAAACTTATACAATAGAGGGACTGTAAGCTTTATATGTTTTAGTAATCTCTAGGTTGGACATTTTATAGTTTTTAATGATTAATTAATGACTAATTAAGCAGTCACAATGAAAGTATGTACTTAATAATATCAAAATTACAATCATGAATAGATAACTGTCATATGCTTAGAATTATAAAAGAATATATGCTTAGAATTTTAGCTTTAAAGTACATTAAGAAATATGAAGTGTGGCTCTAGGTTATAAACAACAAAATAATATATCTGATAATGAAAGAGATATGGAGTATGCCCTCCTTAGTGAAGTCCTGTCCCAGAATTCCTTTGGATTAGAGAATTGTATGGCGATTGAATGAGTGTGTCTGCTTTTACAACCAGTAACAAAACC
Source organism: Epiperipatus broadwayi (assembly GCA_028023455.1). Classification (NCBI taxonomy): domain Eukaryota; kingdom Metazoa; phylum Onychophora; class Udeonychophora; order Euonychophora; family Peripatidae; genus Epiperipatus; species Epiperipatus broadwayi. The sequence goes on from JAQFVV010012468.1 coordinate 4,469,842, forward strand.
ATTACTATCATGCAGAAATGAGCATTTCATCAATAGTACTATGAATAAAGGCAGAGATTCTTTGGGTATGAAATTATAAGAGATATGTTCACCTTTAGAACAAAATATACAAGTTAATAAAAATATAGACTTAACCAAGCAATGCAAATTTAATTAAAATGAAGAGTGATAAGTGAACTCTTAACTACAAAAACCTGAAATTAAAAGACCAACAAAGATAAGCATGTGTGGTAACATTATAAGTTTAAATAAGTTGTTATATGTTACTTTACTGGGCAAACTAAGGCCTAATTCTCTGAAAAGAATTAAAATATTCAACTACTCTGCTTAATTGAAAGTCTACGTATAGATTTTATGCATACATATTAAGAAATATATTATACAATAGCCCAAGACATTTAAAATTTATAGATATAACTGAAACATTTATGAACTGACCATAACTTTTATCTGGACTAACTTAAACCAAATGACATATTTTGTCCCTTCCAATAAAATGAAAATTATTCCTAGTTTTCTCTTTTTATTGACTCATTTTATTTTTACTTCTGTAAAGAAAATCTCATTTTCTAATTTCAAAAGTAAAATCTCAAATTCAAATGCATGATAATTATATATTTAAAAAAGAATATTTGATAGGCAAGGGAAGGGGCTTAAAATGTCTTGATTCTTTTAATTAATCAGCTTACATTTAAGGGAGAAGAATCCAATTCTCAGAATTTTAAGAAATGGGGTTTAAAAAAATTAGCCCATAACCACTTGATTTTAGAATAATAAATCTAGCATATATGTAAACTTTAACAATGACCAAATGTAGCACTCTATTCAATTATTCTCAACAATATAGGTTAATTAAAGAAAATATTAAAAAAAATTAATAAAATTAAATAAATTATACAACTGAAAGAGAACATCAAATACAATTGAATTATTTTACCTGGTCATAAAACTGCATAAGTCTCAAGTCTAGAGTTCAAATGTTTCTGCTTTACCTTTGTTAAGGATTTGAAAATACAGAAAGATATGAAGACCACTGTGAGATGTATTGATGATGCATAGCTGTCACGGCACAATTCATGTGGTCCTGGATAATCTATTTCTCAAATATTAATAGTTGATTGGGCTAGTTATTTGGAAAGCATTTGGATGAAGATGGCTTAAATGGCTGGTGGCTTCTTATTTCTGGGAGAATGGCAAGGAAGATCAGAAGGCTGAATTTAGGGCAGCAACATAGGCACAAATATACAATGGTCATCAAATTTCAGATGAGCAGGACTTCATCTTAATGCTTTGGGATTCCAACTCTCATTCCCCAGATATGGCAGGAGCAAGGGAACATAAACTTTCTACTTGCTGCTTAATGTAGTATGGGCTTATAACATCCAATAATAAAATATTCTTTATCATCTAATAATTCTCTCAGAAGAGCAAAGAATCAAAATCAAAATCAGAAAGAATAATCTTTAACAGTTTCTGAGGTATTTATATGACTTTAAATAAAAGGCATCTGGATTAATTTTAATTAATATATATTTTTGATGCTAACAATTTTGATCAGTTTAATAATAATTTAATCTTGTATCTAATTTATTAATTAGTAAAATTAATTATTAAAATTTCCCAAATTATGAATCGCTTTTGACTACTGCATTCTTGGCAATAATTAGACACACATTAACACATTTTACTGCAAGTTAAAATATTGAAAACATTATTGTAATTATAAAATACAAATAGATTCCTTTTTTTCATTATTTATGATTTCTATACAATTATAAATGTACTTATGGTATATCATTAATCTGATTTACCAAATAAAATATTCAGAGATTTTACTTAGCCAATTTTTAAATTAATTGTGTCTTAGAAATTTTTTAGAATTGGATATACAATTGAACTGTTAATTATTTATTTAATCTCAACTCTCTTTCTGATCCTCCCTATCATGTTTTTAGTAAATTTTTACTAAATAAATTCCCATAAATTAAAATTATTTAATTATAAATCAAAAGTCACCAGTTAAAAATTATTCATTTATAAGTTGGCATGGATACATATTTGTGGGCAAACATATGGCTTCATATCTCTGTAGCCAGAGAGAGAGAGAACAAAACAAAAAATTGCTTTCACTTATTCGAGTGATCAACCAGCCTATTTTAGGTTATACATTATGATAATAAATGACTATATAAAAAATGCAAGCAGTTGCAAAGCATAAACGGAAACTAAAAAAAATTTTTTTAAAAAAAAAAGAAGAAGAAAACTGACAATCATTAATGGAGGATTATGTTATCCATCTCAAATCTGGTGTTCAGTCCATGACCTCTTGTATTTTGGCCCATTCAGACTAACAAATATATGCTGTAGAGGATCACTGTGTGCAGCTTTGTTAGTGGTACCAATTTATATGATGGCTCTTAAATAGGATTTTAAAAACCAATAGTGTCAGATTTTGATGATTTGATCTTTTTATCATTTGGTGGCTTCTTTGGTTGAGCTTTAACTTGGTGGCTCACTCTTTCTTTATAGTTACTTTTCTTGTCTATAATCAAATTATTCTATATATTTCCCTACCAGTTGATGTAAATTGGATCCATATGATACAATATCAGCATGGGTTTGATCCCAGGATAATTCAGTAATCTCAGACAAAACAGGTGCTTTAAATTTTGCATTCACCATGGTAATTATTGAGAATATGGACTGATTTTCCACTTATGTATTGTGAAAGCTTATTTGGCTATCCTTCATTTGATAAAAATCTGGGAGTTGGTGCTATTCTGTTTCATTATACACATTGTCATAAAAACTTAGGAATGAACCCTCAATGTGGTTATGGCAAAAACAAACCCCCTTTTAAAAAAAACATAAACCTTGTGATAATTTGTAGGACCAGAGTTTATATCCATAATGAAGCTCTCTACATTTGGTTCTATTTTCTTTTCTATATTGATCTCTTGAGGTCATCTATTTCTTTTTTATCATATTTCTAACAATTATCTAATACCAGATGTGTACTATCTTTTTGGTTTATGGAGGAACTTCATGATCCTCCTTAATTTTCTCATCTATCCATTTTGTTTCTAAGAATAAATTCTGTTTCAATTTTTTGATTTCTACTGTGATATCCTTTCGGTCACTTTCAATTCAATATTTCTCTTATTTTGTCCCTAGCTCTCTGGGATCTTCTTATTAATTTGACTCCATATATGTTCTTGGATCTGGATTATTCTATGAGACTTTGGTCCATTTGTTCTAAGAATTTCCTCATTACTTGAACAGATTGTAGTTGTTTTTGTTCTAACTTTTATCTGAAATCCCCCATTTTGTTCATTTCTTTTGATTTTTCCTACTTTCATATATTTTGATCATAATTTTTGCTTTGTAGTTTTCTTTTCTTCCTTATCATGATCCTAATTATATATGATCTTATAGGGCTTTTTGAATGTAATCTCTGAACTCTGGGCTTCAAATGACTCATTTTCCAGTTCAATAATACTATTGAATTCCATGTTTTTATGTCACTATTCTGTACTGGTATCCACCTCTACAATTTAATAATTTTTTTCTTCTTGTATAAAAAGTAGGTCCACCACTCTATCCATACTCTGAGTGAGGAATTAATATTTGAATCCATTTATCATCTGGTGTGTGTGAAGTTCTATGCTGCAAGTTGTTTATAAAATAAAAGATTCATGCATAAAACAAAATTCATGCCTATTGAAAAAGAAAAAAAATCATGCTCTATTATACATTGCCCACCCTTTTTTATCTGAAAAATAAAATGATTAAATGAGTCAACAGTTGGCTCTCAAATCATGCCTGCTAAATGATGAGGAAAAATGTTCATGATTTGCTATTGATATTTATAAACATATAGATTGTGTATGCATACATTTGTAATCACTATCAAGCATTTGTTTCCAAAATACTACAAAATAATTTCTGGTACTTGTGACTTTTGACCCATGTGGCTACCAGAGGTGCTGGTCAGGGTCAACCACAGAAATACTTAGAGTAGGGGCCCCAAATGCAGCATTGTAAATTCCAGCCAAAAGGTGGCACTTTTCACAATGTGTAAGCACAGGAACATTCAACCAGCTGGCTGGCAGCAAAGCTGCCCGCTTGGTGGCGCTGGTCACAGTGCGTAAGCCCATTTAGCTTACATCGTCTGCTACCAGCGGATACCAAGAACCTAGATGGTGCTGATTGCTGTAAACACATCTAGCCTATGTGTGTCATCTGCTAACAGCGACTACCAAGATTCTTGCCCACTATGTGGCACTGTTTCTCCATGGTTACACATGGAAAAACTCCACACTGATAGAGTTTATGTACATACTACTTAAAATATGAATGGCGTATAATGTACAGGTGTGATTAATTAAGAAGCTACAACTATTTAAATATTATTTCAACCTTAATAGTATCACATGCTATTTCACAGTTTTATAAATGGATGCATTTTTAAATTATTTTTTTTTTAAAAATCGATATTTTTTTTTTAATTATTTACTCTATGTCAAAATGTTATATATAAGTCGAGCGGTGAAATTTGCTATCATGGCCGCTTGAATGGCATCATAGATTTACATGGTCAAAAGTCACAAGTACCTAATTTCTATTTTTATTAATTAAAATGAACAAATTATGAAGGAATGATTTTCTCATAAATATCTCTGAGATATGTAGACTATATAACCAAGCCCCACTTGGGTGCCATAATACAATAAATATATATGTAACAATCAGAAATATATAATCAGCCAAACCAATCACATGAAACAAGAAATGACTATTAACTCACATGTCTGTGTGTAACATCAATATAAAATTATCACAAACAGTACAAAGTCAAACCTCATTAGCTATACCCCAGGAATATTACCACATGATCAAATGCATCCGATGGCAGTATATATTTCCTTTTCTTATATCCCACTAGTTCAGGGAGATATACAAAAAACTCTTAAAATATATTAAATAATTGTTTAATTAATCATGGTAAAGAAGACAACAAAATGCAAGAGATAATGTGTAAAAAAAATTTATTAGTAACGATAATAAAAGAAAACTAAAGTAAAGTATTAATTCAAAGATTATATTGCACTATTAATTTTTATTTAACTTATACAATATAGGTACTATAAACTTTATATGTTTTAGTAATATCTAGGGTGGACATCCTCTGGTTTTTACCAAGTAATTAATAAACTATTGAGCATGATCATGATAAAACTATATTTAACTATATCAAAATTACATTCATGAATAGTTGATTGCCATATATTTATAATTATGACAGATCACACTCTTCAAATCTCAGGTTTTAAAATATATTAAGAAATATGAAGCATGATGCTATATTAACAAATATGAAACATGATGCTAGGTTATAAACAACAAAAGAATATATATCCAATGATGAAGAATATATGGTGCATGCCTGCTTTGGTGAAGTCTTACCCATAAATTTCATCAAATTAGAGGGTCATATAGAGCAGGAATGAACATCTGCTATTACAAACAGAACTGAAATTATTACTATCATGCAGGAATGAGCATTTGCATTGATAGTGCTACAAATAAAGTAAGATATCCTCCAGGTATGTAATTATGAGATATATACTCGTCATTAGTGTGATTTTATCTAGAAATATCCCAAAAGTCAATTTTCCCAAAGCAAGAATGAATGTCTGCTTGAAGAACAAAATAGACAAATTAAAAAAATATATAGATATAATCCAGCAATGCAAATTTAATTAGAATGAAGAGTGGTATATGGACTCTTAACTATTAAATCCTGATATTAAAATACAAAAAAAAAACATGTGTGGCCACATTATAAGTTTAAACAAATGATCATATATTATTTTACTCACTAAACTAAGGCATAGTCCACTCCAAAGAATTAAATGATTCAATTATCCTGATTAAATGAAAGTCTATCCTATAGATCTTATACACACATATTAAGAAATACATTATATGATATTTTGAGAGGTCTATGATTTATAGATATAACTGAAACATTTATGAACTGATTTTAACTTCATCTCAGCAAACATAAACCAAATGACATTTTGTCTCTTCCAATAAAATGAAAATTAACCCCAGATTTCTTATTTTATTGACAACATTTTTATTTCTAAAAAAAAAACTGATTTTCTAATTTTAAAAGTAAAATCTCAAATTGAAATGCATAGTTAATTACATATTAAAAAAAAATCTTTGACAAATAAAAGAGGGGCTTTCAAATGTCTTTGCTCTTTAATGTAATTAGCTTACTTTTAAGAATTTTTGGAATTTTAAAAAATGAAAAGGTGTTTACAAAAACAACTCTTCCATCAGATGATTTTAAAATAATAAATCTATCAGATATGTAAACTTTATGAATGTCTACATCTAGAAATCTATTTCAACATTCTTAACATAATAAAACTAATACAAATAAATTTCTCTTTTGGTCATGCAAATGCAGAGATTTCAAGTCTAGAATTCAAAGATTTCTGCTTTAGCTTTGTGAAGGGTTTAAAAATACAGCAAGATATGAAGAGATTAAATGATGATGTGTATCTTTCATGGTACAATTCACATGGTTGAAAATGATCTTTTTGTCAGATATTAATAGTTGATTGGAAACAGGCTGGTTCTTCAGAAAGCCTTTGGCTGAAGGTATCTTAATTGACTATGTGCTTCTAATTTCTGGAAAAATAGCATGGTAGGTCAGCAGGATGATTTCAAGGCTCCAACATAGGCACAGGTACAATGATCAGCAAATATTAGATGGGCAGCATTTCACTCCACTCCATTGGGATTTCAACTCACACTCTCCAGAGATGGTGAAGGGAAGCAGATACAAACTTTCTACTCATAGATGAACATAGTACAGGCTTATAACAGTCAATGGTAAAATATAATCAGTTTAATGACAATTTAATCTTATATCTATTTTATCAATTAGTAAAATTTTCCAAATTATGAATCTATTTTGTCTACTGCATGTTGGGCAGTAATTAAACAACATTAATACCTTTTACTGCAAGGTAAAATATTGAAAACATTCTTGTAATTATAAAATACATAGAGATTAATTTGTTTCAATACTTAAATAGGATTTTTATATAATTATAAATGTAATTGTGGTCTATAATTAATCTGCCTTTACCAAATAAAATATTCAGAGATTTTATTTAGCCAATTTTTAAATTAATTGTGGCTTAGAATTTCCTAAAATTGTATATACAATTGGAATGTTAATTATTTAATTAATCTCAGCTCTTTTTTGATCCCCACCACCACACACACTATACTTGCCTTTAATAAAATTTTAATGGATAGAATTGTTTTCAATAACCTTTTTCTAAATAAATTTCCCCTAAATTAAAATTACTTAATTATAAATTGAAAGTCACAGTTAAATATTATTTATTTATAAGTTGGCATAAAACACACACACACACACACACATATATATATATATATATATATATATATACATATGGCATTATATCCCTCCATCTAGAGGGAGGAAAAAAAATGTTTTCACTTATCTTAGTGATTAACCAGCCTAACTTAGTTTATGCATTAGTACAAATAGAATGCACAAACAGTTGTTAAGTATGTAAGGGGCTTAAATTTTTTTTTTTTAAAAAAAAAAGAAGAAAATAAACTGACAAACATTAATGGAAAGTTCTGTTAGTCATTCTTAAATCTGGTGTTTTTCCTGGTGCTCTATTTTGTATTTTGGACCAATTCCAGATTAACAAATATATGCCCTGGAAAAGCATTTTATGTAATTTTGGCAGGAGTAACATTTTATTGGGGAGGGAGTTCTTTAATAATATTATAAAAACCAATGTTAACACGTTTAGATGATCTGGTCTTCTTATCATCTGGTGGCTTCTTTGGTTGAGCTTTTACTTGGTGGCTCACTCTTCTTTTGTTGTTTTTTTAGAGACTTTATGTACCAGGGTAAAATGTCTTGTCTATAATCAAGATAGTGTATATATTTCTCTACCAGCTGATGTAAATTGGTCCCATATGATATAACATCAGCATGGGTTTGATCCCAGGGTAATTCAATAATTTTGGAACAAGCAGGTGCTGGAAATTTTGCATTCCTACCACATTTAATGAGAACATGGAGTGACTTCTCCACCTATTTATTCTCCATTTGTAATTAAAATTCAAAAGCTTATATGGTTATTTTTCATTTGATAGAAATCTGGGAGTTGGTACTTTTCTATTTCATTATACACACTATCATAAAAACTGAGGAAAGTACCATCAACATAGTTATGAAAAAAACATTTTTTTAAAAAAAGCATAAACCTTATGATAATTTGTATAATGAAGGTTTACATCCATAATGAAGCTCTGTACATTCAGTTCTATTTCATTTTCTATTAGATCATATTTTCAGCAATCATCTGGTACCAAAGATGTACTGTCTGGTTACTGATTTATGGCAAAAATAACATTCATTTCATGATCCTCCTTATTTTTTTAATCCTTCCATATTTTTTTTACAATTGTACTATGGTATCTTTCAGCATCTCTTTAATTTCACTGTTTCTCTATTTTTTCTCAGCTGTTTTGTATTATTTTATAATTTGACTCCGAACCTGGATTATTTCTATAAACATTTTGTCCATTTGTTCTGATATTTCCCTCATCATTTGAACTCTGATGTCCCTCATTTCAATCATCATTTCTTTCAATTATTCCCTATTTTTTGAAATTTCAATCATCATTTGAATCAATATGTTTTGCTCTATAGTTTTGTTTTTATTTATTATAGTTCTGATTATATGTGGCTTTATGGGACTCCTTGAATACAATTTCTGGGCTCTGAGCTACAAATGACTCATTTTGTGGTTCAACAATGGTTTAAAACTACTTGTTATTTGCATCACTGCCTGTACTCATATCCATCTCTAATTTCATAATTTTTTATATATACTAAATGGATCTGCTCTTCCAACCATACTCCAAGTGACAATCATTATTTGAATTCCAATTTTCATCTGTTGTGTGTAAAGTGTTATGCTGCAAGTTGCTTACAAAAAAATCATACATAAAATGCAATCTATACCTACTGGAGGAAAAAAAAGTGTTCTATTTACAGTACCACACTTTTCAATCTGGAAAATAAAACTATTAAATAATTTAACATTTGGTTCATAAATCAAGCCTGCTAAATGATGAGAAAAACAAAATTTTCACAATTTTGTACTGATGTATATACATGTATACATTATATACACATACACTCATAAATCACTATCTAGCATTTGTGTCTAAAATATCACAAAAAATTTCTATTTTTATTATTTAAAATGAACAAATTATGAAAGAACAATTTTTTCATATACACCTCAGGAATATGTAGACTATATACACAAGCCCTACATTAGGCACCATAATATATATATATAATAGTCAATTACATATAGTCAGCTAAACCAACCCTATGAGCCAAGCAATGACTACTAACTCACATGTCTGTGTGTAACATCTATATAAACATTACCACAGACAGTACAAAGTTGAATGTCATTACTTATTTCTCATGACAATTCCTATGGGGCCAACATATATGATATCAGAACATATGCCCATTTCATATATCCCACTAGGTTAAGGAGATACAATAAACTCTTAAAACTATATTAAATAATTGTTTATTAATTCTGGTAAAACAAACACAAAATGCGACAGATAATATGTAAAGAAAAATTATTAGAAGCAATAATAAAAGAAAACTAAAGCTAAGTAAAACTTATATGTCTAAATTTACATGTAATATTATATTGCATTTATTATGTTAATAAAAATATAATTAGTGACTAAGCAGATTGATTTTTGTTAACTTATACAATAGGTGGACTATAAACTTTATATGTTTTAGTAATGTCTAGGGTGGATGTTCTACAGTTTTTCACAATTAATTAATAAATAATTGAGCAGGATCATGATAAAAGTATGTACTTAATTGTGTCAAAATTACACTCATGAATAGATGACCACCATATACATAAAATTATAACAAACTGCATGCTTGGAATTTCAGACTTTAAAATACATTAAGAAATATGATGCTAAACTATAAACAATAAAAATATCTTGAATGATGAAGAAAATATGGCACTTGCTCATCTTGATGAAGTCCAACTGAAGAATTCCATCAGATTAGAATGTTATATGGAGCAGAAATGAGTGTCTGCTCCTACAACTAGGAATCTATTACTATCATGCAGGAATAAACATTGGCATTTGTAATAATACAAAAAATAATAGCAGAGATCCTCCAGGTATGTAATTATGAGAGATATGTTCACCCTTAGTGTGATAATATATAGAAATACTCAAAAAATTTATTTCCCCAAATCAGGAATGAATGTCTGCTTGGAGAACAAAATATACAAATTAATAAGAATATATAACCCAGCAATGCAAATTTAATCAAACAAATACTCAAAAAATTTATTTCCCCAAATCAGGAATGAATGTCTGCTTGGAGAACAAAATATACAAATTAATAAGAATATATAACCCAGCAATGCAAATTTAATCAAACCAAAGATCGATACATTAACTTTTTTTTTTTTTTTCAACTTTATTGAGGAATTATACAATGGTTACATTGGTTTTACATATTGTTACTATGGATTATACAGATTATTACAATGATTTATATGCATGTATTATAAAGTTCTGTGGTGTTGTGTTCAGGAGTAATCTTAGAGTACTTCTTCACTGGGTAGATCAACTAGGGCCCATGTGTTTTCTGCAATGTTAAGGTAGGCTGTGGAAAAGTCTGTTTTGCGAATTTTATTCAGCATTTGATAGAAGGCTGTCTCAATGTTCGGGTATTCAGACTTGCTTATGACCAGCTTACATCGAAGAGACCAGATTGCAAAGTTCACAAATGTTGCCAGTCTAAGTTGTGCATAAGTTCCTTGATCTATCACATTCGTCAGAGACAAAGAATTGTGGGTTTGGTTCTTGAATCGGTTCCGTAATGCTGATTGGAGCTTTTGTAGACATGGGCAGTTTGTTAGCGTACATTAACTTTTAACTATGAAAACCTAAAATTAAAAGACCAACAAATTTAAAGGTGTGGCCAAATTATAAATTTAAACAAGTGGTCATACATTACTTTACTGGCCAGCTAAGGTCTAATCCACTTAAAAGAATTAAAATATTCAACTTCTTTGCTTAATTGAAAGTCTACCCTATAATCTTATTCATGTATATTAAGAAATACATTATACAATAGCTTGAGAGGTCTATAATTCATAGATATAGCTGAAACATTTATGAACTGAACTTAATTTTGTCTGGACTAATGTAAATCAAGTGACATTTTGTCTCTTCCAATAAAATGAAAATTAACCCTACTTTCCTCATTCTATTGACTAAGCTTATTTTTATTTCTATTTCTATAAAAAAAAAAAAAATGTCATTTTCTAATTTCAAAAGTAAAATCTCAAATAGAAATGCATAATTAATTACTTATTTTAAAAAATAAAATCTTTGACAGGTGAGAGATGGGCTTCAAATGTTTTTGGTCTTTAAATTAATAAGCTTATTTTGAGGTGGAAGAGATTGCCAATTCCTGGAATTTTCAAAAATGAAAAGATGTTTACAAAAATATCCCCTTGTCACCTGATTTTAGAATAATAAATCTAGCATATATATAAACTTTATGAATGACTGCATCTAGCAATCTATTTGAACATTCTTAATAATACAAGGTAGTTAAAGTAAAATATTAAAGAAAACTAACAAAACAAAATAAATTATACAAGTAAAAGAAAACATCAAATTCAAATAAATTGCTGTAGTATCCGTAGGAATGCACAGATCTGAAGTCTAGAGTCCAAAGGTTTCTGCTTTAGCTTTGTGAAGGATTTGAAAATATAGCAAGTTATGAAGAGAAGAAACAATGATGTGTAGCTCTTATGGAACAATTCATATGCTCTAAGGTGATCCTATTGTCAGATATTAATTGTTGTTTGAAGACAGACTGGTTCTTCAGAAAGCATTTGGCAGAAGATAGCTTAATTGACTATGTGGCTTTCTATTTTTGGAAGGACAGCATGGCAGGTCATCAGGCTGAATTCATGACACCAACATAGGCTCAGATACAATGATCACCAAACTTCAGATGGACAGCATTTCACCCCACTCTATTGGGATTTCAACTCACACTTCTAAAGATGGTGAGGGGAAGTGGACACAAACTTTTATAACCTTATATCAGCCACAATTTTCAATAATCTTCTTAATAATAATCTTCTTAGAAGATTAAAGAAGAAAGAATCAGAATGACAATGAATAATCTTTTACATTTTTCTGAGGTATTTATATGACTTTCGACAAAAGGCATCCAGATTAATTTCAATTAAAGTATATTTTTGCTAATAACAACTTTGATCAGTTTAATGATAATTTAATCTCATATCTATTTTATTAATTGATAAAATTTCCCAAATTATGAATCCCTTTTGCCTATTGCATTCCTGGCTGTAATTAAGCATATACTATGTTTTCCATGAATAATTTTACCCAGAGAGAGAGGAAAAGGTCTTATCTCACCTTGCCTTCAAGTAATGGACTAATACAGATTCACTTATCTAGATCGGATTGAGCATTTATCACAATGAACCTATGTGTATTCAGATATATAATGTATAGTCGGTGACAAGAACAAGCCAATAGATGATGATTCTCACTGAATCCAAATGTTTCTATTAAGGATAGATTATGACAATAAATATGCAGTCTTTTCAAAGGTAGGGTCAGAAAACTACTGTCATGTAACTGAAAGGTATAATACATGTTTTTCAGAAAACTACTATCATAAAGATGAAAAACAGAATTCACATTGCCCATACATGTTCTACAGAGGTAGGAAAATCTATAAGAGCATGAACAGTCCCTACTTCCATAACTAGGAGCTATATTTCCAACAGTAGCAGGTGGAGTATAGCCATTGTAAATATATTGTAAATATGAGTGTGTATTTGATTGCATATTCTGCAATAAATATAATATTAGAAATATATTTACACATGTTTGTGTTTATATATAATCCAGACTTACATGTTGTTACGGAACTTTTGAAATATTTTCAAAATTATAAATGCAATTTAAAATTTTAGAACAGAATTTGATATATTTATGATAGTCTTACAATACTTGTTTATGTTTAAAATTAAAAATTCCATCAACAAAGACTTCATTAAGTTTCTGTTTATACTGAATTGGTTGGCATTCTCTTACTTTGACCAATTAGAAAAAAGTTTATCATTTCCACTATATACTCACTTTAAATATAATTTTTTCGGGATATATTTAAGTTGTCTCACTAAACATTTATTATTGTATTTTTATTATTTTATTGACACACACACATATATATATATATTATGTATTTAAGTTTCAAATATAGTTTCATAATTTATTTTTAAAACCATTTCAACTTCATTGTTATCCTATTTTTAATTAAGAAATTATTTTGATTAAAACCTCATCAAGCTTAGATATACATTTTAAATATAGATAGATAGACAGACAGACAGACAGACAGACAGACAGACAGACAGACAGACAGACAGACAGACAGACAGACAGACAGACAGACAGACAGACAGACAGACAGACAGACAGACAGACAGACAGACAGACAGACAGACAGACAGACAGACAGACAGACAGACAGACAGACAGACAGACAGACAGACAGACAGACAGACAGACAGACAGACAGACAGACAGAAAAAAAAAAAAAAAAACAAACAAACAAACAAACAAACAAACAAACAAACAAACAAACAAACAAACAAACAAACAAACAAACAAACAAACAAACAAACAAACAAACAGACAGACAGACAGACAGACAGACAGACAGACAGACAGACAGACAGACAGACAGACAGACAGACAGACAGACAGACAGACAGACAGACAGACAGACAGACAGACAGACAGACAGACAGACAGACAGACAGACAGACAGACAGACAGATAGACAGGCAGGCAGGCAGGCAGACAGACAGACAGAGATAAATAGACAACAGATTAACAGGTAGATAACTAGATAGATAAGTAGATAGTTAGATAAATGGAGACAATAGATAGGTAGATAAATGGATAGATAGATAGATAGACATATAAATACATAGCTAGATAGACATAAATAAATAGACAAACAGACAGATATATGGGTGAATAGATAAAATAGACTAATGCTTAGATAGATAAAACAACTAGATCGATAAACAGATGAATAAAATAGATAAATACATAGATGGATAGATTGAGAAAAATATATGTAAATAAACAAATAGATGGATAGATAGTGACATAGTCAAAACAAATAGTTAGGGAGGAATGAATAGATAAATAAGAAACCAGACTGATAAATCAACATTTGATTTGGTATAAGTACTGGTAATATTTACTGAGGCTGTAACCTCGAGAATATGCATGTAAAATGTGATAGTAGGGACCTCTACAGGTGTTTAACCACAAGCTTATGCTATGGAAGAAAAGAGGGGAACCCTTCTTTACTTCAACTTACTTTCTATTTAAATAGGTGAAGCTGAAGCGGTTAGATCTGTGAGCGTGAAGCTATTCAATACTTCACTGATTAAGTCCACATTTCTTATTACACATTAATACTCGTGAACCGCTTCAGCTGCACCTATTTAAATAGAAAGTAGGTTGAAGTAAAGAAGGGTTCCCCTCTTTTCTTCCATAGTGTAAGCTTGTGGTTAGATACCTGTAGAGGTCCCTACTATCGCATTTTACATGGATATTCTCGAGGTTACAGCCTCGGTAAATATTACTTACATAATCAATGTGCATTTAATAAATTTATAATTACAACTTTAAATTACTGTAATAGATTTCTAACTATAAAATCTCTCCATTCACTCGTAAATTGAAAGATTTCACGAGTATTAATGTGTAATAAGAAATGTGGACTTAATCAGTGAAGTATTGAATAGCTTCACGCTTGTGGATCTAATCGCTTCAGCTTCACCTATTTAAATAGAAAGTAGGTTGAAGTAAAGAAGGGTTCCCCTCTTTTCTTCCATAGCATAAGCTTGTGGTTAAACACCTGTAGAGGTCCCTACTATTGCATTTTACACACATTCTCGAGGTTACAACCTCGATAAATATTACGTAATCAATGTGCGTTTAATAAATTTATAAGTACTAGGTAAATGTATAGCTGTATAGATGTTTAATAAGTAGATATGTATGTGGGTAAGTAAACAGTTACATAGAAAGTAATTAGATTGGCAGATATATAGGTAAATATGTAGGTAGGTAAAAACAAAATATGCATTTTAGAGAAGAAAAGAGTAGTTGCACATAGAGCAATACTTAGAAGCAAATAAAGATTAAAATAATTAGATATTATATTATTTAGGCACATAAGTTAGTTGTTAAATTTTGAGACCTTTGCAGAATAAGTTTTCAACTTACATTTTATAAATGGATTACATTATATGACTTCTTTTCCGGAAATATTATAAAATAGCACGAATTACTTGTATATGTAAATGTACTCTCATTTATGCATAAATATGATAGTTCTAACGATAGACTGGATGTTACACATGCATAATTAGTCTGTTCTTCCATATCTTGTAACACTGAAGTATAAATGAAAATTAAGTTCTCTTATCAAAATTAGTTTTATGTCAATTGTGTAATACAAGTCATAGAGTACTAAGCCGTTATAATTAGTGGTCATTTGCAATTGTTTGCTACCCCCAGTCCAATTTGTCCACACTTTAAATATTTAAGGCTATATCATAAAACATAATGAGTTTTTTACATCGTTATTTTTTTGTTCTTAAAACATTATGAATCTCAAACAACTGTCTTCTCTCGTAATACTTCAGAACATAAATATGGGGGGAAATGAATAGACCATTGAAAAATAGTTTTTCTAAAGAATGATGGGAAGAAAATATTCAATCAAAAAGGATCAGTGACGTGATGATAATTTTAACAATTTTGCTTTTAGTTTTTTCTTCTAACGGAGACTAAATAATTAGGTGACACCGAGTTATCATTATGACAGTTAGTTTGAAATATTTAGTCTGACAAAAAAAAATATTAATATTTGGATAGGAATCCATTTTATTATCCGAACTGATGGGTTGCTACATTTGAATTATATATCATATTTATATATATATATGTATTAAAGCTCAAACATTAATGTCTAATACAACAATAATGTTTTTTTTATTTCTTTCCACAAGTGCATGCTAGAAATTTAACCAATAAATTGAAAGAAACGCTGCATAATTTATAAATAAAATCGGAGAATTTTTTAAAAGCATTAAAATGTTTCCACACATTTAACGTTATATCTATTGTTTACATCACATTGTTGTTTTATTTGGCGAAGTAAAAATTTTTAAATGTACCTTTTTTTTTAAAAAAAAAAAAAAGCAACAAACCATAATCAATACTTAGTTTCTTTCAGATTACTTTACATTTTACTGATCAATAAAAATAATAAATGTATCTATCTCAGTATAAAAAGTAAAACAATAGTTTCAAACAATGCATTAAGCCAGTTTATTCTGAAAACCTTTTTAGTCACCATTAGCATTTCTTTTATTTATTTGTTTGGGTTTTTTTTCTTCTGTTGTTACAATATGTTTTCCAATGATATTTATTGTCAGAATGGCAGTTTTATTTCTGTCAAACAATAGATTTCTTGTTTTATTTAAAAGGTGATAATTTGCTCTAACAAACAAATCAACTTTCTTATATTTTTCAACAGCTAAGCAAATTTACTGATATTATTTTAAGTGTAAATAAAATTTCATAGCTCTATAAGAAGTATTTTGAAAATTTAAAAGATGAATCTTATGAGAAAAAATGAAGGAATCGAATTTTAAAAATTGAAATTTCATTCCAGCATTTGATTTTTTTTTATTGAAAACAAAGTTTTTTTTTTGTTTAAAAGTTATTAAACAGATAGAAGGAGAGGTAGATAGTTTAAAGAAATTCACAGATGCAAAGCACATTCATTACAATAGTATTGTGGTATACAAACGTGGTCGTGATCTTCTGGAAGAGTCAGTTCTAAGACCTTTTGAGAATCAGAGTTGTTCACAACAATACATTTTGTTTTTAAGCATAAAAATTAAAATATAAGCTCAAATATAATAAGTAATGAAATTTATATTAACCTGGTGGCAGCCACAGTGGAAATATTCACAATGAAACAAATAACATTTAATGTTTTATCTTAAAACAAATTTAATAGTATTTAGACTAGTTTAATCTGTCAATAATCATAATGGGGTATCTTGTTTTATCATTATTTAAAATTTCCAACATACCCATGTTAAATAAATTAGTCCAATCATATAAGATTGAGATGCATAGTGTATTTGAAGTTTATTGGAAATACAAGACATTGCTTATGCTTTATTATGTACATTCAGGTGCATTTTTTACTGTATTGGTTGATATTTATAGCACCCCTGCATATTATTAATACTTAATTGATATTTTTTTTATTCTAACATTACTGCAAATGAAAAAGAACAGCTAATTGATTTTTTTTTTAAGGACAAAACATTTGTACCCTCAATTAAAATCACTAACTTCTTAGAATTTTTGACTGTCATTTGGAGATGATTATTCTGAACTGAAGAAAAAGGCAGTAAAATTTTCATTCAATTTACATCAACACACTTATGTGAAACCGGCTTTTTAAAATTAGTTATTATTAAAATGAAATGCAATTAGGATTAGATTCAGAAAATAATTTTTACTGATCATGTTTTAATATAACCCCAAACATAGAAACAGTTATGAGTTTTATAAATAAATAAAAAAGACATATATTAATTATTAAAACAGTCTTTAATAAAATTCATTAAAAATTTTTTTTGCAGTTAATTTTGTCTTGTGTATATTTATATAACTTAAACTGGATTCCAAGAGATTGGAAAAGACCCAGAAAGAGACCACATGTGAGATGGATGGATGAAATAAAGTATGCAGGGATGGTGTGGAAAAGAAAGGCTAGACATTAGAGAAGATGGATTGAACTTGGAGAGACTATGTTCCTGTGAATTGATAATGGTTGAAAATGGTGATACCTATATAAATCATAATTAATCATGTAACAATTTATGCACATATAAAATATTTTAAAATACACTACTCTTTACATATATGCTATAAAAAAATAAATTATATGCAAATGTATAAAAATAATTATATCTTGAATTATATACATTATTTTTTCTAATTAGTCAAAAATCTATAAAAGTTGTATAGAAATTCTATCCAAGAAACATGGTCACAAATAGAAATAAATTGGCCATCATTGAAATAGACAAAAGAATAGTAATAAAACATAGTATAACTTTCTCAGCTTAATTATACATTGGACTATTTCCATAATCTGTAATTAATTGTAAATGCATTTTTAAAAGTTCAAATTTTGTTTAAGCTTTGCAAAATACATTCAGTTGTTATTAATAGGATACAAATTCACATATAGCACAAAACTGCATTACTAGTAGTGAATGAATTAGAAAAGTGTAAATAATGTTTGAATTTTTCTAAAGACATTTAACAATTTTAGGTGATGAAAACAGTCCAATAATTTACAAGTAAAATATTATCATTACAAACTTTCAGATAAACATTCTTAGTCTAGTATTCATCTTTCTAAAGAGCTTACTGCAATAAAATTGAGTAATTATTGGAGATGTATATTATGTAGTATGAATTATTTGCATAAAGAAATTGGATCTGGAGTAGAATGAAAAAAATGTTAGGATATTAATGCATATAAAATTGGATTGGTATAGTGACATAGTGATTTTTATGACAATTTTGTAACATTATAAGGATTAATATTTAAAAATTTCACTGTCAGATGTTCATTAATTTCTTTTCTAAAAAAATATAGTTTAAAAAAAAATAGCATGATATATTCTGAAAAGAGATCACTAGCCAGATGTACTTCAAAATTTAGTATTCTTGAAAATTTTATTAGCTTTGTGGAAATTATGATGGAAAAATTGCATGTGAAGTTGCATGTAACTGAGAGATTTATTCCTTAATATTAAATGCTGAAATGCAAAAATAAAAAGAGACTCATCTATTTTGATTTATTATAATAAAGTACATATAATAAGGTATTTATTTATATAGCACTATGTTAATAAATTGTAATTGTAAATTAGCGATCAGGCTAATTTATGCACATGCACTTTCCAGATTCACACTCTCATCTCCAAACACTTAAGATTGGCTCATACTTAAATGTTTGGGTTGAAAAAATAGATGATTTATTCTATCTTTTCATAAAGACTTTATATTGTGTATGAGAATGAGAGTATTCATTTACATATAGTTTAAAATCTGTAAAGCGCATGTGCATTAATTTGATTGCTAATTTACAATTACAATAATATTTTATTTATTTTCCATTACATTCTAAAAATTAATACATTGAAGAAAAATATAAAATTCATAGTCAAAATATTGTGGGAGGGTTCATGTATTTCTAAGATATATTTATTGAGAATATGTGCTAAAATGTAAAAAAAATAAAGCATAGTAAATTTGTTTTTGTTATATTTACATAACAAAAATATAATGTTTTATTCTAAAACATCACACGATTCTTTTTTATTCTTACCCAAAGCTGTTTAAACAGTAGCAACTGTACAATAATGCTACTCAGTGCAAGTCTTAATAATCAATGGATGCAAAAAAAATAAAATTCTTATCTAATGTCTACTCATCTAATATTTTCAGACTAGATTTCATCAGTGAAGAGCTTTGGATCTGAGAGCACTGCACTTAGATCTTAGGATTTAATACATCTCTCCAACAACCATTATTTAGTAACTATAACATTATGAGCCTAATATGAAAACACTATAATATTTTATTCCACGCTAATTGGATTGTATAGACATGCTCTTCTGAACTCAGTTCATTATCTATACATTTTGTGCCTTTGGTTTCTTTAATAACCACATTCTATGAATTTGTCTTGGGTTATATTTATATAACAAAAAATATTATTTTTTAAACTTTAGTTTCAGTTATAATATAGACGTTATTTTCACAATGGCAACAACCCTTACTTCTAAGGCAACCATGTGTTCAATAGAGTTTACTGTTGATATTACATATTTAAGAAAATATACTATAACTCAATTGAGAACTTAGGTGTTATTACAGTTTAATATTAATCACCTATAATTGCACAGCTAGTAATGAGATATATGGAATAATATTTAAGAAAACAAATTAACTTGTTTCAATCAGATCAACCACGATTTCTGAAATATTAAACTAATTATATAATTTTTACTGGAGCATGTACTTTATCTCTTAATTTACCTCTGGATTCTTTGGAAAAGATCACATTTAATTAGAAATGGAACCTTGATTCTAAGAAATACGATTAAAAACAAATACATAATTAATTATTTTGTAAACATAACTGAATTATATACGTTAAAAAATTATTTAATAGATAACCTGAAAGAACATGATTAATTGGGAATTAAAATATTCTGAAGCTGAATTGGTTGTATAGGGGGAAGAATTATACATTAAATATTGAAAAATCTGAGAAATGACATAGGATAATAATTATATTATTTTACTTAATTCAAAATAAAGGCCTGCAGAATGTTCTTAATGTTTGAAAGTAATCTATAAAAAAATTAGATTAGTAATTATATTCAAAAATGTAATTTTTTATCACTGACTGATGGAAGAAAAATCTTCCCCAACTTTTAGTTCAGATTAAGAATTTGTGAATATGTTTAAAACTTTCACTTCACCATATATTATTGAAGTATGTAATGATATTTGAAAAAGGATTGTGGAAGTTATAAATATAAGGAAAACTAATGATAGACATGAAAAAGGAGAGAAGATGAATTAATTGTATTAATGATGTGTGTAAAGGAAATATTTATGGATGTTAAAAAATATTAATATCATTTATGTTCTTTATTACTTTTACAATGCTTCATATAATTACAACACATAATTGATTTCTTCTTACCCAACTCTACTTCCAGTATTCTTTATCTTCTTTATATGGATTTGGCAATGCAATAAGAAAAATAAAGGTATTAAAAAACTGAGGGCTTAAACTTTGTTAATCGCCATCTGTTAAGACAGAAATTGTCATAGAACAATTTGTTTTTACAACAGCATACACATTTTCAAAACTTTTATTATATAGGTTGCTTTCAGTTATAAATAGTTGGTTACTGATAGTTGGAGATTCAGTGTGATTTTATAAATATTATGGACATAGATTTTATTATCAGGAAAATGTAAGAAGAATTTTATGAAGAAATGTGTGATTTATGTAGAGCTTTGATTAACTTTGGCAAGTCTATTGATTTAGTCAACGAAAAAGTATGTGATAACATTTGAAATGAATTAATTGCCCCAAAGTTTATTTGTACTATATGGCTTGTATATGACAAAATGAGAAATATTAGTGCTATATCCATAATGTGAGTCATTAGAAATGTAAAAAATTGGTGTTAAGCAGAAATGTTACTAATTGTAATTTTATTTTCCATTTTTATGATTTTATGAATAGTTTGCAGATAAGTTCATGAAGAAATATCCAAGATAGATAGATACAATGTAGTTTCATTGATGGGGTTGTAATTTGAAATGATTAAAAACAAAAGCAAAATCTTCATCATATTGGAATTTAAATTTACAATCTGCTGATAATTGTATGATTTTTCTCCATTCATATTGTATACATCATCAGTAATAATATATGGAATGTTCTCAATGTGTGAATATAATCTGTAAAAAATATATTCAAAAATTTGATTGTTTTATTAATCAGTTATGGAAGTAATATTTAATACCTCTGTTTAATAATTTATAGATATACTTAAAACTTCTTTCCCTATACATCCTTGTAACATATAAACAAATATATCTAAAAAATAAAAAAAATGAAAGCTTTAAGTATATCCCAAAATAATAATACATATGGAAAAAAAACAGATGAACAATATCATGCATTACAAAGAAATAAAGTCATATATCACATGACCTAATTTAACAAGCTTGTATTACAAATGTTATATATAGAGCTTGAAAATAATCTATAATCAAGTTTGCAGAATATACCCAAACCCAGACCGGTTTCTGCTACTGGCTTCCTCAGTGAGGTGCTAGGATATTCAAGCATATCCCTTGGACAAAGCTGGTAGCAGAACCAATCTGGGGTTGGGGATATTCTGCAAAACTTTTAAGAGCTTATTTGTGAGCTCTATATAACAATATATAACATTGTGCATGTATTATAAATTTTAAAAAATGTAAAAAAAAACAATAACAGTTAAATGAATCATTAATTAGATGCATATTCTATATATGGATTAGGAAAAATATGATAACTCTAGCTTAAGAAAGGATTAGTAGAAATCATTAATGTATTTGTCTAAAGTAAATGGTATCAAAGATATGAGTACAGGAAATTCAGGTTTCTAGATCAAAATGCAGTATAATTGCAAATTTATTTATATACTTTAGCTGACTTTTCTACCAAAAGACAGATCTAATATTGAAGTACTGTGCAGTCTATTCATCTTAGTAAATGTACTATCTCTTTTGTTTGAATATCCAGAACATTTATGTGAATATATAATTATAACAAATGAATTATATATAGATGTACTCTCTTTTGCTCAATTTATTGTATGAAACTGAGACATGGAACCCTCCTTGTGTAAGATAGTCTTTTTAAAAATATTTTATTCAAGATGCATCATAAGGTCTAAAAATATGAGGTAAGACCATAGAACCATCTACTAGGCTGTACTTCTTTCTAAGTATATTGCTACCATATCATATATGGTCTATATTGGAAAAGTAAGACAAATGAAAAGTAAAAGATTTTCTAAAGAAGTATTTAATGTGAACAGGATAATAATTATTTATGGGAAATAGAAACCATATTTGTATTATGAAAATCTAAATAAAATGTTGCAATATTGGTTACTTTCATTGAGAATGATTTAATGATAGTATATAATGGAGAAACCGCAATTACTCTTTCATAAATAAAACCTATTTTCAAAAAATAAAACAAAAACATTATTACAAGCTATATTAATAGCTAAAGAGCTAATGTTTAATATATGTGGACGATTTGTGGTTTGTAGAGTAATGTGTATAGTTATTACAAAACTCATGTTTAAGGATTTTTTTTATTTTTTTGGAATTAACATACTTATTTATAAGAAGCACTTACTAATAATGTTAATAATTGGTAAATTTTGATTTGTCTCCATTGTCCTGCCTTAATAGTCATTGCTTACTATTTATTTATCTTCTATTTTTTCTCCATGTAAATCAAGTACTTCACATGACCACCACTTCTTATGCTTGTGTATAATTGTTGTTAAAACAGTCAAAACTCACTATATGTATTGCCACACACAGCAAGCTAGAGTAATCAATGGATGCCAGAAGGCTTCTGCATAAAATCCTAATGCTTACTCATCCAATATCCCCAGACTAGTTTCTGGCTTGTGACCAGAAACTAGTCTTCTGGGCTTCTGGCATCCATTGATTACTCTAGCTTGCTGTGTGTGGCAATATGTATATTAGTTTTGCCTGTTTTAACAACAGTTATACACAAGCATAAGCAAGTGGTGGTCATGTGATATTTATTGGCTTAAAACCAATCCTGCCTAATAGGATAGTGGTGCATATGGTTATTAAAAAAGCAAAGACACCAAAATGTATGGGTTCTGAACTGAGTTTAGACCCATATGAATATATAAGCTAATGGGCTTGGATTGAAAACATTAAGGTATTTTCAGTTTACGACTCATAGTTTTGTAGTTAAGTGGAGGTAAAAGGTGGCTGCTGGAGGGTTGTATTAGATCCTAAGTTCTAGGTGCAGTGCTCTCAGATCCAAGGCTTCTTACTGATGAAGGCCACAAGCCAGAAACTAGTCTGGGGATATTGGATGAGTAGGCACTAGATGGGGATTTTATGCACAAGCCTTCTGGCATCCATTGATTACTCTAGCTTTCTGTGTGTGGCAATACACATAGTGAGTTTTGCCTGTTTTAACAATACTTATACACAAGCATAAGAAGTGGTGGTCAAGTGATATTTATTGGTTTAAAACCAATCCTGCCTAATAGGATAGTGGTGGCTATGGTTATTAAAGAGCCAAAGACACAAAAATGTATGGGTACTGAACTTAGTGCAGATCCATTTGACTATATAAGCCAATGGCCTCGGTTTGAAAACAAGGTGTTTTCAGTTTAAGACACATAGTTTTGTAGTTAAGTGTAGGTAAAAGGTGGCTGCTGGAGCGTTGTATTAGATACTAAGATCTAGGTGCAGTGCTCTCAGATCCAAGGCTCCTCACTGATGAAGGCTACAAGCCAGAAACTAGTCTGGGGATATTGGATGAGTAGGCACTAGATAGGGATTTTATGCATATCTTCTGGCATCCATTGATTATTCTAGCTTGCTGTGCGGCAATATGTATAGTGAGTTTTGCCCGTTTTAACATCAAGTACTTACAACCCATGATTGATCCTGGTTTTATATTTCCAAAAATGATGGTTCTATTTGCTATTTATATTGATAATATTGTTGCATATGTTTGAAGGCTACACAAGGTTTTTATTAATGGATCTATGAACTTTTACATAAGTACAGTCTTCCCAATATCATTTGATTTCAATGTGATGGACAAACTCACTCCAGGCTTTGTCCATAAGTTAGAATAGAAAGTCTCATCTGCATTATTCAGATTTCTTATTATTCTTTCATTCATATTTTAAATAATTAATTACCAAAACAGGAAAAGTTGAATATAATATCATTATCAGGTATTTAATAGTTGGTCTCAGTATAAAGATGGTAACTGCAGTAAGAATAAAAAATGATGCTTTGCAGAATAATTAGACATAGGAAGCAACACAGTGTGATTTCAAGAAGGTCAGGGAATTGAGGTATTGTCAGAGAGGTATCCATGGAACTATTGATAGTTATTATGATATATATTGGCATTATTTGTCAATTCTAGATTGATAAACCACCATGATATATGTAATGTCAGTTGTAGGGTCAGTTACGAAACTGTAGATGGAGGATCATCATAATTATTATCAGTATTATACCAAGTGGTAATCTAAAGTATAAATAAAACAAATAGCTCTACATGAGATTATTTTTTTCTAAGATAGCTTAGTAGTATGAATCATAATCACATATGATGATGGAGCATTAGAATATGATCTATCATATATGCACCACTTTCTCAACGATCACTATATTACTTTTACCATCAGGAAATTAGTCCACATATTAATATGATACAATATATTGTAACGAGATGTTCTTTTTTGTCATAATATTTTAAACATTTGAAGTTAAGTTTGTACTTGAAATTTACGAGTTTGAAACAAAAACTGTACCTGTTTCTTATTACTATTTTTCTTTTGACACTTATAATTTACATTATTGTCTCTTAATTTAATGCTAATTAGTTTACTTTGTGACCCCGTTACTCAAGCATAGGAGTAAATATGATTAATTTTTAAATATTAATCTTACCCCCAATCAAACCAAGATTTAATAAAAATGTTAAAACAACTGTCACTTTTCCAGACCAAGGTAATTCTTTCTCTCTGACTGCAAGAAATGTCTTTGGATATTTATAATGGTTTTAAACCCTAGGGCACCATACAATACTTAAACTGGAACCCATGAGATGTCATTAACATGTTTCAAGCACTTGACCCATGGCTAGTTCTTAGAATGTGAGATCAGCAACACAGAATGTTTAAATAAAATTGTCTACTTAAAAAATCACACTAATAATTTACATAATACATTTATTGAATAATATAAAAAATAATAATACTGAATATTAAAACAGGCGAAATTCACTATACGTATTGCCACATGCAGCAAGCTAGAGTAATCAATGGATGTTAGAAGGCTCGTGCATAAAATCCCCATCTAATGCCTACTCATCCAATATCCCCAGACTAGTTTCTGGCTTGTGCCCTTGGTCAGTGAATAATAAAAATTCAAAACATAAAATAGAACATGAATACTTCTGAATGATTTTTAAACCTCTATTTAAGATAAAATTTAAAAGTTCAATATACTAGTATTAAGAATTTAAAAGTTCTATTAATGTCGTCAGTGAATATATTTACCTAGGTCTAAACACAGTCTCTGGTTTTTCATATGGGTGATCACTCCAGTCTTCTGATCTGATCAGATTCATGGTAGGCATATAGTTTAGTGCAAGTGAAGTTTCTTCTTTGTTTCTCATCTTACGGTGTGAGTTGTTTCCATCGATTTCGTGTGGCAGGTTCAAACAATGGCAAAAGGCAAGTCAGAGTAATATATCACTGCATCTGGCTAATGGCACATAGGAGACAAGCAGAGAAAAATGAATGAACACCAAATTTGGTCTAACAACTCATTTTCTCTTGGCATGATCATAAAAAGATGGTTTCATCATGCTGGACCTCGTTGTCTTGGTTGCTTGTAGATTTTATTCACTGCTGCTAGTAGACCTTAGTTAACTCTCTGGTCAACTATCTTCTTTATTTATTTTTTTTAACTGTCTTCTATCACATTTTCTGAATAATCTTTTTGAATAATCTGAATAGTCTGAATCCCCACAATCAACTGAATAATCTGAATAGTAGTTGATTTCAGCATTTTATATTCTCTGACCCTACCCCTGCTCGAGTTTTCACCCAGCTAGCAATACATTTTATCTTTATTTTTTTTAATTAGTTCACTTTTTGTTATTATTTTTCGATTTTAATTTCACAAAATGAGTCCTATATTGTTTATTTAATCAGTCTGGAATCTTAATCTCCAAAACCTGATTAATCTTGTACAAATTATTTCAATTAATTATAAACTTTAATTGAAAAGTGTTTTTAACTAAAAATACTTTAAAATTCCATAAAAGAAAAGAAAGATGTTATAATTAATAATTTTTAACCTATTTCCAAATATATTTTCTTTTTAGGTTAACCTTTCCTTCTTTTTTTTTTTCTAAACTATTAAATATTAAATATTGACATATAATTGTAATTTTTCTATTTAATTTTTTAAAAAGTAAATAAATCATGTAACTCAAATATATACACGACACACACACTTGCGCAATGTGTATATATTTTAATCATTACAATATATATATATATAGATCCTTTTAGGACTATGACATTTCTAGCCTACAGATGGATTGTTGTACGTGCATTTACCAATGCTGGCAGTTGTCTGCTCCAGGAATGAGCATGCTTCATTGTAGCTAGCAGTCTTTTGGACATACATACTGCATTAAGTGTCTGACAGTTGTCTGATATTGTCTGTCATCTGATGGTTGTTGTCTCTTTTCATAGTAATAACCCTTGTTATATTGGAAGCAAATGAATTCACTGACCTAACTCTGCAATTGGCCTGCATCTTATGTTATTAGCAATTTATTCTCCAATTGAATTATTTATTTTCATTTATTACCATATTATTGGTAATTTTCTTATAAGTTGAATCTGTTCTTGATAAGTACACATTAACTATTTGAGGATAGGCTTCAGCCGATTAGGAGGAGTTCATAGTATTACTTTCTCTTGCTAAAGTTAGCTTTGAAGCATATAGACTTTAAGGTAGTTTGATCATTATCTAGACCATCTTCTTGTTTCCTCTTGTCTTGGGACTGGTATGTTTATTGTTGCTTAGTGTTTTATAATCTATCTTAAATTGATTTATATATGTGTAATGGTGTTATCCATCAGTGATCTGCCATCAACTAGATAAAACATTTTATGTTAAGGATTTTGCTGGAAGCCATTTGGCAGTCCCACTAAACATATATAGCATAGGTCTCTAGAACTTAACTGCATTTTACTTATTTTAGTTTTGTTTGCATGACCATTATGATTAATTTTAAGGACTGACAGATTTGTCATAAGTTCTCTGTTAATTTCTTTCATTTTTGAACTGGTTTACTTTAATCATTGTGTAGCATAAGTGATTGAACTAATCACAAACTCACAAATTACTGAGACAAACAACTAACACAACAAGAGACAAATGGTTTTATTTAGAATAGTAACTTTAACTCTTGTTTCATCCAAGTGTGATACATGATTAAGTTAGTAATCAGAAATTTTTCTACTGCTAGTTTGTGCTATTACATATTTTTATTAATGATAACACATGCATTTTTTTGATACAATGGGCACTACAGATCCATTATACAGTTTCATTGTTAAAAGCATAACAGCCTCTTACAGTATTTATCCAAATATTGAGTTTATTTGATTTTGCTTTGCTTTTTTGGTTTTTTAGAATGAATTCTTTCATTCTTTTATGAGCAACATGTTTTTTTAAACATGTAGTCTTTTATATGACTGATACAATTATAATATTTACACACTGTATGCCAATATAAAGAATTGAATGTTTTGACTTATCATATCTATAGCAAACTTGTGTATTTGTTTTTGGTGATTTATTACAGCAGTTTTCAATATCTTCAATTTGGTCAATGTATATCTGAATGACAACTTTAATACTGAGCTATATTTTTTAAAATGGAACAAATATGAATAACTGTAGATTCAAATAAAGCTGTCTGAGAACTAGCTAGCATTTAGGTTCATTTACAACTTAATACTAAAGCTGGGATCTCTCACTCCACAAATGAAATGTGAGCCACATTAAGAAATCTTTAACATGCTTTCTGAGTCCTATTGCAACATCTCTAGAATTTTGCTCTTCCCTTGGAACATAAAAGATGAACTTGAATCTTTTAAACTATTAGGGGTTTTGGATAAAATAAGCTATCAATATCTCTATTGAAATCTAACTCAGAAGGTTGTTTAGTAGCTGACTGAGAACTTAAGATTTTATATGGTGAAGAACTAAGAACATTTATAAAAGTTAAAACTCTCCATACAGTAGTGCCACTCTGTGCCAACCAGAGTAATCAATGGATGCCAGAAGGCTTGTGCATAAAACCCCTATCTAGTGCCTACTCATCCAATATCCCCAGACTAGTTTCTGGCTTGTGGCCATCATCAGTGAGGAGCCTTGAATCTGAAAGCACTGCACCTAGATCTTAGGATCTAATGCAACCCTCCAACAGCTACCTTTTAACTCTACTTTACTACAAAACTCCTACAGCTACCTTTTAACTCTACTTTACTACAAAACTATGCGAATGAAATTGAAAACACAAAAGTATGTGCTAGTATGAGATGGTGATAATGTGATTTATAAAAGTTGCTAACTTCAATTTTGATTTTTTGATTTTCAATTTTAATTTTTTAATTTGGCATGCTGTGAGAAAAAAGTAAAGTCATTCACATATGCGGGCAAGTTTTCTAGATTGTCTTTCTTTTTTTTTTGCATATGTCAAATGTGTTATCTGGGAAGCGAACCCGGGACAGCTGTTTGGAAGGCAGCTATGCTAACCACTAGACTACCAACGCTTGACTAGATTGTCTTCTTGATATCCAATTTTTTGCCATTTTGATTTTTTTTTTTTCCATGAGAAAAAAAAAATCAACTTTTCTTTTGACGCACTAGCAATGCTAACTGTCAATTTTTTCTTTCAAATAAATGACAGATCTAAACAAATCATGAGTGGATTAATATATTGTGTTCATACTTTGGTATGACTGTAAATAATATTCCTGATTATTTAAATACAATACGAGTCTAGGAAATAAATAGAAATCGTATTTATTATATGTAATAATAATGCAATATATATATATAATTTTATACCCAGTATATTTATAACTGGTGAACAATGTAAATCCAGCTGTTAGTGATGCAATTATTGTCTGAGAATGATGCTATTATCTTTCTTTGGAATATAACCTTTCCATTCTATGGGGGGGGGGTTTCTATCATATGCAAATTATGATCATAATTTTACCTGGTAGTTCCCTGCTCTAGGATTGAACATTCCTTACTGTAACTAATAGTCTTGTGAATCATATATATATATTGCTACTAAGATCTGATAGTTATCTAATGTTGTCTGTCATCTGAAAGTTATCTTCTTTTATTGTTAGATCCCTGTATTTATTGGAATTGAATCTTCACTTACTTAACTCTCTAATTGGTTTATTTATGTCATCGCTTATTTTATTTCTTTTTAAATGATTAGCTTAGTGGATATTTAAGGCTTGTGTATCTATTAATCTAAAGTTTTTATAAATATATATTTTAATTGTGAGCCAAAAATGTCCTAAATGTTTGATCAGTAGCAAACAGTATTTTAAAACCTACAAACCTGCTGCTGAGAACAGTGCTTACCATAGACTATAGACTCGCATATAAATAAAAATATTTACGAATTCAATATAAATAAAGTTTGCCATTGTTTACTCATTTTTTACAATAAATATGATAATAATAACATATTTTATTTATTTATTTATTTTAGATTCCCCCCCACCCTCTATTAAGCGTGATTAATATTAATACTAATTCTTTTGAATAATGTTTACTAAAAGTGTAAGTAAACATCCATTTATGACTTAAAAAGATTGTTGTCATGTGATTTCTACTGTTATTCACTTACCATAACAAAATGAAGTTGTTGATGGAAATATTTTAATCTGGTTTGAAACACTCACAATTTAAAAAAATCAAACTATTAGTATAATGTGTTCCATTTACAGAAATATCAAATTCTCTTTATAGTTGTTCTTTGAAAACATACTTTAATTTTTTTTATCGTGATTTTTTTTCCAAACATTTTTATATATAATTTGCATTTTTCTTTTTTACAAAAAGCAGTTGAAAAATAACAATGTTATTAAAAGTCTATTTTTAATTAATTTAGCTTAAAATGTGATGGTATAAATACACAGTACCTGCGTGATGAAGATACATCATATTACAGTAGTATTTTGGCTTAGTCATTGAATGCATGTTATTAATCAATACTGAATTATTATCTACATTGCCCAGCTAAAAAAGATTCTAAGATTTCTTTTGACCTGAAATAATGCCATAATTTATCCAGTCCAAATTTAGACCCAAAATTATAAGTAGTTTATGCTAAACACGATGCTATGAAACTCTCACATTCAAAAATAAATCACCAATGAATAGCTCCAATCCTATATAATAATTGCATCATTGAGACTATATAAAATTATAAGTTAAATTGTGTACATTCAACATCTAGTCATTACTTTTATTAAAGAAGCATTACATGGTATTCAAGGACAGACTATTATTTATAGCAGAAATATTTAGTGCCCATCTCCACTAAATTAAAAAATATGAAAGTATATAACACTCGCAGTTATATTTGGACAATTTTCATTATCTATTCAAATTGTTAAAATAGTCAGCCATGCATCAATCATCTAACATAAGTTCAATTAGAAAACACAAGAATATTGGATGCAAAGTGTAAAGCAAAAAAGAAAATTTAAGAAAATTGTCTTAAATATTTATACAAACACAAAGAATTACAGACTGGAAGCTACTCATTAACTTTTGCCATATAAAAAATGAATGGAGAAATCAGAGGGCTTTAACAGATAAATATATGAATATCAGATTAACTTAATAAGATAGAACATCATTTTAAAATCAATAAATTGTCACTGATTAAGCTCATTCCTAAAGAAGTTTGAAAAAGAACAATACCATCTATAAATGACTTGTTCTATACTAACTTATCTTTGATACTAGCAGTTAAATATAATTAAAAAGTATGAACAAAACAGTAAACAATTTAACGTTAATAATTTCAATAGCACATAAATAACTTACTACTGCATTGAATGCATACTGTCATATCTGACCCTGCCTTCAGAAGTGAACTATTCCAGATTCCTCACCTGATTGGCTAGCACCCAGTACTATCCAACAAGATTAAAAACCTTCACTGGGGTTCATGCACTGAATCCGCATGTTTCTAGTAAGGTAGGGGATCTGCCTTTAAATAGTCAGCCTTTTGGAGGCAAGGCAGAAAGCAATTACTTCTGTTAACCTGAATGACTGAATGTGCTCTCCATTAAACCTTTTTGTCATCAGTAAAGGCATTTAGCTAGTCATTAATATGAATGTCCACGAAGTGAGGCAAGTCCACCTACAGACTGGAAACTGCTATGTCTGAACTAGAGCCAACTTGAGGCAATCTAACTACATAGCTGGAAGAGACATCTTACCAGAACTCCTGACGCAGGCTAATCATTAGCTGGGAGCGAGTTTCTTACTCCGCACAACTTTCTCAGCATTGAAGCATATCAACTATATATGTTCATTTGTTAACTAACATATGTATATATTTTGTACTAATAAATTATACATATTTATTGTTGAATAGTTGTTCATTTTTGTATCTGTTGGTTTGGAAATGAACCTGCAAGCCTAACCATACACAACAGATTTGGCGCAGTTGGACAGAAATTTTTCCTTCATGGCTGGAAAAATTAGAATAAACTATGTCAGTTTAAACATATCTGGTGCAGTAACAGAGAAAATTTTCCCTCATGGCTGGAAAATTATATTATAAAATATGGCAGTTTTAACAGATACATGAGAGTGTATTTGTTAGTTTTGGGGAAAAAAATTATGTTGCTGTAGTCTCATTATGTGGTATTTTTCTTTTAGAAAAATAACAATGTAAAACTGTTGAATAAAATTGAACACAGGCATAAAGGTGTGTCAATTAGAAGCTTCAACCAATCACAATAGCTTTATTCACAAGACAGCATAAAAGCTTGCTCTATTGGTTAAAAAGCTTCATTGAGTTAGTTACAATAACATAACTATAAAAACAAAGATGGCTAAAGCAATCGGCTCTATAAAATCTTTTGATCTGGCTCAATCTGAGAGCTGGCCAAATTATAAAGAGGGTTTGATATTTTATCTACAGGCAAATGAGATAAAAAAGCCTGAGTTAAAGTTAACCACACTGATGACCACAATAGGTCCACAAATGTATGAAATATTCAAGCTCAATCTACAGCTGTAAATCCAGCTGAGCTAGATTTTGATAGAGTGTTGACAATTCTCACAGAGTATTTTTCTCCTAAACTCTTGATCATAATGCAGAGATACCAGTTTAATCTCAGCATACAAGAACAGGATGAAACAGCTTGAGAATTTGCAACACGAATCCGTATATTAGCCTTGAAGTCAAGTTCAAAGACTTCATGAATGAAGCACTTCATGATCATTTGTGGCATAAACGATCACAATTTGAGGCTGAAAATGTTAATGATTCCAGACCTAGATTTTGAGACAGTGGTAGCTCAAGCAAGACTAGCAGAAACAATAGCTAGTTAAGCTAACCCATTAAAAAAACTTAGAAAGTATGAAGTGCAAAAAATTGAGCATAACACTGGGTCATCCAAGCACTCAGTCAGCTCAAATAATTCTGCATCAAATAGCCCATGGCTTTGCTATAGATGCAATGAGCACATGCACATGCATACATAATGTCCATACCACAAAGCAACATGCACATTTTGCAAGCGTATAGGACATATAAAGGCAGCATGTCTGAAATTAAAAAGACAATCAGCCAAGTCTAGTCCTAAAGACAGTAAAGGCACTTATAAGAAACATAATCAAGTTGCCTGTATGAACCATATCAGAGATGACACGTTTGGGTTTATACACACTGCCATAATAAATGATACACCAGTTAATATGGAACTTGACACAGGGTCAGCAGTGACTATAGTTTCAAGCAAGACTTGGACAAGCATTAATAAAAAGAATAAATACAAGCTGCATCCTTGCAGTAAGTCAATTTCAGACTACCAAGGGAAAATAATCAAACTGTTGGATCAAACAACAGGAAAAGTTATTTTGCCTAACAAAACTATATATCTACCACTGGTAGTGGCATTAGGTAACCATAATGATTTAATAGGCCATGAATGGTTCAATCACTTAGAGTTCAAAGTGACCAAAGTGAACCAGCTCACAATGTTATCAAAGTTGAAGACTAATGAATCCGAAGTCTTTAACAAAAAGCTGAAATCTGATGCCAAACTTCAACTAGAAGATAAAAACAAAATAAAATTCCAAATAAAAACAAAAGTACTATGTCATATGTACTATGGGTCCACAAGATAGAGACTAGCAGTGGTGACACAAATAAAGGGCCTCTACATTGTTGTGCAAACAGAAGATGGTCATCATCATCATCACCATCACAACCAGCTAAGACTCAAAAACACATCTGAAGCTATCAAAACAGCAGCAGACAATCAGAAGCAAGCTCATAAAGAGAAGAACATGAAGACAGGAACAACAATCAACCAGAGGAACCAACCAAGCAGACAAAACATCGTCCAGTGCATCTCAATGATTATATCCTACAGGGCTAATTTCAGCCAGGGGGAGGGATGTCATATCTGACCCTGCCTTCAGAAGAGACTATTCCAGATTCCTTACCTGATTGGCTAGCACCCAGTTGCTTTCCAATGGGATTAAAACTTTCACTGGGGTTCGCAGACTGAATCCGTGTGTTTCCAGTAAGTTAGGGGATCTGCCTTTAAATAGTCAGCCTTTTGGAGGCAAGGCAGAGAGCAATTACTTCTGTTAACTTGAATGATAGAATGTGCTCTCCATTGAACCTTTTGCCATCAGCAAAGGTATTTATCTAGTCATTATCACAACATCCACACAGTGAGGCAAGTCCACCTATGGATGGGAAACTGCTATGCCTGGACTAGAGCCGTTTCGAGGCAAGCTAACTACATAGCTAGAAGAGTCTTCTTACCAGAACTCACAATGCAGGCTAATCATTAGCTGGAAGCGAGTTCTTTACTCCACACAGCTATCTCAGCATTGAAGCATATTAACTGTATTTGTACATTTGTTAACTAACGTGTGTATATATTTTGTTCTAATAAATTATACATATTTATTGCTGAATAGTTGTTCGTTTTTGTATCTGTTGGTTTGGAAATGAACCTGCAAGCCTAACCAAACACAACACATATATTTAAGATTGCATCACAACACATTCCAAATACAATTTTACAAGATGTTGAAATTTGTCTTAAATATAATTACGTTATGCCATTAAGCATTACATGATCGCCATCTCTTATGCTAGCACATAATTGTTTATAAACAAGGCAAAACTCTTCGTACAGTAGTGCCACCCTGCCTTTTGGCATCCATTTATTACTCTGTTTGTCACAGGTTGGCACTACTGTACAGAGAGTTTTGCCTTGTTTATATAATCATGTTTAATGCCATCTCAAATCTTCATCCAAATACAATACATTTAAAATATTTTATAGCCTTCACGGTTTTTTAGGAGGTCTTAGAAATATAAGGTCTTAGAAATATATATGATGGAATATTTCGAAGTTTGGTAATAGCATTTACTTTTTTTTAATAATACCTTAGATAATCTTTATGTAGAACAATTAATCTGCGATAATTTTTTCCAAAAAAAAATATATACATTTATAAACAAGACATTTTTTTTTTTTTTAATGTTAAATGACACAGATTCAGGATTCTGTCATATTTGAGAAAATTTCATTAAAAAAGAATATTAACAAATTAAAAAAAAATGCAATTTTTTTTACTACAAGTATATAATTTTACTCTCATGAAATATTGTAAAGCAATACTAGCAATACAACCTATATATATATATTTTAAAAAAATCTACAGTGATTTATAATTTGATCATTGAACTACAGAGTGATATTTTTATCCCAATAATACTGTAATAGTATCCACCGCTTACAAATATAATTGAGTTCTTCAAATATTTATATGGGATTGGAAAACATTAGATTCGTATTTCCTAAAGAGATATTTTATTTAAAAATTATATACGGACAACCTGCAGTTTGCATTTGGTTCTGTGATTTCTTGTATATCATACTGCATAATATTAGAAATAATTTAAAACGTTGATATGCTATAAATCAAAACCAATTTATTCATGTGAACAAATATAAACAATATTTATAAGTTTATATATTTGCCTATATTTAGAAAAATCAACATAATTTTTGTCTACATAATGTTTTTTTTTTTAATATATATAAAACATCGTTC
This sequence comes from Epiperipatus broadwayi, assembly GCA_028023455.1. NCBI lineage: Eukaryota > Metazoa > Onychophora > Udeonychophora > Euonychophora > Peripatidae > Epiperipatus > Epiperipatus broadwayi. Next base: position 4,506,004 of record JAQFVV010012468.1, read on the forward strand.
AATTTTTGAGTTAAAAGTTAAAGTGTATGTTTTTTGCATAAGTACTGAGAAAACAGTTTATTGGAATCATATACTTCATAGTATATAACAAAAGGGATATTGATACGAAAAAAAGATGGAGAAAGTTTTACATTCATTAAAATTCTGTGGTTCTCTGTATACTAATTAATGCCTCACAAATTCCACAGCTTGAAAATATTGTTCTATCTTGCTTTAAAGCTTTGTAACATTAGTATAGGTTATCTTAAAGAGAATAATATAACTAAATATCATATAGAAGGATAGAAACTCAGAGTTGAGGCAAATGAGAGAAATATATTTTTTATAAAGAATGGGGGAAAATTAATATAAACGATTTTAAAATGTCTTTAGCATTGGAGTGTTTTCTAAACTGTAATTTAACCAATACATTAATTTTAAGATGAGCAATATGTTGATAATAAAAAAATAATAGAAACAATATAATCCATTGCAGAGTAAAGGGATCTTCAATAACAGATTAGTGGTGAATAATATCTTTTACTTTCTTATTCATCTAATTTTTAATGTGCTTGGTTTAGCGTTATGATAGATTGAGAGATTCAAGAACTTAAAGTATTGGATGGTGCTATTTCCTAATGCTCCCTTTGACTAGTCCGGTAGTGATTTAAAAACAATATACTTAAAGATATATTATATATAACAATATTTATTAACAAGGATAACAATCATGTAAGACCATAAGAGTAAACATCCAGATTATATAACTATAATTTATATTTGGATAGAAATATCTTATTTCCAAGAGTAAATCAAATTTGCATATGTGGTTATATGTTTAATAATCTTTAGTACTTGTATTAATATCATGAAAAATATTTATAGTATTTTTAATATATAAATCACTTTAGCATTTACGTGTTCTTTAATGAATAATAACTATTAAAATAACCTTTGATAGTTTTTAATTTACACACTTTTTTAACACAAAGGATTTATACTTTAACAACCACTATTAATTCCTCAGGGATAGTTTTGGGTAAATTTCTATTTTTTACGTTTTCTTGGTAAAACCTATTATCTGACTATGAGTGCCTTTTCTTCCTTATTAATATATATGATGACTTAAGCAAATTCAATATGGTTACTGCATAGGAGTTACCCCTCCCCCATCTTGGTACAAGTTATTTTAAGGTCTTGATTTATTTACAAATGTTTTATTTAAATTTCCTATTGTTGCACTCTCTTTTTTGATTTTCTAGAGTAATTATAGAGAATATTTGTGAGTGAAAATAATCTGTACATCTACAAAATAAAAGCTTTTTAATTATACATAAGTTATATGTGCATAGATATTCCATTCCTCCCAGTACTCTAGAAATAATGGACTTATTGGAAGATGAAGTCTTTAAAAGTGACAAACAGCATATCCTTGGAGTTTCAGGAATAACTCTATGGGAATATCCTATTGTACAAGTTACATCTTGATGTCTTTCATGTATCATAGCCTTCTTATTTTCCTGTAATTCTTTTGATATAGATCATTATCTGGATCATTCAATAAAATATTATTTTTCATTATTTCCTCCTCTAACACTTTATTTTCATGAATGTCTGTAAAGTATCCTCATAATTATGTTGAAGGTGATTAATGTTTCTTCTCATTTCCCTCCTGTTTTTTAATTTTAGTATTTTTAATTGTTTTGATATTACTTTTTCTATTACACCAGCCATCCATTTACCTTTTAACAGATCAAGAATGAATGTGTTTTATCCTACTTGGAATTTTTCCCAATTTTGAATTCTATATCTTTTACTGCTATTTAGCAAGAGCTTTGTCAGATGACTGTAGAAAAAGTGGAACATCAATAACTCCACTTAAATCTTGTTTGTGACTGTACTAGGCATAAATTTGTGGCCAAACATAGCTTCAATTAAAACTTCTGATTTATGTTGAGTGGTCTTCTCTGCAATTTCATTACTTTCAGAAATAATAAGGAGGAGTAAGGATATTCTTAATCCTTTTATTCTGCATGTAATTATTAAACATTTGCAATTTGAAGCCTGTGATGTTATCTGTCACTGTTAGCTCTGGTTAATCATGAGTAGTAAATGTTTTATTTAGAATTGCTATTTTAATATAATGAGCAAGCTAATAGCTCTAAACAAGTTCTTTTGATAAATACCACAAGAGAAAGCATTTAAAATCTCTATCTAGAATTATTGAAAAAGCTTGTTTAGATATTCATTATAATACATTTGTAAATACAAACTAATTACATCATATGATGTACTAGTTGGTTTCCTTACTATATTAGTGTTGTTATCATACATTTCACACTCATACTTTTTATTATTTTTTATTTACTCTATTGTGAATATGCATTTACTATCATCAATATTACATATTTATTTAATGGTATAGTATAATCTAAATCAATGAGTCTAAAGGGTTTTAAGCCTTTTCCACATTTCCAATAGTTTAGCCAGAAATTTTTCAGTTTGTTGGCATTTAGAGTATGTTTTAACCATTAGTCTGATGTCACCTGTTAATAATAACAATCAGCTGTTAAATTTGGCTATCATATATATATTATCAGGCCATATTGTTCTTCCTAACAATTCCAGGATGAATTTTCTGTAAAAGATTCAGGATGTAGTTCTGCCTTTTGGGAGAAACAAATATTTGATTTGTGATCAGCACTCACCCATTGCAAATTAAAAATCCATCCCATACATTCCATATTGATTTTACAATACCCACATGATCTGTTTTAGGCCAGCCGGATTTGATCCACTAAATGAGTTGGACACACTCATTATTTTGCCTAATCCACTCAGCAATAAGTGTGCTATTTAAAGTTTTGGCATTCATTGTATCTATGTGGTTTTTTTCTTTAACTCATAATTTCTTCTTATTATCAGTTAATCAAAATAGAGCATTGGCAAGCCCAATCCCCCGCCCTCCATATTTATAAACTAATTTGTAATCATAACTTGATAAAATATTTATTCAACATAATATGCATTGAATAACATGTTCTGGTATTTTTCCCCATGCTAAAAATTACCATTAGGGGTGATGGTCCATTGAAAATGTGAAATTTTTGTCCATAAATGTATTGATGAAAATTCTTAATCATAAAAAACAATAGTTAATGACTTCTTATCAATGTGATTGTATTTTTTTTTTCAGCAGAAGTTAATATACTTGAGACATAAGTGATCAGTTGTTCACCTATATAACTCTGATGAAACATAAGAATTATGATACCATATTTCAATGCATGAACTGTTTTCCAATGAAAACAAATCTTTATCTTGAAAAGCTAGATAATGTTTGCTGATCAATGGCCAATATTGCATCTTTTTCAAAAATTACAATGGTAATAACCACTGTGATTTCTCCCTGAACAACTTTCATCTAAATTTAAAAGCCTTAAAATTTTCTGCAATTCCTTTACATTTCTGAACTTCTTGGAATTTTTTATGTCCTTAACTGGTCAATGTTTGAGTAGTGTATATTTGAATTTATTATATGTCTAATAAACTTTATTTCTTTCATAGACATACTTTTATTAATATTTAATTTAGCCTTCACTTTTTCTAACTTTGAGCATTCTGCATCTCCTCACTTTTCCGATTCTGCTTTTACTGTGCAGTAAACAAAATGTCATCTAGGTAGGAAATTATACCTTTCATAGTTCCAAAAAGTGTGCCCATTTTCATTTGAAAAATGTTTGTCATTACTGAAAATTCCATAAGGCAATTTGTTACATTTGTACAGCTCCCTATGAGTAATGAGTGTTAAAATGTCAGCTGTTTTTACAGTTACTGGTATCTGATAAAATGCATTATGTCTATTTTTGAAAAGTAATTAGCTTCTATAATAACTCTTGTGTTTTGTATAGTCTACTGGATATGAACCTTTATTTATATATTTATTGAATGTGATTTGATATTCACTGCATAATCACAAATGTTCATCTGGCTTTTCTATCATAACTGATAGTGTATTCCATGACTAAATTGGAGTCAAAACTCTTAGAGACTAATTCATTCAGCATTGTCTATACTTTATCCCACAAGGCATATAGCACCTTATGAGGCTAGCAGATGATCAGTTGGGAATCTTTGATAAGTTTAGTATCTACTGGGTCTAGTTCTCACTTCACTGATTAGGATTTGAATAATTCTGGGCATCTCTTTTGCATAAAAGTTTCCACTTGAACTGTATCAGATTTACATGTATAACCAGAGATCAAAGTTATTTTCTTCCTAACAATGGATTGAAATCTTTATTCACTGTGTGTACTATAAGTAATTCTAATCTTGAATTCAGCTTTACTTGTACTATGTCTTTCCATATATATATATATATATATATATATATATATATATATATATATATATGTAATAAATAAAGTTTGATATCTGTATTCATTTCACAATATATGTAATATACAAATCAATATATATATCAAAATACAGTACAATTTATATAAATTATATTCTTTTAGAAGTACTTTCGACTATACACTTTGTAGTCTTTATCAACTATATAACGTTGAATAATCAAACGAGACAACCTTTAACAATACCCATAGTTCAATTCAGATTTCCCACAATTCTGTTATCTTAACATTTAATGACTGGCGATTCATTAACATTTGACGATTTCTTGAAATCAACATAGCCTCTTTTATTTTACGTTTATTATGACAACGTTCAATTTGAATAATTTTCATATTTTTATAATCAAATTTAAATCCATATTGACAAGATTTATTATGATCAAATATAACAGATGATGAAGGTTTATTTACATCTGTTCCATATTGATTCTCTTTTTGAATTCTATTATATAAAAGCATATGTTCTTTTATTCTCTTCTCAAAAATATGAAAATTATTCAAATTGAATGTTGTCATAATAAACGTAAAATAAAAGAGGCTATGTTGATTTCAAGAAATCGTCAAATGTTAATGAATCGCCAGTCATCAAATGTTAAGATAACAGAATTGTGGGAAATCTGAATTGAACTATGGGTATTGTTAAAGGTTGTCTCGTTTTGATTATTCAACGTTATATAGTTGATAAAGACTACAAAGTGTATAGTAGAAAGTACTTCTAAAAGAATATAATTTATATAAATTATACTGTATTTTGATATATATATATTGATTTGTATATTACACACACACATATATATATATCAATTTTGTTTTCACTGATGTCTGTAGCTATTATATTTATCTTTTGAAGTGTAAACATTTGATGTTTTTCACTGATTTTTGTCCATTCCTTATATAATATCAGTGACAACCAGTTCATTGCACATCCAGTTATTTGTAGAGTGCAAATCTCCACTTTTATTCTCATTCAGGGTTTCATATTTGTTTTTGTTTTTTTTACCATTTATACATCATCAAGATTTTTAGTCAGTCTTTTTTTTATTTATAACTACATTCTATTTAAAATGACCTAGATAGCTTCCACATGTCCAATTTATCTTTATGTTTACAGTTACTTCTCAAATGTCTGAATTTGCCACAACAACAGCACATTTCTCTTTAATCTCTCTACTGGGGTTTGGGATATTTTTTTCTTTATTTATGATTAGCAAGTGAATTTTTTCCCAGCAATTGAGGCAATACATATTAGGATGCATTGTTTAGCATAGCCTCTAGAACAGTGCATTTTTCTCTGGCCTGTGTACAATTTAAGTCAGTTTGCTTAGCAGAACTTGCCTAAAATTTTCATCCACCATGCTGTATTAAAATGAATCAGTTATTTCAGGACTAAACTCATAGTTCTTAGCTAACTTCCTTGAAGCTAGGTATCAGTCCATGTATTTTTCATGAGATATCAGCTTCCTATTTTACAATTTCAGTTGATATATTCATGGAGTAAAATGTCCATTTAATATTTCTATAACCTCAATCTGGGATTCTTTAACCTATTCACAAGCTGTACAACATCTTGGCCTGCAAAGTAGAGAACACACTGAGATGCTCTTCTTCTACTTTATTAATGAACCTATAATATTCTATATGTCTTACATTATTTTTTTATGAGTCCATATTATTTATGTCAAATTTATTATATCTATATATTTTATGTCAAATTTGAGAATGAATATATTTAATTCTGCCATTTTGTATTTATATCTTTTGTCCAAGTTCATTTTATTTATTTTTTTCATCAACCATATGTTGACTTGTGTCATTCTGTTATGGACTAAAAGTCATTAAGACTAGTCATGTAGAGATAATAAAGACAGTATAACAATATTTATTAACAAAAATAACAATGAAGTAAGACCATAAGAATAAACATCCAGACAATATAACTACATTCTATCCTTGAATGGAACTATATTATTTTCAGGAGTAATTTGTATTTACATATGTGGTTTCATGCTACTTAATAATCTTCAACACTTACATTCGCATCAGGAAAAGTATTTATAGTTTTTTAAATATATAATTCGCTATGGCAGTTAATATTCGTTAACGGACAATAACTATTTCCATATTAAAGTAACCTTTTACAATGTGTCATTTGCATATTTTCTTAGTGCAAAAATATATATATACTTTAACTTCACCATCATAGCCATTATTAATTTCCCAGGTTCACTTTAATAAATTTGTATTTATATTCTCTTTGGAAATTTTTTTATCTGACTGCGAGAGCTGTTTCTTTTTTTTATACTAGCATTTGTGACAACTCAAGAATTCTCAATCTTGTTACTGCGTAGAAGTTGTCCCTGTATATTTTTGTATAAATTATATTAAAGTCATGATTTACAAACGACTATGGTTTAATTAATATTTCCTGTTGTAGTGTTCTCTTTTTTGATTTTTCCAGAAATAATTACAGAGATTATTTACGAGTGAAAATAATCTGTATATATATACAAAATAAATGTTCTTTAATTAAACCCACGTTATAGAGTCACAGACATTCCCGATGGATAATTTTGGTTCTGTTTCTTCCAATATCCTGGTGCCTGAATAACAAACTATTTAATAATTAATTTTTTAACACGTTTTCTAATTACCAAGCACTTTGTTTTACCCTCTAATTAAGAATAGCTAGAAACTTATTTACTGACAGTAAATTATTATTTTTTTTATGCTGATCTTGTTTAATTTTGGATTTGGGGTAGTTTTGATTATATATTGACTAGTTTAGCTTTATGTTTGTAATATTTGAATAATAATTGGATTGGTTATAAACTGGGAATTTGAAAATAAATTTTGAGCTTTATTGGATATTTTTTTCATTACCTATTTAACATTTGAAATATTATAGGTAAGATATATAAATGTTATTATTAAATAATAAAATTCTATTATATATATAAATAAAGTTAAAATAATTTCAACTTTTACATCTGTAACGATCCGGAAAATGCGACTTACCGTAATCTGCACTACGGGGCGCCATCTAGGCATTTGAACCTAGAAAAATTTATAAAGTAGGCAGATACGTAAGTCAAAAAAAAAAAAAAAAATTTTTTTTTCTTTCCTTTTAAATTTTGCATCCGGTCGTTAGCCCATGTCACTAGCTCAGTGGAATAGCAGAGATTAAATAATATAAGATCTTATCTAATTAGATTTCAACATTAAAAAATAAATAAAATAAGTCACTGCCAGTAATTAACATACAAACATTTATTTATGCACATATATATAAAATTTAAAATTATTTTAGTATTAGTTTACATTTTAACATTTAACATTATTTTTAACTTTGATTTTGATTTTAATTTACCTTTAATTACTATTATATTTTAATTTTACATTTTAATTAAGTTCGCACAGATGGGATTATAAAAGCTTGTTATAATAAGCTGCTTCCGATCTTACATAGATTACACGGTTAAAAACATTCCAAAGTAAACATAAGCGATCAAAATATAAAATTATTGATTACTGACAATTGCGGAGGGAAATTTATATGTAACCCAATAGTATTCACCATAAGATACTTGCATTGTCACCAATAACTTAAAAGACATCCGAATAAATACATTTTAGATACTCACCGTAAGGTATCATTATTTATCGAATGTCTATATATTTTGATCAAATATGAAAACGCAAAACATAGTTAACCGATAAACAATCCATGCAAGCGTCTATAAACAACTTAAATTTAATGCATTTTTATTTAGGGACGAGCATGAATACTACATAGATTTGCATTGAAATTAAAATATTCTATCCCTATTTAACCTTAGGCTAAAATTCGCAGTCAAACTGGCATCAATCCATCTGATACATCGATGTATTCAATGTAATACGAAATACGGCAGCACCAAAAGAATTAAGAAAAGACATTGACTCTCAATCAGATAGGAATATTACATCTATCTAACGAGAAGAACAATAAAAAAAACTCCATAGAAAGGAACTCTTCTCCGTCTTATAATTCCTTCCATAGGCAAATGTGAGTCGTATATATAAACATTCTGCCCGTAGCGAACTCCGATTACATCTACTAACTACATCAATATATCCAATCCATTGACCCAATCTAACAACGACATAAATAACCTAAGATTACCCTCCCCTAATATAACTTTACGAATCTATACAGCCATTCACGCCCGACTTAAGTTTAACATTTTTATAATTAATTTAACGGAAACCAAAAATCATAATAAACTTAAAGAACAAAATTAAATAAATGGAAATGATATTACACAAATAAATAAAAATACATCAAATAACATTTTAACTACTTTAGTCAGATAGGAAACTATGCAATTATTTTAAATACGAAAAGTTTTTAATTTAGAGTTCTTATTGTTTCAAGTGAATATAAAGTTCTTACGATTTTAAAACGTCCAACTTTATCCGTTGCTTGCCATGAACGTGAATTCCCACGCCTAAAATTGGTATTCTGTTGGCCGATTTATTTATCCATCTGGAGGTTTTTTTTCTTTACTGGTCCTCAATGTAGAAAAACGATAGTTCATTTCTTTTTCTTTCTTAGCAAAGCTAAAGGGATTGAACTGGCCTTCAACTCTTCTCCGCACCTCCGCACTAACACTATCTGCACATCATAATAATCATAATCTCACTAATCACTGATTAATAATTTCCAAATTTTCCTTTTATATTAATGTGAAGGATTGAATTTACATTACGTCACCGTCATGGTCCTTGCTGCGCCGTCCATAGGGATTTCTTCTTATTTGCTAACGTTTCTATTGTTTTCTTATCTACTGTTTTTACATTTAATGAAGGCTGGTTTACATTTAACTAATTAACAATCATTTCCATTTCTGATTAATTAACCTCTTTTCCAAATCAAAAATATATTTAAAGATAAATTTAAAGATATAATTTCATCTCCAAATCTTTTTAAAATTTAGTTTTAAAATACTTTTTCTTTAATAAAGTTTTATTTTAATAATTTTTCATTATCTGTGCGATTTAATTAATATATAAGAGTTTAAGATGATATTTAATTTCAATTTTTAATTCTTAAAGAAAATTTTTAAATGCAACTTTTTAATTTACTTTCATGTTTAATAAATTTAAAAAAAAACAATGTAACGAACGTCTGTGCTCGTTACATATCAGTAAAGTTACTTAAAAAAAAATGATCAAAAAAAAAAAAAAATTTTACTTAGGGTTAGTAATTACGGTACACGATTAACAAAATTTACAAAACATTTGGTTAGTATAAAGACTATATACAAAAAGAAAAGGAAAATGTTGACTATCGCCTTCCCAAGGACCATTTACGTTCACCTCCTCCCCACAAGAGTTCTATTATTTTTTCTATTATTTATTCTATTATTTTTTAAATAATATTTATTTTCAAAGCGCAGATGATTTGAAATTAACTTACGAGAGAGTGCAAGTCTCTCAGCGCTTGTGATTATTAATAGCCAATCAGATGAAAACTGGGACAAGATTTAACAAGAAAGAGTGGTAACCACTCTTAACTTTACTTGCTGCTATATATCGCGCCAAAGTACTATACTGAAAGTGTGAATATAAATACCACACACTACCACAGACTTCAAATTACAAACATACACAGAAACTTTAGATTCACTATGCAGTAGATATCAATGTATAAATGCAGAAATATATGAAATAAATTTATTTTCAAAGCGAGATTGAATTAACTTACGAGAGAAACAGGTTGGATTATTAATAGCCAATCAGATCGTAAATACTGGGACAACGACTGATTGGCTATTAATATCACAGCTGGGGCACTCTGTAGTTATTTCAAATCACTGCCTTGAAAATAAATATATTTACATATTTTCTGCAATTTATAACACGATAACTCGCATAGTGAACTAAAGTTTATGCTGTTTGTTTGTAATTTGAAGTGTGAGTGGTGGAAGGTTTTAATATTCACCTTTCAGATATAGTCTTTGGACTGGCTTGGATATATAGACGACGAGGGGTTCCCTTCTGTTATCGTTGTCCAGTATTTCGATCGATTGGCTATTAATACCGGGGGGCCCCTAGTTACTATTATTTTTTATAACTTTTTAATTTACTTTCATGTTTAATAAATTAAAAAAACAAGTAACACGCTGTGCGTCATATCAGTAAAGTTACTTAAAAAAAGACAAAAAAAAAAATTTTACTTAGGGTTAGTAATTACGGTACACGATAACAAAATTTACAAAACATTTGGTTAGTATAAAGACTATATACAAAAGAAAAGGAAAAGTGACTATCGCCTTCCCAAGGACCATTTACGTTCACCTCCTCCCCACAGATTCTATTATTTTTTCTTATACATTTTATTTTTCCATACAGCATGACAACAAGTTATTTAAATTATTTATTTAAGAAGGTGCATTGAACTAAATATTTTTAAAGATAATGGATTTATCGTATATTTGCACAATATACATACCACCAACTTATTTATGACTGATTAAAAGCTTAAATGGATTACACTGAAGTAAATCCCAAGGACCTCCGTAGGTACCACTTGATCATAAACTGGGGCATACTAAGCTCAACACACAAAAAATTTATGAACTTTGACTTTTTTTTTTTTTTAACAAAATTTTTTAAAATTTTTATATCTTTCGTTTCTTATGCTATTTCTTTCTGGGCTTTTTCGTTTAAAGTATCCTTTATGTAAACAGTAAATTTTTTTGCAAATTGCTCAGGGTATTTGTGGTTTATTAAAGGGGTTGGTTGCCTTGTAAGATGGAAAGGACTTCAAACTCGTGGCTTTGAACCTAAAAATTTATAGTGGCGGCAAAAAAAAAATTTTTTTTTTTTTAAATATTTTGGTTCCGGCGTTAGCCCATGCCACTAGCTCAGGGAGTAGCAGAGATTTAATAACATCATATCTTATCTAATTAGATTTCAACATTAAAAATAAATAAAATAAGCCACTGCCAGTAATTAGCATACAAACATTTATTTATGCACATATATATAAGATTTAAAATTATTTTAGTATTAGTTTTACATTTTAACATTTAACATTATTTTTAACTTTGATTTTTGACTTTAATTTACATTTAATTACTATTATATTCTAATTTTACATTTTAATTAAGTTCGCACAGATAAATTTATGAAAGCTTGTTTATAATGTTGAATATAGATCGGTTACATAGATTTCACGGTCAAAACATTTCAAAGTAAACATAAACGACAAAATACAAAATTATTGATTACGACAATTGCGGGGAATTTATACAAACCCAATAGTTTCACCATAAGAACTTGCATTGTCCCAATAACTTAAAAGACACCGAATAAATAATTTTAGATACTACCGTAGGATCATTATTTATCGAAGTCTATATATTTGATCAAATATGAAACGAAACATAGTTAACCGATAAACAATCCATGCAGCGCTATAAACAACTTAAATTTAATGCATTTTTATTTAGGGACGAGCATGAATACTACATAGATTTGCATTGAAATTAAAAATTCTATCCCTATTTAACCTTAGGCTAAAATTGCAGTCAAACTGGCATCAATCCATCTGATACATCGATGTATTCAAGTAATACGAAATACGCAGCACCAAAAGAATTAAGAAAGAATGACTCTCAGTCAGATAGGAAATACACTACTAACGAGAAGAACATAAAAAAAACCCATAGAAAGGAACCCGCTTATTCCTTCCATAGGCAGGGGAGCGTATATAAACATCGCCGTGCAACCCGAACACTACTAACTACACAAAACCAACCATTGACCCAACTAACAATGACATAAAAACTAGAACCTCCCTAATATAACTTCGACTATACAGCCATTCAGCCGACTAGTTTAACTTTTATAATTAATTTAACGAAACCAAAACATAATAAACTTAAAGAACAAAATTAAATAAATGGAAAGATATTACACAAATAAATTAAAATACACAAATAACATTTTAACTACTTTAGTCAGATAGGAAACTAATGCAATTATTTTAAATACGAAAAGTTTTTAATTTAGAGTTCTTATTGTTTCAAGTGAATATAAAGTTCTTACGATTTTAAAATGTCCAACTTTATCCATTGCTTGCCATGAACGTGATCCCGCTGTCCTAAATGGTATTCTGTTGGCCGTTATTTATCCATCCGGGGTTTTTTCTTTAACTGGTCCTCAGTAGAAAAACAAGTTCATTCTTTTTCTTTCTTAGCAAAGCTAAAGGGATTGAACGTGCCTTAACCTGCGCACTACACTACGTCAACATAATAACATAACTCACTACACTGAATCAAATTCATTTATATTAAGGAGGATGAATTTACATTGCACGGGAGTTTGCGGCCGCCAAGGGTCTTTGCTAACGTCTATTTCACTGACGGGTTTCTATGCGGCGGTATTAACTAACAACATTTCCATTCTGATTAATTAACCCTTTTCCAAATCAAAAAATTAAAGAAAATTTAAAGAAATTCACTCCAAACTTTTAAAATTAGTTTTAAAAACTTTCTTTAAAAAGTTTTATTTTAATAATTTCATTATCTGTGCATTTAATTAATATATAAGGTTTAAGATGATATTTAATTCAATTTCAATCTAAAGAAATAAATGCGAACTTTTAATTACTTTCGTAATAAATTTAAAAAAACAACAAGAACACGCGGCGACATCATTGATAGTTTACTTAGAACATTGTACACCATTTTATCTTTGCAAGGAAATCAAGTCATACATCACATGACTTAATTTAATAAGCCTGTACTACAAGTGTTATATGATAAGCATACTAACAGCTCTTAACAAGATTTTCCAAATATCCCTAATTTCAGACCAGTTTCTAGCTCTGGCTGTCAACAGTGAAATTCTAGGACAGGGGTCCCCAACCTTTTTGCACTTAAGAGCACATTTCATAATACCGGCTAGGTGGCGGGCACCATTTATTTTTTCAATGTAAATTTATAGCTGGTATTGTTAATAATACACATAATGTACAAAAAAAATATTTATTTCAAAAATAAAATTTTAGCATATAATTAACGTTTATATGTTTACACTATAAAAGTATAGTATGCTCTACAATTTGATTACAATATAATACAATAATCTATAAGAAATTTTAAAAATTAAATTTATTTGTATCAGATAAATAATTTTTTGTCGTGTTCGGATAGCGGCGGGCACACGTAAAATGGTCTATGGGCACCATGGTACCTACGGGCATATGGTTGGGGACCCCTGTGCTAGGATATGCCTGAAAATCCATATCTCCCTGATGACAGCCAGAGCTAGAAACCACTCTGAGGATAGGGATATTTGGAAAAGCTTTTTAAAAGCTATTAGCATGCTCATTATATACTATTTGATCTTGTTTACAGTAATACTTAGCATTCAGTAATAAAAGGTATATATTTTTAATAAGATCATTGAGATATGTTAAGTATTTTTGGAAATCTTGTCCAAACAAAAATGTTTACTTCTTGAATGACTATCATAAAATTAATGCTTAAAAAACAATAAAAAAATAAGTGAATAGACATTTTTTGATGGATAAGGAAAAAATATGTGTTAGGTAAAAATAATTCCAAATTTATTCAATTTTTTATCCCACTTAAGAAAATATTCCAGATATGTTTCTTTTCAACATTAATTTTATTTTTACTTTATCACAGCTAAAAAAAAAAAACAACATAATATACAACCAAAAATTTTGATTAGTATATAAAAGATTAAATGCACATAAAAAACAACAACATTATAGTCAAGCATTATTAGCCGAGAGGTCATCGCAGCGGCCATACAAGCAAGTAGTTGGTTGCAGACGGTTGTGGGTTCGCCTCCCGGCCGATGCTATGACATATGGAAAAAAAAAATACATTATATTAAAAATAGGGTACTTGTGAGTTTTCACATAAACCAAGATGGCAGTCTGTATTTTTAATAAATCTACAGTTTTAGGGGATACCAAAAAATGTTTATAAAAAAAATGTCTGCTAGGAAACTTTGTATTTAATATTACATTTTACTTTTTATTATTGTTATTTAAAAAAAAAAAATCATTGTGAAAAAATTAATTACAATATTTACAATTTATTTTATTTTTTTAAAAAAAAAACTCTTATTTATTTGAAAAGAAAATATAAATACAAATTTACACTTTATTCATGTCAGTGGAATGCAATTATATCATGACCATTAACACACTTTTCAGGAAGCAGGATCTCATACCTTTGGAAATAGTCTATCACATCACATTTAATGATAGGAAGGTTCCGTATTTTTATCTTTATGACAATTTACCAAAGGGAAAAAAACTGCTGTCAAAAAGAAACACCATGAATTGAACCAAAGTATGACAGTGTTAAGAGCATCTCATCATTTCCCATGTTATATGTAAAAAAAATTGAAATAAAACTTCTTAATAAAATTTACAAAAATTTAGATTTTTTTTTACATTTAAGAATTGATTATTACTTTCATTTTAATTTAATAACTAACATATTTTCAGTAGATTATAGCCCTCAAAAATATACATTTATCAAAAATACTGGGTGCCATCATGGTTTACTTGAAAAGTCACAAATACCAAAAATAGTTACTTTTTATTAGTTGTCTTCATTTTTTCCATATACAAGAATGTATATAGTGTTATAAATATTTAATTTATATAATAATGAACTAAGATTATGAACCAAAATGGCTAGCTATGTTTTGGCAAATATCTTCTTGAAATAATACCAAATATCTAGAATTATGGAAAATATAGAATTTAATTGAATGTTATGTATGGGTTCCTGACTATCATAAGTTTATAAAACATTTGTTGTTAGTGCAAGTATTGTTATTTAAGCAAAAAAAAAACAACATTTTGCTTTGGTTTAGAAAATTTATCATAAGCTTGGTAAATTTAGTTTTCCGATAATTGAAAATATTGATATCTTATGTAGTTCTGAGTCAGTGTATAAGGTTTAGATTAAGTCATAACTTAAGGATGTTGATCTTTTAGATCTTTGTACTCCCACCCCAAGTATTTACAAAATAAATAATTGATTCTACAGTGATATATATATAATGTCATTATTATATATATTGCTTATAACACTCTATTCATATACATGTTAATGCAACAAGGCAGTGAAGAAGATAGAACTCTGATGAAGACTGCTGGACAGTAGAAACCATAAGAAAATAAAGAAGTTTTAAAAAAATTTGTTGCATTAACGTGTATATGAATAGAGTGTTATAAGCAATATATATATAATTATATGAAGATATGCAAAGAAAGTGAAGGAGAAGAATAAGAGAATATACTTCTGATAAAAATGTCATTACTATAAGCAGAAATTAATTTATTCATATATAGACCATTGCAAAGCAAAAACTTTACCAGTATCTCTTCACAATGTGACCCTGAAAAAAACAATAATCTTATCAGTTGACAATTAGTTGTGTGTTCTATGTTTTTAATTTCTTCTTTATTTCACTAAGTAAACCTGAATTGTGATCTAGTAGAGTCATATAAGCTGAAGGAAAACTATTTTATTATTTGTGTAAAACCTATATTGGGATTTCTTCTTGGTGCAGAGGTAGCATATTTTTGCTATGTTTACAACCATAAGTTTGAATTCAGACCAAATGAAAATATTTCCAAAATGCATAGGATATTTCTCTCAGATAACTGATCTACTGTCAAATTAGTGAACATTCAACTTTAGCAAATATGTATCTAGCTCTGTTTAGCTAGAGGATAAAATGAGGATGAAAAAAATACTCAAACCTTTACTACACACAAATTGGTAAGCATTGTGAGAATTGTACCATCCTTCATTGTTCTTTTATAAGAGGCTACCAGAGAGGTTTTTGAACTGTAGTGAATTATTTAATAAAAAATGTATGTTTACCTTATTATACAACACTTGTAAGTGGTTTTATTATTTTATGGTAATAAATCATAATTTAGATTTCACAAAATTTATCATATACGGTTCATTTCATTTTCTTTTTCTTATAGACAGTCACCAAGGGAATAAAGTTAGCATGCAAGATTGAGTATAATAAGCTGAACACAAGTTTGCTCTCAATAAACAACAGTGAGTTACTGTTTTTAATTTGACTTTTTCAACTCAGGATTGATTCAGATACTTTAGTTTCTGAGTCCCACAATTCTTACATTGTTAAAATGTTCAGAGCAGCAAATTTTGTTAAAAAGTACAACAATAATTACCTTCCTCAGTGGAGACCAATTCACCCCCTTTTTAGGAATGTCCACATAACTATGTATTGTCCTATTGCAAGAGTTTATTTAAAGATAAGCCATGGTAGTGTAGCATTCATTTGATAGTGGAAAAGAGCAGATTATTGCTATAGTGTGAACTACTTGAGATGAAAAGAGCAGTAGTTAAAAAAAATCAATTTTTCATTTATAAATATTATTATATATAAATCAAATTCTCAAGAGGTGAAAAAATGAGACTTATAATTTTATAGGTATACAAACATGGGATTATGAGTTCATGATAATGATTATGTTTAGTACATTAACATGTATAAAATAATCGAATTCTTAATATTCGTGTAACATTCTATTTTATTTTATCTGAAAAGAGCTTTCAAAATGTATCTGTCTCTTTTTATAATTTATATATTTTTAAAGACTTGTTTACAACATTGAAATGAGGTACTAAGAACATTAATAATTAAATTTTCCAAGTTTGAAGTAGTTGTTAATTACATCCATATTTCGGAAGTCTTTAAGTGCCACTAATTAAGTGTCTACAGAGAGTATCCAGATATATAAAATACGTGATAAAGTTAGTTTGGTTTTGATATTTAGTTGTAGCGATTGTTTAAAAAACAACCCACCCACACAAAGACGATAATCTTTGCGCTTTACAATTCTACTTCCTTCATCGGTTTTGCCCGAATATTGAATCATAATTATATTATTAAGGTTACATCCTAATAATCAGACACTGATTAAAGAAATGCCACTCCCACAGTCTATATATTTAATTTATATATATATAGAATGGTTTAATAAATGATTTTTATCTAAATTGAGAAGTTGCATCTGGTATAAAATTTTATGTAATTAATTATTATTGAATTAGATAATATGAACTTGATTTGCTAAAGTTACATAAAGAGAATGTCACATGACCCTCATAGTTGATATTGATCTTCCAAAGGTCACCATCTTTTATATGGGGTTCATTGGAATAGAAAGATGGTTTTATTAGAGAAAATTTTGAAATGATTAATTGATTTCAAATTGATTTAAGGATAATATAATAGTTTGGCAGATAATTACAACTGCCATTGAAACTCAGTTTTTTCTTTTTTTCAAGTTAAATTTATTAAAAATAATCTTGATTAAAAAAAAGCAAATATTATATGCGCCTTTAAATTTGCATAATTGCATATTTTAATTTTAACATTAAAATATTCACTTAATGCGTCATTCATTCATTACATTTCACAAGCTTTATTCTCCGTCTTCATGTCAAGTGTGTTTATTCTTGAAACTTGATAACAATTTTATGCGATAATTAGAGCTTCGTTTATATATATTTCTAAGTAATCTACCAGTAATAAAAATGTCAAAAAGTAAATAAAATAAACTTAAATTTAAGCTTTAAGTCTAAAATTTTATATTTGATTTGATAATAGCTTTTTATGTTATGGATAAAACAGGTTTAATTTTAATAAAAATAGTAGAAATAACGGAACTAACATTGGAAATAAGACGTGGTGAATTTGAACGGTCACTAGTGTGTTCAGTCCTCTTTGTCAAATTATAAACTTGGTGTAAACTGTATATATTAAAGACTAGCCAAAAACTAAGGAATTGTCGCAAACTCATCCCATATTTATATTACACCATTATGGGTGACTTGTAATTACTCTTCTATTGCTATTTGCATTCGTACTAAAGCTAGAATACATGCAAAATGTGATTCTTTTTATATTAAACATATACATTTTGAAGACTGATAAAAAAGAAAAAACTAAAAAAAAAAGGTTAATTCTGCCATTTTTTTGACAACTTTTGGTTGCTTTCATTTTAAATTACATTAGAAAACTCATGCATTAAAGAGCATGTGAGTACAAACGCACATTGGATGGTTTGAGTATACTCAAAAGATTAATCTTTGTCACAACCTTTATATATATGACACAATACTATGATAATTTATTGTTCTTGCAGTAGTTACATCAGAATTCTCAATCCCCAAACTATTTAATAAACCCTCAATACACCATGTGTCTCAGCTACCCCAGCTTATACAATTCTTTTAAGTAGAAATGCATTTCTTTTATTTTAATTATTAAAAAATCTGAGAATACTTAACCTGCATCAGATTTACATAGCTAAACAAAAAAGTTGGCTTAGATTCAAAACGTTATGCTGTTTTGGCGGTTTTATTAGTAGCTTGATGGTATACAAATGCATTAAAAGATGATTTCCTGGGGGAAAGGTACATCTAATCCCCCAAAATCCAGATGTGCTGGATCTAAATCAAACTTCTTACTGACAAAATCCACCATTTTTTGTACTTAATTATCAATAAAATATCTAACCATTGGCTTTGTGGCATCGAGCATGGATTAAACAATCAACACTTATGAGTCTTATTATTTTTCCAGAACGTATTGCAAGCAAAAGGGCAATCCTTTGAAGGGTATATGTCTTTTTTTTAATTGTCACAATCTGCAGGAAATCTTAAATCGAATAAATATTTTTTTATTATTGGTTACTTACTTTATTGTTGATTTTTACAATAATTAATCAACAAATAATCATTACTTTTTATCCATTTAATCCTATTGGACGAGTTCATTGAATTCAGGTGTCATAGACCAGTTCATGTAAGTTTGGGTGAAATTCATTACATCTTTATAATAGGTATAGGAGTTTTATATGTATGATAACAAAGGGAGATGAACATTTTTAAAAAAAAAACTAAAAGCATTATATTAGCGATTTTGTATTTCTTGAATAATAAAATTTTAAAATCCTTCAGTTGAATGTAATTTACGTAAACAAAAGTTTTGATATTTAAATTACTTTTTGTTATTATGCTTTTTTTGTTAAATTATTTTTTCTATTTTTATTATTAAACTATTGTTATTTTTTAACTTTTCATCATATTTAATAAAGCAGCATTCATAACATGATGACATGATTGGATTAAAAAATAAAATATGAAATGAGACATTCAGTTAATTTCCTTTTTTCTTTTCTAATTATTCTATATATATTATAATCTTTTAACTATCATGAATAAATTAATTGCCACAGATTTATTGTAAAAAATTATTATATTCAATATATATGTAATGTACTGGTGTAAGAGTAGACATTATAAAACTTATTAGCTATAGAATAAAAATTTTCTTAAAAAAAAAAAAACAAATATTAAGCAGTGGTCACTTCAAAACCAGACTCAGACCTCCAATATCATACACATTCATTTTTAAATTAGACTGTGAATGCTATTCTGTGTAATTAATGTACTGCAATGTAACTATAGTTTAACATATGTTCATGTAATTTTTGTTTATATGGCCCAAAATTAAAAGGTAAAGCTTCTCCCACTGAAACTCAGAACTGTCATTTTGGTGCTCAATCACCACAAACTTCTAAGTAAATAACCATTTAATTATTATATGTGGGTATTAGTACCTGTGACAGCATATATTTAATGATAAATTGTTATGTAATTAGTAGTCATAGTGCCATAACAGTTACTAGTTTGATGTGTTATATCAAGCTTGAATAAAGTAAATATAGAGAATAGAATATAGATTTAACTAACACTAAATATAATTGTCAGTTATATTGGTGTGCAAGAATAAATGTTGATAGTAAAATCAATTTAAATTATTTATTTGTAAACATTATTAGAAGTTCATTAGCAAATATTCATATTTTCATCATTAAAATAAAAATAATATCAATTTATTGATGATGAAAATTATCAAATTTGTACATCGCTAATGGATGTCTTTATTTTATAATTAATCGTATACAGTAAGCAAGGTAAAATGGTAATACGTATAACTGTATATAGTCCAATAACTACAAATATAAAAAGCAAAATAATTGCCATCAAATTTAAATTTGATATTAAATATAAAACATATTTTTGAAAAAAAATGTTATATATATTTTACTTTTAGCAATTGAGTGAAACATTATCATAACGGTGAAGGATGGACAAGTCAGAACAAATACTTGATTGTTCTGAGAATCATTTTTGGAATAGAGATTGAATTTGATCAATTCTTCTGGAATAATGTAGCAAGTTAATTATTCTATCTTATTATTTAAAGAAACACTTTTTTGTGTTTAAGATTAAGCTGAATATATTCATAATGAAGTATGCAGAGATGCATGTTAGGAGTAACAAGAAGAGATTGAAAACGTAATATATGGGTAAGAGAACTAATAGGTGTTAGTGACCTCATTGAAAAAATTAAAAGACTGAAGTAGAGTTGGGCTGGACATATTTATAGAAGAGATGATAATAGATGGACAATTGAAATCTTAAACTTGATTCTAAGAGATTGTAAAAGACCTAGAAAGAGACCACATGTGAGATGGATTGGTGAAATAAGAAAGTGTGCAGTGGTGATGTGGAGAAGAGAAACTAAATATCGGAGATGGATTAAAGTTGGAGAGACCTTCATCCTGCAGTGGACTGATAATGGTTGATGATGATTCATAATGGTTAATGAATAAATTAATTTAGAAATGAAAGCCTTTTTAAAAATATTTGCTCATATTTCTGCAATTATTTTGCTATTTATTTATTTATCACTTTTCATTGTTATTTTTGGTGTAATTGTTAATAATATTTTGTATTGCCTTTATTGGATTCATTTTTTTGTTTTTTAGTCTCATAAATAAATTGAATCATGCCTGTCTGGCTGAGAAGCATTAATAATATCATTTATAATATTTAGAAACTAACTTCCAGTTGTAATTGGAGTTTTATTTCTTTTATTCAATTGTTATAAAAATATTAAAAGATTATATGAATAAATATAATCTATTTCTACATCGTTATTTTTTAAGGAAATATTGATTTTTTTTTTTTATGGAGCAGCATGCAGTAATGATTAGAGATTTTGTTTTCTTTGCTCATATTGGGTTCAAAACAGGATAGAGCTTAGGAATATTTCAATGAGAAAATGATTGTGAAATAAATTTAGGATGTGTTTTATTGTTGTATTTTGATTTACAAGTGTATATAGACTGGTTTAAGTTTTCTAACTGTTTATTATTGTTTTGGATAACGCTAAATAAAAAGAGCTAAATACGGTAAAAGATGTCCATTTTTTTATTGTAAAAGTTATTGACCATAGCAGTTAGAGGGCAGTTGAATTATTAATTAAAAATAGACTTGATAAATTTTATATGTCATTATATTTATTCAATATATATATATTCTACACAATGGTGTTGTTTTTTTTTTTTTTCTAAGTAATTATGTTGTTAATAAATCAGAATGTCAATGGAAATTTTTCATTAAAAATACATAATTTTTTTTCGATTTTGAAAGAGTAAATGTATACATATAGTAATATTTTTATTTTATTGCTTTCTCTTAGCTTTTACTCTCTATCCCTTCTCCCAAAGTTTTTTTCTTTTCCAATAATTCTCTCCAAAATATTTTTTTTCTCTCATTCAACTTGCACGCCCGCTCACATCACTAGTTCAAGGTTTACCTTTTCTTCTGCAATATTCTGATAGAGATTGTGTTTTAGCCATCAGTATTCAATCACTTTTGAAAAATAATTTGTAATAATTTGGGTTAATTGATATGGAACTACTGCATTATGATAATTATAATAAATGAGTCAACTATAATTTAAATAAATAAGATAAAAGATCCAATAAGGGTCATTCTTTTTGACAATTATCATTCTACGGTAAGATGAATATTCTCAGCTTTAGTATAATTTCTCCTCTCCATAACTTCTTTCATCCACACCTTTCGAATAAACTTTCTTATCCCATATATCTACCTCAAGTGATACGGTCTTTTTTTTGAATCCCTTAAAATCTTTTGAGCTCAGGTTTAAAACTTCAGTTACTCATCGTCAACTCTATAAGTGACGTGTATAAAATAGTGTTCAGGAAATAGAAGATTTAAATTATTAATGGCTCAAAATTATCAGTAGAAGGCATTCATAAGTCTCAGTTTTTTAATGAAAAGTGAATATAGATTGGTTTTAAAATGAAACTTATACCACGTATTTCTTTAAATTCACATTTTGAAAGCAACAAATGCTAATTCTCATAAAAATGAACAATTGCTAGTCAGACAATATAAAATATGTTAATGTATATAATATTTATCAATATCTATGGAATGCTAAGTTTCTATCACAAGGAAGGTGACAACGGTAGTATGACAAGCAATTGTACTGGATCGTCATGAGAGTTTGCCATTTCTAGCTTTTCTCTTCTAATTTTAATTATTCCGTCAGAAAACTAAAATGTGTATTTTATTAACGAGACATAATTAATATTATAAATGGATATTGTTTCTTTATATATATATGAAAATAAGAAATAAATATTCTCTGCTATACAGGAGCAGATTTTATTCCTTAACTAGTCTTAAAATGTTTAACTGAAGTTTGCTAAAGTAAATGTAAGTCAAAGCAATTGCTTTTGCGTTTTTATCATCCGTAATCCTCAGTTTTTCATTCAGTGGATTGTCTTTACTTTCCCATGATGCCCCAGGGTCATTTGAATCTTTTAACTTTCTTTACAAACCATTGGACTTCTGAAAAGGTTTTTATTCTGAGAACAGAAATTTTAATGATAAATATTTTATCGTGTATAGCAATAAATTTAAGTTTAGTAGTAATCTTGCGAATTCAAAGCTGTAAAATTGTAAAGTATTATGATTATCATTGAATAATTTAAATTTTATTAGTTGAAACCCAGTAGATGACTTATTTAAGCAATAATATAATTATGTACTCCAATATATATATATACAGAATGATTAAGCTATTTACCTGAAAGCTAATAGAAATAATTGAATAATAGAGTACTTTAACTCAATGATTACTCGTAGATCATCATCAGCTACGATTTGGCAATACTTGTCATCTCATTTAGCATTTCATTCTAAAATTCTAATACTTACAGACGTATTATAAACTTAAAATAAGTTCTTAGATTAGTAAAGTATTAGTGTTAAGTTGTATATATAAAAAACAAAATAAATAAGACAAAATAACATTTCATAAATTGAAATTTATTCAAAAATTAATATTAAAATATATTTACGATTTCAGTATTAGTTTTCTGCTTTATATATACCATAATTATAAAAGAAGTGAAAGTGGTTTGCTGCAATGGGTGAGAGCAGACTGATCCTGAAAGTCAAGTTCCTGGGATTGCAGCCTTAGTTTAAGTTTAAGTGTTGCATATATACAGATGCTAATGTATATCCAATGACTAATTAACTTGTAATTTCTGTTATCCAAATGTCAAATTATGATTATTCACAGTCACTGTATTATAATTTTTTGAGATGGAAGTGACTTCACCACATTTTCTGGTGACTTTAGTAAGGAGAATGGTAGATCAATCCATAGAAATGAAGAATCGGAACCATGATTCAATAAACGTATTTTACCATTCTACCACAGCATTAAATGACACAGGGCAACTTGATACTCTTTCATATTTGATTAATTACTAATAATTAAATATAAGCAAAGTTCAATGTTTTTATTATGATGAGTGTTAAATCCAGTAGTTAATATTGATAAAAAAATGTGTGGTTTACATACCCTTTAGAATAATATACATCCACATATACTCTGAGTCATAGTTCCAACCAGTACTAATTGAACCACAATAGTTTATTAAATCCTTATTATGTAAAAAAAAAAGATTACATGGTATTATTTTTAAAAATGATATATGAGGCAAACTGCCTCCAGCTTAGCATTTAATATTTTTTGCACTCTGCATAGCTTCTCTTTCAAGCACTTCACATGCTTTTAATTTTATATATTATAATATCGAGAAAGAAGTTTAAAATTCCTAATAGTTTACAAAATGATAACATAAGTTGATGATACATCATACATTCTGTACATGGAAAAAAAAAACCTACATGCTAAGACAGTTAAGTCAGCAATTTGACTTGAATAAAAGGCTTAGTAATAAAGTAAAGACATTTTTTTTTTAATTTTAGAAAAAAAAAATTGATACTCTTGCATGACATAATCTGCAAGTTTTTCCAAGAGTCTTATTATGAGAAACCATTACAAAGTACAGTAATCTGTTAGGATAAATTCATAAATATTCTTAATCCATATTTATAGAAGATGAATAAGTTAAAATATTTTGTCATTTTTAAAGGTATTTTTGAAGCAAATTTACAATGTCGGAATCTACTATGTGAGATATGCTAGACATATGATTATTTATAGAAAACTGGTTAGAAGTATTGGTGTTTTCTAAAAACATATATAAAATATAAATTCTCAAGAATAGTACTTTATAAAGTTTATATAAGCTATGAATGGTAATGCAGTATTGAAAGCTCTCATATAAGTTATTCAAGTGATTTCATGTTAATCATTTGCACAGAATATATTTGAATCATTCAGAATGAGCAATTGAAAAATGAGGATATTTTCTTAAAAATTTATAATATATCTATTGTCATTAAAATATATTCATTTATTCCAAAGACAAAACAGAGTAGTCTGATTTATGTGTTTGTTTAGTTTCATTTTCATTTTCAAATGATATTTATTTGGGTTCAGTACTAGAAGATATGCAGGGATATTTTAGTAATAATATTGATTTTGACTGTTGCATACAGTGTTAAGTATGATTAATTCAAAGCTTCAAATGTGTACTTAATTTGTTATGTTTAACAAAAGTTTAAAGCTGTAGAAAATATGTAGTGAAGAAATAAGTAATAAGTATGGCCAAAGTGCAGTTAAAACAAATTTGTTTATTAATTTTCTGAATTAACTTTGGACACAGAGTGTCTGTTTTGAAGCATAACTAATAGATAATTAGCAAAGTGTGAAAACTTGGCAGTGTTTAAAAGGTTTGCATAATTGCATGCATAGGTAATTATGAAGTGTTATCCACATTGCCATATTAAACAACAAAAATCTATTAATGAGAACACCATTGGCTCATATTTATTGTATGTGTGTAATTAATTATATGCCAAGCCTCTTTAATCTTACATTTGTTGTGATTACTCACAAGGCAAACATTCCTAGCAGATGTGGGTTTAAAAATATCTGGCAATAACAAAAATTAACTTAAAATCAAGAATTTCTTAATGTGCCTATTTATATAATTGATCAAAAATGAACCACTGTGTAGCTTAGTGCTTTTGGAGCATGAGAAAGTCATTGCCATATTTTTAAACCTGCATCTGCTAGGATTGTTTACCTCAATAATAACCACTAAAGGCTTGGCACATAATTAATTCCATACACACACACTAAATATACAATCTAATAGTGTTCCTCTTAATAGCCATTAGTTGTTTTTTTTTTTTTTCGTTCTGCAGCTCACAGTACCGCTATGAATATGAGGCAAAAGACCTCGAAAGCGCTTAGCGTGTAATAATTTCTGTGTATCTTTATAGCTTCTCATTCAAGTGTGGCATACGCTTTGTTAATTTTGTATATTAATCTGACAATGTAAGTGGCACTTCACAATTACCTGTTACACATAAAATTGTGCAAACCCTTTGACTGCCAAGTTTAATCTTTTACAGTTGGAATTACTATCATACTTTGCTAATTATTTATTAGTTATGTTTTGAAACAGACACTCTGTGTCAAAAGTTTAACTCAGCAGATTAATAAATGAATTTAAAGTAATCTTACTATAGCAGATTAATAAATGAATTTATTTTAATCTTACTTCAGCTGTACTTGTTACTTATTTCTCTTTGTTTGTAATAAAAGAAAATTATTTTTGGCAAAAAATTTTATGTAAATGTCTTAAAAACTAATAAAAATAATTTTAATAATTTAATTTTTTTTAAAATTATACTTTTAAAATTCTTACTCCGATGCCTTTGTATTTTTAAAAAAATTTTAGTTTTTCATTTTGTGTATGTTCAATGACTGATAGGGGTTATTAATTATGAATATATATGTATATTATTTATTATTAAAATATCTTTAAAAAATGGGAAAAAATACTTCCAAATTTGAATTGTTCTTATTTCATGATTATATCTGCCATCTAGGAAAAAAAGAAATCTAAGTTTTAAAAGAATTTTATTTAGGGAGAATATTGGTTTTTTAATACATTAACTTTTTAAAGTACATTGACTAAACAGGAGTCTATAATGCCACTACTGGGTTGATAGTGGATGATTTATGGAGATATTAATCCTGGGTGTGGAATAAATCCTGTGGTTTATAGATTGTTGTCATCATCTATCTGGAAATATATTGGGATTTGGAATTTGTTGTAGT
Organism: Epiperipatus broadwayi; assembly: GCA_028023455.1. Lineage (NCBI taxonomy): Eukaryota > Metazoa > Onychophora > Udeonychophora > Euonychophora > Peripatidae > Epiperipatus > Epiperipatus broadwayi. The sequence continues at coordinate 4,532,928 of JAQFVV010012468.1, forward strand.
TTTATTACTGCAAAAATACCATTTTTAATGCATCATTGCTACTGACTAATACTAATACAAAGTCTCTATCCCCTTTTTGATATCCTTTCATAGTCAATAATACAAAGGTTAAAACTAGAAGAAATAACATAATGAGAATTTGTAGATTGATTTTTATTTTATGCCATTTGGAGTTTTTCATTTTTTGACTTGGGTAATATTGTTATTATGAGAAGCACACCATTTTTTAATCATTCATGGTTTAAAGCTCATGTGATCATTGATTTAATAGCAATGAAGCATCAAAGTAGATTAAAGAAATGTTATGGGATCTTAAAAAGTCTGTCTTTTTTAGATGTAATTTGGATGATATACAACAATCAAAAATAATGAAAGGTGGCTTTAGACTTTAAAAGTAGTTATCATCCTAAAACTGAAGTACAGTGTGCAAAAAAATAAAAATAAAAGGAATGATGGGGAAAATTTTATCAATAGAATTATCAAAATTGGATACCAGTGTTGATATATTTTAAGGCATTTAAAATAATATGCTTAATAGTCTCAGAGACAAATGATTTAAGATATCAAAAACATGTAATGTTGAATTGTGTTTGAGAATATGTTATGTAGACTTTCTTTTATGGGTTAGACGTTTTGAAAACATTACGATTTATGATTTTTCAATTATTAAAACAGGCAAGACTCATGATATGTGTTGCCACTCACAGTAAGCTAGAGTAATCAATGGATTCCAGAAGATTTGTGTGCAAAATCCCCATCTAGTGTCTACTTTTCCAATGGGGATTTTATGTACAAGCCTTCTGGCATCCATTGATTACTCTAGATTGCTGCATGGCAATACATATAGTGAATTTTTCCTGTTTTAATAATAAGAAATGGTGATCTTTTGATTTTTTTCAGTTATAGAATCTTATTTCTACACAGTCAGTATTCGCAGTATTCTGCTGTGATGTAGGCAGTGGTTGTAAATTTTTCATTGGAGTAATGAAACTTAAGTCCTCCAAGTTGCTAAATCTATAGTTTCCAATTATATTGAAAGATTCTGTATATAGTGATTAAATAACAGTTATTTCTTCATATTTAAATAGAAAAAGAACATGCGATAGACGATAGACATTTCTAAAGTTTGTTATATATAGTTTTAGATTAATTAAAATTTCTCTCTAATGATTATTTAACTGTATAAAATATATTGGAACTATTTATTTTTTTTACCAAAAAGTATAAAGTAGTAAAATGACGTTGGTTCATGTTGATTGTATATATGTGTGGAGACAGTAATCTGGACCAACTGATGAGTGCTTTTTAGCACGAAATACAAATATTGGTGATTATTTATTATTTCAACATGTGTATGATCAGGTGGGTCAGCAATATGAGGTGGCATGGAGAGTTTAAGGTCGTGTGAAAGTCTGAGTTCGAGTCCCTTATATATTACATTATATATGCAGGTGTGTGTTAGATTGTACAGTGTATTGATGTAAGTTGGACATTTTTTTTTCGTTTTGTACACATGAATATTTTGAGAAAAAAGTCAGTTTGAGAATGTTTAAAATATTTAGATAAAGTACTTTGTCTTCATTATTATTCATTTTATTTTTTGTTATTTTGTGATAGCTTTTTTTAAAAAATACAATTAGCTGCTTACATCATTCACATTACTTTAATCAATGATATAAACATCAACTAAGTCAATGATTACAGGGTTTGATAAAATGATCTTAAAACTTTACCTTAGATAAGTAACTGCTTTATATAATTGGCAATAAATGAAGCTGCAGTTTATTATTTATTATAGGACAGAAAAATGAAAAGGATAAATAAAGGAAATCACATAAAAATTTGAAGTTGTTTTTAAAAGACGGCTTTTTTGTGGGCAGATAGAAACCTGGCCACAAATCGTAGCATATTAAAAAAGGAATAACTAAAACAAGGACGAGGACTGTTCTAATGGGATATATGTAATACTTATAATCACTTGAAATAAATAAAGAAGAATTATTGACTATGTGATGGGCATAATATATCTTTTGCCATGATTTGACAATAACTAAATATTAAATAAACTCAATAAATTATTAATCATATAGTTGATTGTTCGGGGAGTCACGTGACATTCAAATATCTAAATAGCTCATAAATATTCTGCTCACCCTGGATTTATTCAATTATTTGTAAATTAAGGGGGAAATGAAGTTTTTGATGTGTGGCTTTTTTTAATATTAATTATAAAAAGCTATGCAAAAGAGACGATATAAAATGAAGATGTTATAATGTATGATTTGTAATTCATTCCATGGTTTAGAATAATTAGAAGAAAGGTAGTGTCATAGATTGTAATAATAACAAAAAAAAAACACGATTGTAGAGAAAATAATTATGTGGAAAAAATGAGTATTGAAGTTATTTGTGTTGAGGGTAAAGGTGTAAAACGTAAAATAGTTATTCTAGTAGCTGTAAACTGGAGCTTATTGAAATGGTTTATTAAGAAAAGAAAAAAACTTTGTACAAATGAGGTGTAAGTAAGTTGGTGAACAGGAAAGTAATAAAACTAGTCGAAAAAGTGAAAAAATTATTTATTTGAAAGTGTAATGAAAACTAACTACCTTAATTTAATGTCAATACAGAAACATATTTTAAAAGAAAATATATATATATATATAATAATTTTTCTTAAATAAAAAATAAAGTTATTTATATATAATATAGAAATATATAATACTTTATAAGTTCATATCCCATAATGAGATTCATTTGAAAAAAAGTTTAACAAAAAAGTGAGAAAAAGTTGTAGTGAGGTTATAGGTTATATAATATAAATTTTTCTTAATTGTTTAATATAAGGAACATTTGTGAGCTAAGTTTTATTAGATGAACTAGAATGGAAGATACGTGTAGTATATTTGGTAATAAGAATCAAACAAATAAATAGTAGATTTAAAAGATAAAATTCATGACTGCCTTTTTGAAGATAATCAGTCCTTTCAACAAAGAGACAGAAATCATGAAAGAGATATAAATCACCACATACAGATATTGATAAATATGAAAACAAAGTATGCTTAGTTACTAAAAACTTTTTGCGAACATTGAATCTACAGTAGGAAACTCTTCCTACAGTAATGCCATCCAGTGCAAGCCTTAGTAATTAATGGATGCAAAAAAGTTTATGCATAAAATCCCTATCTAGTGCCTACTCGTCAAATATTTCCAGACTAATTTTTTAGCTTATGGTTTTCATCAGTGAGGAGCCTTGGATCTGAGAGCACTGCATCGAGATCTTTAGATCTAATGAAACCCTCCAGCAGTCATCTTTTACCTGTTTAGTTAAATACAAAGCTATGAACCCAAGATGAAAACACAATAATGTACACATTCAACTGATATTCATATTGATCTGAACTCAGTTCAATACTTAGCTACTGAACTGGGTTTATATCTATAATGAATATACAAACAAATGAATTTGTATTGAAAATATTATTGTGTACTCATATTGGGCTCATAGCTTTGTAGTTAACTAAATAGGTAAAATGTAGCTGCTCAATGGTTTCATTAGATTCTAAGATTTAGGTGCAGTGCTCTCAGATCCAAGGTTCCGCACTGATGAAAGCCACAAGCTAGAAACTAGTCTGAGATATTTGTTAAGTAGGCACTTGATAGGATTTTATGCGCACACTTTTTTGCATCCCTTGATTACTAAGGCTTGCACTGAATGGCACTATTGTTAAGAAGAGTTTGCTATAGTATTAACAGCTTGTGTAAGCATAGGTAATGGTGATCATGTGATGTTTTAGAGTTTTTATAACATTAAATCTAGATACTAAAAAATTAATTAACATAAATGATTGGTGAATACACTAGAGCTTATAGTAGTATAGGATGTACAACAGAGTGTGTAGAACTACTAACAAAGTGAAATACAAAAAATAAAAAGTTTTTAAAGAGATAAGGAAGCATGAAAAATAATGAAAAAATAAAATTATAAGGTTATTAAAGAATGGCTCGAGTATAAATGGTAAAGTAAATAAAAGAAATTATTATTTGTGGAATAGACTGTTTGTATAAGAAATGATGTGATTGAATAAAAAAAGATTTAAAAATAGAAGACATGTAGGGAATATAAATACACTTTAGGAAATGATTGAAAAATATATCATTAAAAAAAGAATAAAATAGGAAAATTGAAAATATATATTAATATATAAAAAATGGCCATACTTATTTATGAGTGGATGTTAATGTTGGCTCTTAAACAATAATCTACTAAAGTAATTTATAATACCGCTATTGAAAGGACTATGAAATTTTGAATATATATATATTAATGATAAAATTTGTGTAGGACAAAGATAGATAGAATGTAGTGGAAATTAAAAAAAGAGTTTTAATTTTAAATTAATATTATTTTAAATATGGAGAGAATTTTAATTTTGTCATATTGAAGAACTACATATTGATATAACAGAAAAATGTTTTAATAAAGATTTGCGCTAACTGAAAAATTAATACAAAAACATTGATTATAAGAGCCGCAAAAATATTGACAAATGTCGGAAGAAAGATGTAATGGACATTATTAGATTGTTTTAGTGTCATTGTACAAAGCATAAATGATTGAGAAAAGTTTTTTTATTTTATTTTCGGCTAATAATTTTAAAGATATATTTATATTATTCAGGTTTATAAATGCGTCATCAATAGTAACATGGTATTGTTATTGTATTTACACTCACGCAAAGACTAGGTAAAGAAAGTTATTTTAAAAATGTTGTAGATATACTACAAGCAGCACCTAGATCAATACTAATCGTCTATCCAATGGGGGAGGGTTTGTGTGTGTGAAGGGGAATGATAATAAATAAATAATTTGGTATAAACTTAATAATTGCTTGAATTAATGGGGTTTAATTTTTTTTTCAAATAACAATTTATTTAAATGTCTCTTCACATTTCTTTATTCATGCATATATGTACGATGAGATCCGTTTCTTATCCTAACCTGAGATTCAAGTTCATTCAAGTGAATCTTAAATTTTCTACATCATAAGCAGACTCACGATTTTTCTTTCAGGTAAAGAAATTGTCCCACAATCAATCCAGTTATCATCCAATATTGGTCATTAAATACAAACCTAACTACTATTAACAAGTATCATCATCATCATCATCAATCATTATTAATCCACTGCAAGATGAAGGTTTCTCCAAGTTCAATCCATCTCCGATCTTTAGCTTCTCTTCTCCATATCACCCCTGCACACTTTCTTATTTCATCCATCCATCTCACATGTGGTCTCTTTCTGGATCTATTATAATCTCTTAGAATCCAGTTTAATATTTCAATTATCCATCTATTATTATCTCTTCTAGCAATATGTCCAGCCCAACTCTGCTTCAGTCTTTTAATTTTTTCAAAGAGGTCAGTAACACCTGTTTGTTCTCTTACCCATATATTGCATTTTCAATCTCTTGTTACTCTTAACATGCATTTCCCCATACGTCTTTGAGTGATCTGAAGTCTCTGTATTGCTCTTCTATTAAGTGTCCAAGTCTCAGATCCATAAGTAAGAACTGGTAAAGCACATTTATTAAAAATCTTCCTTTTCAAACACATAGGTATATTTCTTTCTAGTATCAAGTTATTTCTACCAAAAACACTCCAACCAAGTTTAATTCTATGATTAATTTCATCTATTATTTTTCCATCTGTATTAATAATATGACCAAGGTATTTGTAGCTCTTAATTTCTTCTAACTCATCATTATCAATTTTTATTTTCATATTTTGAGAAAATCCAACTAACATTACTTTAGTCTTTTTAACATTTATCTTTAGTCCTATTTTTCTACTTTCATCTGATAACTCCTGCAACATTTCCTGAAGCTCTAAAGCATTATTTATAAAAACAACTACATCATCTGAAAAATCTAAATGACTTAAATAATCTCCATTTACTTTCACTTTTTAGCTTCCCATTTTAATCCACAAAATACTTCTTGCAGCATTGCTGTAAAAAGTTTTGGAGATATGGAGTCACCTTGTCTTACACCCTTCTCAATGTTGACTTTTCTAGTATCATTATGTAATCTAATTGTTGCTGTTGCATTTTTATAAATATTCTTTAAAATATGACCTTATCCTGGATCTATATCTTGATGATCCAATGTTTTAATCACTGAAGAAATGTTTATAGAATCAAATGCCTTTTTATAATCTATAAATCCAAAGCATAGTGGCAACTTGTATTCATCTGTCCTTTCTATAACTTTTCTCAATATCTGGATATGATCTACTGTACTAAAACCACTTTTAAATACAGCTTGTTCTCTTGGTTGGTAGAAATCCAAAGTTCTCTGTAGATGAGTTGTAATTATATTGGTAAAAATTTTGTATAAAACTGACAAAAGGCTGATAGGTCTGCAATTTTTAATATCTTTTTTATCACTCTTTTTAAATATTAATATTAATATTTCATTCTTCCAATCATCTAATACATCTTTATCATTTAGACATTTGGCATATAACTTTGCTAAAAAAAAATTATATTTCTTCACCTGCTTCTTTTAATATATCAATTATAATTCCATCATTCCCTGGACCTTTTCCTTGCTGTTATCACTATGTGATTATTCATATAGTATATGAACAAGGATGGGCTGTTCACCAACACACATTATGTAGTATGGTGAGTTTATTGGCTTTTTACCTCTGACTTTAAGATCAAGAAACACCATGGTCTTTTTTCTCAGTTGCTTGATAAGGCAGAATGAATGTATGTGTAAGTGATAAATATTTTTCTAATAGATATATACAATCATCATAGACAAAAATAAATCATGATCCTTATTCCCTGGAGGCTGTAAAGGCACCAGCCAAGGCAGTGGTTGCTAGCTGAAGGTGGAGGGTTCTAAAAATATCCTGATTGTGGACCCATGCTGCCATTTGATGATGATATTTTATTTATGTATTTACTACTGCAGACCATTTTCAAGTGAAGGAAGATTGGCCAAGAAAAGGAATATTGCAAGAATTAGAAGAAGAACTGTCTTATATTAAATGGGACATTATTGGACTTTGTGAAGTTAGAAGAAAAGGTGAAGAGACAATTGATTTAAAAAGTGGACATGTACACTATTATAAAGGCACAAATATTGGAAATACAAATGGAGTAGGATTCATTATAAATAAAAAGTGGAATAACAACATTGTGGAGATCGATGATGTATCAGACAGAGTGGCAAGATTAGTTAGTTATACAACTTAATAACAGATACAAAATGCAGATAAATCAGGTTTATGCCTCAACAAGTTCTCATAGTGATGAAGTAGTAGAATATTTTTATATGGATGTACAAAAGGCTTTTGATCAGAGTAAACAACATTTTAAAATTGTTATGGGAGACTTTAATTGCTAGAATGGGTAAACAAATGTAAGATGAAAATGTTGTAGGTAATTTTGATTATGGTAATAGAAATGAGAGTGGACCTAGTCTTGTAGAGTTTTCAGACAAAGAAAAACCTTATATTATGATTTTTTTTTTTGAGAAAAATGTTAAAAGAAAACAGATATGGAAGCATCCAAATGAAAGTACTGAAAGAATTGGATTATATTTTGATTAACAGAAAATATATATTTCAAGATTGTAATGTTCTTAACAAATTTAACACAGGAAGTGATCATCGATTAGTAAGATATAAGAGATGAGTCAATGTAAAACTAGAGTGATAAAAATTATTTCGAAAAACAATACTTTCAGTTGATATTGCTAATCGTCAGAAACATTCTAATGAATTTAAATTAGAACTTACAAATCGCTTTCAAATATTAGTAGATTTTGAACATGATTCAGATTTGAATGAAATTAATAAGAAAATAACTGATAAACTTTTAAAAACTGCAACAAATATAGCAGATAGAAATAAGCAGCAATTAACCAATAAAATTTCTACTGAGACTAGAGATTTATGAAGAAAAGAAAGAATGTGAAAATATACAAAAATGATGCATTAAAAAGGATTGAAATTTTGTAAAATGGTGCGGAAAAGAGTTAAGAAGTATATAAAAGCCTAAAATTAATCTTGATTAGTCATATGAAGGTGGATATGCAAACAATGAAAACAAAAGTAACATTAAAATATGTGACTTTCATCGGGTTAAGCTCACGGCTTTGTTAACTTTAAATTATATTACATGATATCATGCGAAAGATAATTAAAATAGATAGTCATCGATTTGTTGAATAATGTGAATTGTTTTTATTTTATTTAAGGACAGTAGAAGTCCATGAATAATAGGTATTTTCGATACAATAATTGCATAATGAATTAAATATAAAGTACACTCTTTTAAGCCGAAATTAACATGGATTTAAATTTTTGATTAAAATAATTTTAAAAGTAAAAATAAAAATTGAGCCAACACCTAAAGATATTTGAACCCTCTGCAAGATATATTTTAAATTCGAATCCCAGATCATAAGAATATTAGGGTAATGTACTAACTCAATATTTTTTTTATTTTATATTTTTCCCCTCCTCCAATTAATTTTATTACGATATTTTTCTGAAAACAAATATATTTTTATATCATTTTAATGGGTGTTCTATGGTTAATTTTACGATATGGCTCATCACATGATTGTTTTTACTCTATGAGATCTGATTCATAGCTTTGTAGCTAAGATGCTTTTTTGAGATTAGATTATTTCTGCTTGAAGTTGTCCACTTTAGCTAAACTTGATTTCATCTAAATGTTAGTAGTTAAGAGTTTCAGTTCTCTGCCAAGATAAAAAAAAAAAGTTTATTTTTCTCTTTTGCATCCTGTCTTTTAATAGAAAAGAGAAGAAAAAATAGCGTACATGGAATGCTAAATGAGAAAAATTCACATTTTCAATGAACAATAAAATAAGTAAAACTTTAAAAAAAACCTTAATTGCTTTCATTTTATAATTAAATTTGAAATGACATAATCTAATGCCAGTTAGCTTTCAACTTTCTAAAGAATATTTTTTTTAGAAACTCAATTAATCACACCAAAACATATATATCTGTATTATATATACATTAATTAACGATTTTAACGTATTACATTTCTTCGTGTATGCAAAGTGTATTATTTTTATAGTAATTGGACCAACATCTCGTCAACTACGGAATTGTAAAAACCAGATTAAAAAGTCGAAGACTTCAACTAGTCCAGTCGTCAGTCTAAAAACCAAGCAGCCAATAAAATAAACAATCATTTGTAATGATTTTTTTTTTAAAAGTGTCATAGCATCGGCCGGGACGCGAACCCGCAACCCGGGCAACTGCCTGCAAGTGCAAGGAGTCGCGCTGACCTCTCGACCACCAATGCAAGACTCATTTGTAATGATTGAATGTAGAATCCACTATTACAATGAGAACTCTATTCTACAATTATATGGGAGTATCTGACCAAGTCAATCATTGTATTGCAACCAGTACAAACAAATTCCTTATTTAGCCCACGAAACAAGATGAGAATAAATTCCTTGTATTGAAATAAACCACAAGCCATAAATTAAAGCTGAACAAACTATTGCTGATATGTAATAAAATATAATTAAATTTATTTATTGCCTATGCATTGCCTTTATATATGTTTAGAACTTACCGTCAAGATTACATTTACACAATTTTATTATTTGAAATTTTCTTAATTAAAATATAACTCTTGTAAACTCGTTATAATTGAGTGTTATGAAAAAGTAAAATTGTAATTCAAAAGTTTTATAATGCAGTAAGTATGCTTTTACCACATTACATAGTACTGTTTAAAGTTTAGCATTTAGAACTATGCCTATATAGAGAGATGAAGTTTGATATTTAAATGAGATTTAATATATAAATGTGACATTTAAATGGTCCACTTTTTTGGCGATGGAATGCATGAATCCTTTTTTTGTTGATAGAATGTGGATCTATTGTGATTATTCAAACCTCTTTATATTTTTTTATATCACCTCTTTTGGCACAGATTGTTCTCACATGGTGGGTATGAAAGTGTGGCCATAGTTTGCTCGTGATGAGAACAATTGATTTGTATTCGTTATTCAGTTTGGCTCTGTATATTATTTACAATACTTCACTCATATACACTTTAATGCAATTAATTTTCTTAAAAACTTCTTTATTTTCTTACAGTTTCGATTGTCCAGTAGTCTTCTTCAGAGCTACAAGATTTGAATAATACAAATACATAATTATCATTTCACATATATATGTATAAATCTTATATAAATCAAATATATATATATATATATCCATCATTTTACACACATATATAAAACACACACATATATACATATATATCAAAATATACACATATATTTTCTTCATATATATATATACATATAAATCTATATCATCCCTAGACATATATATAATCCATATCTACATCTATATATATATATGCATATCCAATACCTAGACTTACCTCTTTTAAACATACATCCATATCCAGATATACATACACCTATAGACATATATACAATCTTCATATATCTTTACTAATACACATCCATATGTATATTCTATCTACACCTATATAAAATACAAAACATACCCAATTCACTGTTTTTTAATTTTTTACCTTTTAAAACAATTCCATTTTACTTATTTTTAAATCAACCTTTTAAATATTCTTCTTTTTAATATAATTTATAATATTTAATACTATTTTATTATTATTATTTTTATAATTATCTAATATATAACATCTTTTACTTTACTATCTTTAATTTTACTTTTTATAACTTTTATCTCTATTTCACTATAGATGTATATATGGATTATATATATGTCTAGGGGTGATATAGATTTATATGTGTATATATATATGAAGAAAATATGTGTATATTTTGATATATATGTATATATGTGTGTGTTTTATATATGTGTGTAAAATGATGGAGATATATATATATATATTTGATTTCTATAAGATTTATACATATATGTGTGAAATGATAATTATGTATTTGTATTATTCAAATCTTGTAGCTCTGAAGAAGACTGCTGGACAGTCGAAACTGTAAGAAAATAAAGAAGTTTTTAAGAAAATTAATTGCATTAAAGTGTATATGAGTGAAGTATTATAAATAATATATATGATTATATGAAGATATGCAAAAAAAGTGAAGGAGAAAAATAACAGTTTGGCTCTGTTGTACAAATGTCTATGCCAGGGAATTCTCATGATCTATTTGCTCAAGATTTATAAAAAGAGATGACATAAAGAAAAATATAAAGAGGCTTAGGAAATTGTGAAGGCTCCACATTCTATCAATAGAAAAGATTCATGTGTTCCATTGTCAAAAAAATGGAGCATTTAAACACCGCATTTACATATTAAGTTTCATTTACATATCAAATTACATCATATATATAAAAGTATGGTTGTAACAGCTAAACTTTTAACAGCACTGTAATTTTCCAAAAGCATGCTTTATGCATTATAAAACTTTTAAACCACAATTTTGACTTTTTCACAATAGTCGATTATAATGAGTTTGTAAGAATTACATTATTGGAAGAAAAAAGAAATAAACACTTGGAATTACTTAATTAGAATATGACATTTCATTTATGAATTTGTGATTTTATTTTTTTGATTATAAAAAAATGCCATTTTATTTTCTCTTTGTAAAGTCAATTTTCCCAAAATGTAAATAAATTGAGTTTTACTATTGATAGAATGGCTTATATATAAATATTTTTTTATATATTATGATTTTCTTTTAATTTTGTTTTACAAATTAATTTATTAACTGTTAAAGATTAAAAATTGATAATAGAAGTGTTTATATAAAGATATTGAAATTAATGGTATAATACCTTTACTTTTAACATGGTAGCAAATGCTTAATTACAATACTTGTTAACAAATAATAAATTAAATTTATTAGTTTGGAATTATACATCAATAAGCAAACGTTTCGGAAATCACTGAGTTATACTTCCTGTTTATGAATTCCCTCCTGGATAAATCCATTTGTGGGAAATCTTTTACCTTATAAACTAAGACTAAAGACACATGGCTTGACACCATTATTAAGCAACAATTTTTATACATCGGGCACTCAACAGCAGAGTTTAATAATAAAATCAGCATCTGGCAGGCACATCACCTGCTGAATCCTGAAAATACAGCTATATATACTCACCTAGGGTGCAGCAATCATAAAATCACCACAATATTTAAATATCTGCTACTGGAGCCCAAACTTTTGGATTATCTGATCAAGGTGAATATGGGCTCCATGCCAACTAATACATTCTTACCCTACAAGCAGTTTCTAAATAAAATAGACCCAATTTGTCATGCCTGCTTTAGAGGAGAGGAAACCTTTAATCATCTGTTAAATATATGTCCAGGCTATAACAGTATTAGAAGTGTCATCTGTCAACACTGCATTATAGCAGTGGATCAAATCCTGGACATCAGGGGTTGTCTCTTCTCTGGAGACTTTACAGTTATCAGGTTATCTATCTTCCTGACATACACTTTTTGGTACACAAGATACAGGACAAAGTTCACACAATCAACACCGGACCCCAATGCTATATTTTGTGATAAGCTCAAAGCTCTTCAAATCAAGGACAAGATGTTATCTTCTAGATTTTTATTTATTAATACATGGAGCCTACTAGTATGGCCCACAGACTCTACATGAATATTAGACCTGATATATCCACATTGTAGTGTATCATAAATGAAGTAGTCTATGATGCAACATGCCAGATTCTACTAGAGAGACATTGATTTCACACTACATGTATTTCAGCTGATAAGTTAGCATTATTGGGCCAACCTCAAAAGGGGTGGTCAATACCAACAAAATGGAATGTATTTACTCATACATCAACCTGCTAGTGCCAAGAATGACTCTGGCATACATCTACCAGACCAATGCCAGCAATGGATGAGCCAACATTAACAAAGTGTATTTACTATTCATCTGTACAATTGTATTATGTCAATAAATATATTTTTAAAATAAACTAAACCTGTTGATATTATATAAAATATAGTTAAATTTAATTATTTCCTATATATCTAAGTCTCATATAAAGCAGTTACATTCTGACTCATTCATACATTTAGAATCTGAATTAAATGATCTATAAAATAAAAGTCACATATAGTTTTATTATACTAAATTTCAAAATATTAAAATCATTGGATGAGATAATTAATTATTAAAAATTTGCTCTAAGTCTCCCATATTTTAGTATGCCATAATATTTTTTGCTTATTGGTTAAAGGAGTCAAAGATCAGTATAATACATATGTTACTGCAAAGTATGAAATCAGACATTTTATACTATGCTCAAATTGGGATGTCAAAACATAAGTAGATTTTTACATATGTCCTAGGTATTCTATAGAATGTCAAAAGGCAAATCAGCAAATTATGAAATCCTCCTATCAGTGACATTTTATGTTGCATTGTGATTTACATGATTTTTGATGCTCACATTAAATGGTGAGCTAGAACACTTTCACCAATTGCACTGCTGGTTTTGTTCAGCAGTAAAAAATGGCCATTTTAATTTGGCCTTACAGCAAAAAAATGGTTGACTAAATTACGTTGTAAGGCAGGAGTCATGGCATGTTGACATGCAGTGATGATTCTATGAAGAATTATCTAAAGTTTATCTTCTGCTGCTAAAACCACATTTTAAAAAAAAAACTGAAAGCATCTACTAAAAGTTAATGATTGATGTGAAAAGATGTTTACTAAGAAGGAACAATGTGACTTTTGGCTGCTCAATTTCTACAGAAAACAAAAGTACATTGATTTTCTTTGTTAAAAAAGACGTTAGAGAAATCCAGTTTTACATCCCAGGTTGTGAGTTATTTAATGTAATTCATGAAGCCCATTTGACCATTAGTCATATACGAAATAACAAAAGGTTGAAAGAAATTTTGCACAAATAAAAGAAGATTACTTGTCATAATCTTAAACTGAATGACATTTTTGTGAGCCATGCCTAATAAGATAAAAGATGTTAAAAAAGTGTTTGATGTTGTAGTGATGCTTATGACTTTTGTGAGTTAAGTTCCCAATGCCAGGTCATTCTCATAAATTTTCAGTCACATGATAATAGGAAATACAAATTGGTAATAGTATAATAAGATCATATCATTAAGTGGTTCTTATATCAAAGATAATCAAGAAGTGTCATAAAATCTCATGGACATATTTGCATTATTTGAACCACCATCAATTCTATAATCTGTTTAATGGCAATGAATTTCTCAATAAGATGGTGAGGAACCTAATGACAAACCTCATTTCTCAAAAAAACAAGGAAGTGATTAAAGGAGTGGGGGATTACATTTTTTGCAACATATGGTGAACATGACATTTAATTCTGGGATTGAAGAAGAGAAAATAATAATACTACTCAAAAATATTGTGATATATATTAACTTTCATGCTATAGTTGAGTGTATTTGAAAAGTTCAAATAAATGTTTGAATTTTTCTAAAAGTATTTAGCACATAATAGTAGATGTTGGAAATAGTCCAACATATAATTTCTACAAACATTTAACATATTTTTTTTTTTTAAATTTAACTTAAGAGCTCTATTTAACTTGTTGCAATTCCTACTGTATTATCATTAGCACTATTCTCCCTATCAGATCATTGATTATTTAAATTCTTGAAAACATTAAGGGTAAATGAAGAACTGTGATTATTAACTAGTTTTAAGTGTTAAACATTTTTAGAAAAAGTCAAACTTTATGCTTTCTTAAATGCATTCAAAAGTTAGAAATAATATATATATATATATATATATTAATATAGAGCACAATATGTCCAAGGATATTCCTTCCTTTTTAAAAAGGGTTTCTGGATTAACCAGTAACAGTCTAATGTGAAAATGAATTCAGGGTCCTTTAGATTGGGGATCACTGAATTTAAAATGATGCTCTAATCAGCTATGCTATCTTGTCAAAGATAAACCAGCAGAAACTTTATAAAATTAGTTTGTCTTTTATCATTAACAGAATAGCCAAGTCCCCATTTTAATTTGCATGTAAATATTACACCTGGTCAACCAGCATCACATAGGAGAAAAAGAGAATAGTAGCACTAAAAATATTGTTCTATTCTAGTCTGTGTGTTATTAATGACAGTTGAAAGTATTTGGAAAAATATAAAATTGAAATGTAGCTAAAGAGCTATAAAAATTGTCCAGCATGTAACTACAACTTAAATGACATCATCACAAACCTTCAGATAAAAAGTGAAGAAAGAACTAAATTGTTTGATTTTTTTTTTTTTTTTTGGAATTATCAATATTAATCTTAATAAGAATGTTCATGATTATATTGTTAAGTAGAGATGATATCTGTTAGAAAATATTTTCTTTTTTAATATTATGCTTATGCAATATATAATGTCGTCTTAAAGGAGAAGCTGTGTTATGCATAAATTTATTACATTTCATTGGTTTTCTACAGAAACATTGTCAGTTTGATGTGAAATTAAAAAAAAAAGAATTATGGCTCGAGGGGCAATGTCTTTTTCCAATCACTTGGCAATTTCCTATTTTTAGTTTTTTTTTTCTTAAAAAATTGCCTTTTGTGCCTTGAGAAGTTTGTCCTAATGATTTTAATATTTCACTAAGGAAAACTATTTTTAAAAACTGCTATTCTAAATGGCCTTTTGTAGACATTGGAACACATCCAAAAATTAAAAAAAAATGAAATTTGTAATGAATACATTTGAGTGAGGAAATTTAAAATTTTTATCCTTTTCCTTTCTTGTCTTGGCATTTATCATCTCATTTTGAAAGGTCTCTAGAACTTGTGAATATGTTGGAGGTATTATTTTATTTTTTTAAGAAATGAAAATAAAAATTAAACAAAAAGTTGTTTTTATAGGAAATCTTTTGCAATAAAATTACTTTTTATATTATTGATTAGAGATTGTGGGTGATTTTAATTTCAATAGATTTTCAATAATTCAGCTTTTTCCATATTAATCTTTACAAACTTTTTAAAAGAGGTAAAGAAAAGAAAGATTATATTTATTGGAAAGCTTTGCTTTTTCCTGTATTGTTACTATATCAAAGAAATAAAATATCAATTATTAATTTTTTTTAAATAGCTTTTTCATAAAACTTTATTTCACATATATATAATAACTCAACTGCTATTAACTAATAGCATATAATATAGAATTAGTAAACATTATAATTAATTAATAAGAATGGAAAATTATGTCGTTATAATAAATTGTTCATTAAGAGTATGGAGATAAATGTATACCAAATTATTACAATTTAATATAAAAGTATCAAATTTTATGCATTCACAATTTTGATACTTTCCACTTCAGGTAAATATATTAATTATTATTACTAATTATTTATTTGACTAGAAATTATCATAGCCCAAATAAGAATGTTACACTTACTTCAGTCCAATGTTAATATATCTCTTTTAATTCAATATAAAGATATGGAATAATTCAAATTTCATTTCCTTTTCTGTGTGTAAAATTTTTTTCTACATATTAAAAGTTCTACTACACCATAAATTTCTGAAATATATTAATAAAGATATCTGAAAAGACAAGTGATTCCCAAGATTTATTTTATGTGGAATCACTTCACTTCAGATCACCCAATTCCCAATTGCCTCCATAAAATCTCATCATTTGGCTAATATTTATTAATAGCAAATTATTACAATTTGGTTTTAAAATGTCAAATTTTCAATACTCCCAATTTTGTTACCATCCACTTCAGTTAACTGCATTAACGATTTTTATTTAACTTTTATTAGGCTTGAATATATCATAACCAACAAATTATTATAAACAGTCAATAGATGAAGAATAATAAATACACACATTTTAATAGTAGAAAACAGTAATAGAATTAACTAAAAAAATTTTTAATGAGTATTACTGCGAAATTTACAATTTAAAAAAGTATTTAATTTTTATTTTGTTATAAGCATTTTAAAATACTAATAACATTTATGTAAATGTAGGTTTCTTTTTGATTAATGATAAATTCTGTCAATTTAATGATAATATACTTAGTTCTTCTAACATTCATCAAGTCGTCCTTATTTTCATTATATAAGACTTTTAATTTTCATGGTAAGAATTTAAAAAATATAAATTTGAATAATTGAATATAATTTATCCTATCAAAAACCACATTAACATGCTTGTCAACTAGATTATATATATAATAAATTGAAACAATAGTATTACTACAATACATTATTTATAATATTTTCTATGTTTATTTTATCTATTATCATATGACTTGAGATTCAAACAATCTCCACATATTTTCAGCACCATTCACCCTTATCATGGGTCTTTGATATGACCAACAATTACACCAACATCGTAATGGCATTCTAATTTAAATATGGGAAGTTAAAAATTAAAATTAATAGTATTATTTAATAAGATTCTATTTGGTTATGCTATTGAATGTATACATTATTTTTTCTCACAAGATAATGCTTGATGAAAAAATATAGCATTGGGTAAGTGGCGGACACTTTATATTAAATATCCACACTTTATATAAACTAAAAGTATCAAAACTAAACTTTTTCCACTAAAAATGGTAGTCTGATTTTTTATTCAAATAATATAATTGCATACTGATTGATTTTCAAGTTTGAATAAGTTCACACTCAATATGAACATATAGAATATTTAATTCTACAATGTCATTATAAATATCACACAATGAATGAAGGTGATTTCATCACTTAGTGAAATATTACACATCACAACACAAGGAACATATGTAAATATTAAACACTTCTAGAAATATGTATGTAACTAATAAAAATTAATTCACAGTATTTCTGAATTGTACTCCAATGTAATTTGAGGAGGGGGGGGGCTCAGATAAGTTTAAAATTTAAAGATTCAATTTACCACTAGAAATAATAGCCTGAATTTTTGTTTAAATATCATGATTAATTATTATTGGTTTGAATAATTTAAATATATTTTAATGTAAATTATACATATTTAACAACATATATATTAAAATTTTTGATTTTCACCAGTGCCTCTTGCATTTCAACTTTAGAACATCACAACTATTCATCATTTCAGAATGTCATATATGTGTATATATATCATTAAAAGCCAGTCAACACTTAGAGAACTTAACATCAATAACAATCAACAATTTCAAACTGTTGTCAAGGAGATTGTCTTGACAACAATTTGAAATTGCTGATTGTTATTGATATTGGGATTGTCTAAGCATTGAATGGCTTTTAATGATTATTTACAAACCAATTTAGCCTTCTACCAAAAAAGTAAGCTGAACTAAATCCATTGAATACTGTTAAAATCAAAAATAATGAATCAGATGGTGAGTAACCAAAATATTAGCTTGATCAATAATAAGTAAATTTCTTAATGTAACCAAATATTTATATGTAAATATTAATTAATAATATCTCATGGTTATAATAATAAATGCATATCTTTGTATATTATGTACAATAATAAAGAAATCTAATAGTAACAACATGTTTAAGTCATTCAAATAAGTTTTCAAACATAAATAAATCAGATTTATTCTTACCACAGGATTTAAAATATTATAAATAAGTCTCTTAGGATTTTATTATTTAATTATATATTACAGTAACTAAAACTTAATATTTAAAATATAAGTAAAAATAATAATAATAACTAATCCTAATCACATTACCTTTTAATAAAAAAGTATACTTTTAAATAAATGAAATTAAATTAAACTCTAAATTAGACAATTATTAAGTAATAAAATAAACTGCTTTATATAATCTATATACTTCGACATTTTCAGTTTTTTTTTTTTTTTTTTGTATTTTTCAACATTTGGAAATTATCAAGTACTGAAATGGATGCAGTGTTCTATTTCCAACAACAAGGTATCCTGCCGTCATTGACAACCAATGGTGTTGTAGTGTCTGAGGTTGCAGCATTACAACTGGTATTCACAAGGGGACATGGATGTTTGGTGGCTTATGTACAGAAGCAGATGAATATTCTATTATGAAAATCAGGATAGCAAGACTGCATTTTTTTGTAGTTTTGGGTTTAATTTTTTTTTATTTAAAAAAAAGATGTTTATTACCAGTTTTATGAAAATCCCAATATACTTTGCAATCACATGTAGTTTCATTTTTGGAGTGAAATTTTTTACGGATCTCCATTTACTGTGGTAATACTAAATATCAAAAGTTTGGTTTTGATGTGTAAATTCCTATTATATATTATATGGTAAGAGTTGTAGGAATATAGTTAATGTATTTTTATTCAAATTACTTAAAAATCAAAATCATTTACCGTTTGTTTGGTGTATATTTAAACTAACTATTTTTTGATTAATGGTGTCATTATTGTAATATTGCATTTTATTTTTTATTTTAAATGTCAGTTGTTAGTTTTTTAAAGTTGCATTTTTTTTTCAAGTCACTTCTTATTTGTTAATGTTGAAAGTCATACATATTTGTGAGAGTTGCAATTTTTTTTGTTTTTTTTGGAAACTTATTAATGTTGAAATTTTATTTTAAATGTCATACGTAAAAGTTTTTTGTTAATGTTGTAAGTTGTACTATTTTTTTACTTTTATTATTTTTAGTCCTGTAACATGGAGCATGTATTAGGTTTACTGCACCTGTTGACATTCATATCAACCTCCCAATAACTTTGTAACTCTTGCCAAAATACCATGTACAATATTCGTGGACATGTTCTTTTTTTGCCCAAAGAAAATCATGTACAAGATCTGTGTGCATGTTATTTAGGTTAGATCACAAGATTACAAAGTTATCATGGATTGATAAGAATGTGAACAAGTGCAGTAGAACTAATACACGCTCCATATTGCAGCTTCAATACTCAAGTACTAACTTTCATTATATGTTATCTAAATAAATTATACCAACTAAAAAGGAAAATTAAATTGCTTCATTTAAAATATCTTTAAATTTTACTTTTTTTTTGGCTTTTAAATATTACCAAATTTCAAAACACTCATGAACCATACATATTTTAATACAGTTCAATATTTAACATAGATACATGTGTGATTACAAAATATGCTTACAAGGCTAAATATAAGTAAAAGTCACAACACAAGTTGTCAGGAAGTTATTTTATCTCTAAAACAACAATATAGTATTACATGTAAAAGATTATTGCCACAAAAAATAGTATAATTCAGTAGATAAATTTTTGCATAAAACTCCAAACATACCTATAATGATAAAGCATAAGGATAATGCTTATAAATAACTTTGGCAATATATAAAAAGCTTGGTTCCTTTTACATTGTACTATTACAAATATTGGCTGCAGAAAGGAGCTTGCTATTAAGTGAAAGGAGACCGTTTGATTCCTCTTGGAGGCCTTAAAGGAACTGCAGGGCAAATTTCTAATCTCCACTCCATACGTTCTTGTTGTTGCAGTTGTTATTACTATGTAATTATTCATATAGAAAACAAACATGGATGGGCTGCTCATCAACATGCATTAGCCTGCATGGTGAGTTTATTGGCTTTTTACCTCTGAGTTTAAAATCAAGAAACACCATGGTCTTTCTTCACAGTTGCTGATAAGGCAGAATAAATGTTTGTCAGAGAAGATGGATTGAACTTGGAGAGACCTTCATCCTGCAATGGATTGATAATGGTTGATGGTGATGATGATGATTACAAATATTTAATAACATTTCAACATAAAATAAAGACTAGAATTTTAAAAAATCAATATATCATAACAACATGTATAATATATTAAATATTAATTTTAACAATAAAATTGTACAATCATACTCCAATATAAATGTACACATACAAATATTGTGACAATTTTAAACTGTAGTTGTAAAATTTACATATCAACTACCTGAATATCCAAGTTGACTCCCATCCTCTATTATGAGAACTTTATTTTATTGATAACTGCAAATGAAGAATAATAAAGAATAATAAAAAATATTTTATTACTAAAGTTCTTTTAAAAGTCTTTAAAATTTCACAATGATAACCTTTAGATGACATCAATTAATTACTTGAAGATTCTATAATGATACAAAAATTAATTCATCTTTTATGGAAATTCCAAAAGATGATATAATGGCATCTCTTTCAACAGATCAAATGATGTAATAATTTATTTTAAAAATATATGAACCATTAATGCAATATTTGGCATAATAGATAATATCCAAATAAATAGTTTTTGTTTATTTAGCAAATATATTCTAATATACAATTAGTAATTTTCTTTGAGGCAATTTTACAGATTTTTTCCCCCATATGTCATAGCATCGGCCGAAGGTGAACAACAGTCTGCAACCAACTGCTTGCTTGCAAGGCAGCTGTGCTGACCTCTCGGTTAACAACGCTTAACAATTTTACAGATATTTGTATAATGTTTTAAATGCACGTATATTTATATACCTTGAGTCTAACTCTTTTCAGCCATCCTTTCCATCTCATTATCCAGAAGTATTTGTTTTCTATTTTTAGAAGATAAGTGATAAGATGAATTACATTCCCTTAAATAGTTTAGCAGGTTTTTAAATTAAAAAAAAGTTATAATTCCATCTATTTTTGCGTTTTTTAATTATCACATTTTATTTTATTATTGTTCCTTATTCTTTTTGACAATCTTAAGAAGTGTCATTTGTCCAGGGCAAATGCGTAGTAAAATATGTCCTCTTGCACTACATGACGTGATACTATTTCGTAAAATAATATGGACGTTACACTGGCAAACATTGAGCAAATTAAAGTGATTCATTCATTCATTCAAGTATCGCGTTTATATTTATAAGTTTCTATTAATGCCACTGATTACGTCATCATCACTCAAATTTATTACAGTTTTGTCTTTAATATCAAGATTTCCATGGATTACATGGGCACACACATATTTGCATACAAGTGCAGTGTTTTTTGGAATAAAATTTATTCTCAAAATTACAAATAATTTTTATACCAATATTTCAAATAAATTATTAGATATTTCAACAAAATTAAATAAATATTCATATTATAAATATGAAAATAAATATTTAAGTTAAAATACTAAAAATAAATCATTTCCTTCATTTATTGATTGATTGATTCTTTCTCCATAATGGATGATCTTTTATTTAATTATTAAAATAATAACATTTAGCTCTTAAAATAATGCCCATTAAAATTAAGGCATGTAAAATGAGTACAGAATAAACATACATATTCATATACACGTTCTAACATTGTTGAAGTTATGCTACTAAAGTAAATCATTTTTATATAATATCTATTAACATGATTATTGCTTTATTAACTTTACATAAAATTATTCATCTACGTATTACAACTATTTTGTGGTTTTTATATCCTATTTTTGTTTTAAAATTTACTTACTACAAGTATATGTTAATACATTGTACAGGCTTAACACCTGCATTTATATATGTAATGTATGCGGGATTCGAACTCAGATTTTCACAAGATCCACAACACTCAGTGCCATCTTATATTAGTGACCCAAGTATGTATAAAGAAAATTTATTAATATATATCACTTTACCTCGATTTTAAAATTAATAGAAACATAAAAGAAATCTTAAAAATTATAAGATACAAGACATCTTGGAATCATAAAGATTATTCTATAAGGTATAAAACTAAAATAATAATTTTATTCCTGTAATAAGCCACTAAAACATTTTTTATTCTACTTAGAAAGTTCACCAAACATTACAATATATGTTATTTTACTATTTTCTTTTATTGTAAACATAGTTGAATAAACCTGTTTTTAATAAATAAACATTACAATATATATATATTCATATGTGTTTAATAATAAAATTTAAGAAAAAAGGTTAAAAATAATTATAATAATAATGAGCTGCCTGTTTTATTTTTTCTTAATCCAATACTTTAGGTAATTAATGATCAGTACTGTAATAAATTCATTGAAAATTACTGAAGATAAAGGTTTTAATTTTTAAATTTTGGATTAGAATTTTTTTTTTAAATACTGAATTCAAAAATTGAATATAGATTATTTTTGTTTTGTTGTAATACAAGGTAAAAGCTATTCAAAGTTAAATAATTTTCAAGTAGTACAACTGAATAAGATATAATTTCTAGTGACATTTTAATTAAACAAATTATTGTTTATTATAGATAGATAGATAGATAGATAGATAGATAGATAGATAGATAGATAGATGGATAGATGGATGGATGGATGGATGGATGGATGGATAGATAGATAGACAGACAGACAGATAGATAGATAGATAGATAGATAGATAGATAGATAGATAGATAGATAGATAGATAGATAGATAGATGGATGGATGGATGGATGGATAGATGGATGGATAGATGGATAGATAGACAGACAGACAGACAGATAGATAGATAGATAGATAGATAGATAGATAGATAGATAGATAGATAGATAGATAGATAGATAGATAGATAGATAGATAGATAGATAGATAGATAGATAGAGATAGATAGATAGATAGATATGTCAAATTAAATATTTTCATGGATTATTATAATAAAAAATAGAAATTAGGAGATAATATCCATGTAAAATAGAAATAATTAATATTTAATTCAAAATATACAACTCTCTGGAGAAATTTAAAATATTATTTGTAGAATGTCAAGAAAAATGTTATTCTTTCACATTCTCATGCCTATGAAAATAGCTTTTTGGGTTTAAATCCATGAAGTCAAAACAAAAAAGCTATTATATGTTTAATGAAAAAACTGGTTTGGCCTCAAGGATTGTCAGTTAGTAGAAATTGAAAAATTTTGGTAACATCAAAGGTTAAAGATTATTTCTATTTACATTGATATTATTTTCTCATTTGTATTTTTTATTATTTATGTATTATGTTGGATGCAGTAAAATTAATTTTTCTCTAAATTTTCAACATACCTAAACTTATTTGTAGCTTTGAATGATTATCACATTTCCAATGCATTGAATATTAATTATGTTAGCATTTTATAAAATATCAGATATTAGTTTCACTTTTAATCAATAGATGGTAGGTTTCTTAAATGTAAAATGCAAGAAGTATCTGAGAAAAAAGATTTAATTAAGTGACAGGAAATTACAAATGCATATGTATAGCATTGTGTTTTGATTAAATTAAATGAATTTATATATAAGTATATTCACTTTATTATTTTTTTAAAAAAAAATTATTGAATCTTTATTTCTCATTATATATAATGTTTACAACAAATTTTATTATAATATACACCTTTTCTCTGGTTAGTAATGAACCTTTATATGAGGATTTGCATTAGTAATTATCAATTTGTATCCATTATTGTGATTTACAATTGATTATTTTCTATTATAATCTTTAAAAAAAATTCAAAACTTTTTAAAAAAATATTTGCAATTTCTAAGATGGCAGTCAAAAATGGTGATTATTTGGTAAGATTGATGATTTCATAGGATAGTGACTTCATTAAAATTGCATCTGAAAATAAAATGGTTATATTCATGCTAAAAATGTACAGTAGAGTATTCATTATCGGTTTTATTACTGCACTTTATTTAATTTTCATATGTGACTTTATAAAATGTTTAGTGTTTTTATGGCATATCCAAACTAAAGAAGACATGTATCTTTAATGTTTACAAATTAAAAAAGTACTTTTTATTCAACATAGTAAGTAACAAATCTTGAAAATATGTAATACCAAAGTGTATTAATATTTAGTTATAAAATGGTTACATTAACTAATATACACTCATTCAATCAGTTTTATTGTAATTGTAAGTTTTTTTTTTGAGAAAAAAATGATATCATGCACTGTGCAGCTAATCATCAACTTTATATCATCAAAGACTACAAAAGGTTAGTTTAAAATACCATCCATTTTTTCTAATTTTAAATCAATACTTATGTAATTTATTTGTGATATATATATACAAGATAGTAGGCAGTTTCATTATAAACATAGATGGGCAAAAGAAATAAAATAAGTGTTAATCATTCACATATCTTATGAAAAATACAGTTCTTAACTGTATGTAATGTTTGTTTACCTAAATTTTATTTAATTTCACTATCATAATGTAAAATTTAAAAAAATGCATCATTAAAAAAAATAACAGCAGTACAAAAAAAAAATCTTATTGGTTAGAAATTACAAAAATGAATAAGTTTAATAATTAAATATAAAGTGCATGAATAATAAATTTCAAAATGTGCATTCTGCTAAATTAAATTTAAAATGTTTAGGTTTTTTTTTTACTTTATGTTTTATTTTAACTAAATAAATCATAATTCAGAAAATACTCTGCTGATATGGAAAGAATAAGATGGGGATTTTCTTTTAAAATTATAGCTACTGAAATATTCTTATATAACATATTTATCCACAGGCTAGTATTTTTTTAATAATATGCTAAGTAAAATGTTTTCTCATGAATTAACACCCTTTTCAATAGAAGCTTTATTTCTTTAATTGATGTCTGTTATCTTATGAATTAAAAATAATAAATTAATTTTCTCCCCATAAGAACTCATTATAATTGCTTATTTTTATGTGATATTTTACTTTTTGAAATACTTTAAGATAGTTGTCATCATTAATCAAGATAAAGGTGTAATAACTTTTTAAATATAAATTACTTAACAAAATATTTATGTCACATTAATTGAAACTACTTTCTTTCCAAACTTTTTTATTGTTTAGAAGTCCTACCTTTGGCTATTATTCTGTTTTTTACTCTTCTTTACATTTGTAAAATTAATATTTTAAATTTCAGACAACTTTCATTTTTTAATTTATATTTTTGAAAAAATCTGTAAAAAATATAGAAAAATAATCAATAATAAGTTTTATTTTATTAAAAAGTGAGACATAACTAAAACAATGACTATGTCTTGTGGTGACAAAATAACTATAAAAAGGTTAAATAATAAGAGATTTAATAAAGGAATAAAAGATCTATTGTTGATACTTGTATGTGATGTTTTTGCTGCTTCCAACATTTTATTATGAAATTAGAAATTTAAATTTAAAATCTTTAATTTTTTTTTATTATTAATTTCTAAGTTATTTTATTATATATATATAAATCACTTACAATTGAAATGAGGAAATGACAACTATGACAATCATGGATGAAGATTGTCATGGATGAAGATGATTGCTGTACATTAAAAAAAACGATTGAAATGTTGATAATTTTTATAAACTACTTAGTAGAGTAAATCATTTAAATAAAATTTATAAGGAAAGAGATTTAGGATTTTCTTGGACTAATCTACATGAAAAAATGTTACAAGTTAAAAGTATCAATAAACAAACTCATAGATTTTTTATTTATTTATATTTTCAATAACTTCCAAAAGGCAGAGATTGTAGAATACATTATCAAGAAAAATGCATTGCGTAAAATGATATTTGCTTATAATAATTCTATTAATCTGTTTTAAGAGAAGAATGGTCATAGGTCTGAAAATTTAGAAGGTGGTTGTTTTCCTATTTGTTGCTTAAAATGATAGATTGCTTAGTGGCATTGGATATAATAACTGACTAGGTGAAACTTCAATGTTTATTATCAATTGTAAGTGTTAAAAATATATATAAGCAAGTACCCTAAAATGGAGAATGGGATCATTTTATGCTTCAAAGTGTTGATAAGTGGAATTAATTAAAATTAACTCTTCTATGGCTAAGTAATGTAATAAAGTTGAAGTTGATTTTATAAAATTTGATTTTACCTATATGTGGACCTTCAGTTTAAATGACATTTGTGGCAAAATAAGTCTATTTTTAACCAGTTGTCATGAAATAAATTTTAAGCATAACTCAAAGAATAAAAAAATAAAAACTAGGAATTTACCCATAGAAAAAAAAGTCTAAATTTTATATCAGATAGAGGGACAGAAGTGGTTTTTTTTTTTTAACTCTCATGATATAAGTTTAAATACTTGTAAAAACATCATGTAATTATAAAAATCAAAATGTACTTTTTATCTATTCAATAAAAACGTTCTTTAAAGGATTGAAAACATCTTTGAAACAAAATATCATCCTTAGAATCTTTTTGGCTTTGCAAATATAATGTGAACAATCACTGCTATTTTGTATAATTAATTCTTTATTTGTTGATAACTCCTGACATGTAGGAAAAAATATGAAAACAAATATATATATATATATATTCATTACAAATCTATTGAAACTATATACCATAAAATTACAAAATGGGTAACATCATGACTGGAAAATTTGACTGATAGAACCATTTTGAGGTAGCATAAAATTAGCTAAGAAATTGTTTTCATAATCTATTATGAAAAGATCAGTGAATTTTGGGTTTACCAAATTTGGTAATACATTTTCAAATGTAGTTATGTGGTTGATTAAATATCTTTATGAAATGATTACAAAGACTAGGTAGGAATTGATAATAATTTTCAGTGACTGTAGCATGCATCCTCTGAGCAGAAGTGGAATACTAATGCTGTTGTTTTTGGTGCTATATAAATTGAAAAAAAAAATTCTAAGTCTTTGAATGGAATGGTTTTTCTGTAAAAGATGAAATAATTGGAAATTTTGTTTGTTTAGAAAATTAATGAATAATTTTTATATGATGAATGCAAAAATTATTCAAGTGCGTTGAAATGTGCTTTATTAAAAATGCTTCAAAGGAAAATCATGGAAAAACATGAAGGCTTCCTATGGTCATCTAGGCATGAATGAAACTAAAGCAACAGAATCTTTGTTTTTCTATAGATTATAAAAATTCTAAATGAATCAGATTGATTGTAGATTATCAGGAATTTACGTTTTTAATTTGATGACAAAAAACAGACATAGTATTATTTCCCACACTGAAGATAGTACATGTTCTTGAGAAAAAAAAAAGATGATATGGTCAATTAAAAATGAGGAGTCATTAGTTAAAAATGAATGGAACAATAACTTTTATTCAAAATTCGGATTATAAATTGCAATTTATCTATTTTATAGAATGTTTAACAAAAGCAGAAAAAATTAAAAGTTAATGTGAAATTATCATACTTAAGCATGGTATTGTTTTGAGGTTGTGTCACGCAAGGTATGTACTTTTGCCATTCTAATATAAAATGCAATATAATTGAAGATAGTAAGAGATAAAGAAGCATATTGAAGAAGAAGAAATAATATGTGTAGAGTCAATCACAGTCTAATAATAGACATATTTAAATGATAATTGCACATCCATACATGATATTCTCAGTTGCCTTTCAAGATTTGTTTTAAAAAAAGTAATTCATTCTTTTACTTTTTTCCTAGAATTCTTTATTGTAATTTTATTAAGTGTCATAGCATCGGATGGGATGTGAACCTGCAACCCGGGTAACTGCCTGCAAGTGCAAGGCAGTCGTGCTGATCTCTCGATCACCAATGCAAGACTATTGTAATTTTAAGCACTAGTGGACTAGGTATTTGCTACTGATTATTAAAATTCTGTCAAAAGGACTTTATCTTTAAACCCAAACTAATTTAAGTTCTTCATTTGCAGGAGATATTTACTTTGTTAATTATATATTTTAAGCTTAGAAAACTAATGATACTATATCAAAATTCCCAGACTAAATATAAGTTCTTTCTCATAAATTAATTAAATACAAGTTCTTTAATGAATAGCATTAGACTTAAAAGTCCAATGTCGTTACAATTTATAAACATTTACATCTATGCTAGCAATTAAAGAAATATTATTCTTTAAAATTTCTTTAAAGGATTAAATCAAAATTGTGATCTGTAACAGAAATATTCAAAATAATTACTATTGTAGAGTTTAGTAGGAGTAAAATGCTATTCTTTAGTTTACATTTGTCATTTGTACTAAAAGCAGAAATGAGAGCTTTTTTCTCTACTTCAGAATAATCTTTACATATCTAAGTGTACAAATCGTCTTAGGTCACAAGGTACAGTTTTTGAATATTATGAAATTACCATATGTATTTAATTAAAAAATAAAAGTGGCTTTTGAGTGTGTGTGCACAAATCCAGTGTTTTCGACTGATAATATCATTCATTGGTCAGAAACTATTACAGAGCCATAAATTAAAAACTTAAGAAGTATTTGTCCTTTAATACTCATGCTTTCAATTTATAATCCTTGAATGACTGAATTGCAATGGATAACTGTTTCTGAGATTATAAGGTCATTTTGAAAAATCTTGGTCTGAACTTGATTCAAATCTAAAGTTTCTGAAAGTTTTTATATGGGTGATTTTCATACAGTCTTTAGGAGAAACTGGCAATGAAGATATTTTTATGCTGAAAGATGCTTTGAAGTGTTAACTTTTAATGTGCTCTTTTTCTTCATCTATCATAGTGCTTTTGAAAGTTATCATTTATCAAACCTTTAATCATCTACAATAGCCAATAAACACTCTTATATCCAAAATCCAAAAGAAATCAGCATGCTATTATTATAATAAAAGATAATTGTTATTTCTCACAAATATTAAGCAGTAACTATAATAATAATTGAGGTGAACATAATAGTTTACTTTTATATGTGTTTTGCTTGGAAGCTTCATAATGTTTTAATTATTCAGTGGTTTGATTACTTCGAAATTGATAATAAAATCTTTGCAGATCACAGAAATGATTAAGATCTACCAAAGTCAAAATTAATGTTAAGTTCAGCAAAAAAGTAAAATTTCAAAATCATCATCATTTTGTATTTGATCTGTTTGTTAAAAGTAATAATTTTGTCTATAAGCTTGTTATTGGGCATGTAGTGAAGGATTTTTTTTTTATCAACATTTTTATTATGGATTACAAAGTTTTGATGTTACCAGGGTTAGCTATGATTGTATTTGTTCTGTCATTTTATTATTTTTTATAAATCTTTTTAATTTCTAATTTAAATTCTACCTGTTTGAACTTATATTTGCATTACCATATTCCTACAGGACCTTTTTATGAATTTTTTATCATATTTATTTAAATTCTTATATATTACAATATTTTTAAAAATATAACATGTCAAATCCAATAGTAGTTATTTATTTTTCATTTTTTTTATATTGAATTTTTTTTAAAACATTTTTATATGAAATAAAAATGCAAATTAAAGTAAATACATGTAATTGTTTATGATATTTTATAGCATTAAAACAATATAACAAATACTTATACATAGTAATATTTGTTAAAATCACAAAACTACCAATTTTTTTTAAAAAAAAAAAATTTACATGTGTTTGATGTTTACACAGTAACAATTGAATGTTTTATGGTTCAGGAGTTCATAAGAAGTTCAGCATCTGACTGTGATCTATTAAGATGAACTCCAGAATCTATGACTGACGCTCTTTTCTTCCAAAGAGTAAGCTTGTGGTTAAGACCTGTAGAGGTCCCCACCTTCGTATTTTCAAGCGCACATACAGGTTTATTGCCTTAGTAAATATTACTTACGTAATCAATGTGCGTTAAATAAATTTATAATTATAATGATAAAAGTAAAATATAATCAATAATATAGTATTTGATATTTAGTAATATTAATAATAATTCAATGGTTTATTGCATGAAAAGTTTAGTAAAACTTCGTTACAAAAAACATTTAAACATATTTACAATTACAACTTTAATTTTGCTTTTTAAAAAAAATGACTAAAATTACTGAAAACTTTAGCCTATGTTAACAAATCTTATATAATAAATTAGTTAGACGATATAATTTTTGCTAACCAGCAACAAATGACTTACTTTCGTCATGTGTTCGTTTAATGCTAAGCCACAGTTTACCTTGCTTCCAACTAAATAAGTTTTTCATACATCAAAGGTATAATTAAACTTGACAAAACTATAAATAAAAAAAGTAATGTTTTGTTAATAATTAGAGATCTGAGACCAATATTTATTAGTCTTAGTTAATTATGCGTTCAGCAGAGATAAGAAGCTTTTCAAGTAACAAGCAATTGAATTTTTGCGAATATATTCGTATATTAGTGTAATATTTATCACACATGCACCTATGTGTATAATGCATTAGGGACATTAAAACATTACATAAATAATTAGTTAGCCTTTATGAAATTATATTTGAATCTATGTTAGAAGGTACAGTTATCGGTACATGCATATACGTTTATAAGTGCATGAGATATTTTATATATATTTTAAAAAATATATTTTATAATTCAATTTCTTGATAGGTTGTGCGGGTGATCATTCTGTTAAAATATTATCTATCTATCTATCTATCTATCTATCTATCTATCTATCTATCTATCTATCTATCTATCTATCTATCTATCTATCTATCTATCTATCTATCTATCTATCTATCTGTCTGTCTGTCTGTCTGTCTGTCTGTCTGTCTGTCTGTCTGTCTGTCTGTCTATCTATCTATCTATCTGTCTATCTATCTGTCTATCTATCTATCTATCTATCTATCTATCTATCTATCTATCTATCTATCTACCTACCTACCTACCTACCTATGTACCTACTAACTACCCACCTACCCAGCCATCCACTCTCCTTATCCATTCATTCATCTATCAACATATGTATAAACATGTCTATCTATCTACATATAGATGTAAGCATTAAATTATACATGGGAATATCAGTGTAATAACTACAATTAGACAAAAATATCCAGGAAGATTATAATTAGATAACTACCATTTACTACAGGTAATGTTATTTTAAATATTTGATTTAGTAACTAATAAAACCTTTTGTCTGAATTTAATTAGTGATAAAATTCCACACACACAAATTCCATAAAATTATTTAACACATATATATATATATACAGAAGTTAACATAGTGGCTAATACATTTTTTTGCTATGCTCATAATCAGAGTCTTCAATTCAGCTAACATTTGAAATATTTTTTTAAATAGTATTATATTTTTGTCAGGTGAAATATGCATAGGTAACCTATATACCCATTAAATTATTTAGCATCAAGAAATAGCTTAATTTTTTATAGCTAAAAAAACAGTTGATTAGATTTGAAAAGTAACGTCATCTAATTATTATGCTTCTGTAGAAATAAACTGGAAAATGTATTATTTTGCAATGGGTAATTAAAGTATTTTTTACTGTTCTCCTTTCTTTCTCATTCTCTTGGTGTTTTTCTTAATCCCTCCTTCTTCTAATTATTTTGACCTTCTCTGTCTAAAGACATACTTCTTCTTCATCTCATGATTGAGATATACTGCTTAATTGTAAAGCCTTTTTTTTTAATAAGTACCCTTCAACACATTCAATAAAATACACATTATTTAAGTAATTTAATATCAGATTGCTATTTTTAATATTGTTGAGTAAGCAATTTAAAATTAAAGAGCTTTAGTAATTGATTTAGTTGTCAACAATATTAAAATAGTCTACCAATATTGGATCATTCAAATATCTTACACTGTCAAACATTTTGAAAAGGATTGAAAGTTTTTGAAAACATTTGGGAGGCTGGAGCATGAACAGACTAGAATTAACTAGAACAAATACTTTTTTAGATTGGAAAAGTTCAAAATAATTTTCAAGGAAAGAAATAACAGGAAAACATTAAAAAAGTGTAATTTATTGTTCATTCAAAAAACAATCTAACAGTACTGAAAATAATATTTGCTAAATTTTGAGTATAAAAACAGTATACCCAATTTAGCAATCATCACTATATCCAGGGTTTTGAGGTGAAAACATTAAAAGTGCATGTGATAAGACATTTAAGCTACTGAAAATAGATCTTCAAAATTTAACCTAGAAAATCTCACATTAAATGCTCTAAACGTGAATATCGACTAAATTTCCACAAATACATTAGTTTTACATGTTTTAATATACTTCATATATTTAGATCAGCCTTCTCAAGCTATTGTGTATGAGCTTTTTACAAGTGTTAATAATAAATGAATACTTCATTCCCAACACAAGATATAGTATTTAAGAAAGACTAAAATGAATCCACTTATTCTTTCCAAACCAAATGCTTATATATGGGCAAATCTTAAGTACTGAAAATATTTATTGTACTTTTCACCCCAAAATTTTAACAGTATGTTTATGAAATTGAGTTTTGGATATTTTCATTCAAAGTTTTGTCATAGCATTACAAAATTTTGGCTAAAAGATGTTTACTGTAGCCTTTTGTGATGTAAAATCTTTTTGAAATACTGTCATATTTAAACTGAAACAGTACATGTACTTTTTTTCAATTTGAAAATATATTGATCCCATAATGTAAATCTTATAATATGATATGTTGAAAATATCCAGTGCATATTTAAGTTATTAATACATATTATATTAACTTGAGAATTGTGAAAAGATTTTATTTTGTGAATTTTTAGTTTATTACATTTATGTTTTGTTAAATTATAAAAGCATCACATTGTTCCACTATTATTCAGTTGTGTGAAACTAAACATCACATGATCTTTATTTCTTATACTTGCTCATAACTGTTATTAAAACATGCAAAACTCTCCATATAGTAGTGCCACTCAGTGCAAGCCACAGTAGTCAATAGATGCAAGATGGTTTGTGCATAAAAGTTTTATCTAGTACCTATGCATCCAATATTTCCAGACTAGTATCTAGCTTATGGCTTTCGTTAGGGAGAGCCTTGGATTTAAGAACACCACAAATAGATCTTAGAATCTAAGACAACCCTCCAACAGCCACCTTTCATCTCTACTTAACTACAAAACTATGAGTCTAAAATTGAAAACATAGTATTTTCAATCCAAGCCCATTAGCTTATACAGACATATAGGTCTGAACTCAGTTTAGTACCCATGGATTTTGGTTTTTTTGATGCAGAGAAAGTTAAACGGCAGCATCACAAAATATGAAATATAGATTGAATCATCAAGCATTATCAATCCATTGCAGGATGAAGGTTTTTCCAAGTTCAATTCTTTTTTCTTTTTCTCTTATCTCTAGACTCTTTTCTCCCCATAAGTCCTGCATTATCATATTTGCATTCATCCATTTCACATATGGTCTCTATCTGGGAATTTTATAAACTCTTGCAATACAGTTTAAGTCTTCAGCTCATCTCTTCTAGAAATATGTCCAGTCTATCTCTACTTCAGTCTTTTAATTTTTCAAAGATGTCAGATAACACCTGTTTGTTCACTTACTCATATATTATGTTTTTGATCTCTTCTTATTAATCTTAATATTCATCTCTCAATATTTCTTTGAGTGGTCTGGAGTGTCTGTACTGCTCTTCTATTAAGTTTACAGATCTCGGATCCATAAGTAAGGACTGGTAAAACTTACTAAAAACCTTTTTTGTTTCAAACACATAGTGATATTTTCTGTTAATATTGTTATTTCTACCAAAAACAGTTCAACCAAGTTTAATTCTCTGATTAATTTCATCTATTAAGTTTCCATCTGTAGTAATAATCTGACAAAAAAATTATAGTTATTAATTTCTTCTAACTAATATTGTTATTTCTACCAAAAACAGTTCAACCAAGTTTAATTCTATGATTAATTTCATCTATTAAGTTTCCATCTGTAGTAATAATCTGACAAAAAAATTATAGTTATTAATTTCTTCTAACTCATCATCATCAATCTTTATTTTTATCTTCTGAGAAATTCCATTGACCATTACTTAAGTCTTTTTAACATTTACATTTAGCCCTACTTTCTTACTTTTATCTTATAACTCTTACTTTTATCTTATAACTTTTGCAATATTTCCTGATGTTCTGTAGCATTATTTTCAAAAACATCTAAATCATCAGCAGCAACAGAATATAAATGGTTTAAATAATCTTCATGTACTTTTATTGCTTTAGCTTCCCATTTTAATCCATGAAATATTTTTTGCAGCACTGCCTGATTTTGCAGGTCACGATTTTTGAGCTCTGACTGGATCAGTCTTATTTGCATGGTTTGGGTTCTAAAAGTTCTTGGGAAAAAAACATTTTTTTTGTATGGAAAAGATTTAAATTCCATGCACAAACTTGATGGTGAATAGTCCGTTTTTGAAAATGTCCATGGCTTCCGGTAATAATACTACTGCCAAGCTAAGAGATAGATTTGTTCCCGTAAACTCTGGAAAAGTTCCAATGGACGAATTTAATATCAGTAGCAACAATCTGAAAATAAAAAAGCTGTCAGAAATGTTGATCCTATTCATAAAGTGAATCTAGGATCTTCTAAGAAGTCATTTTCTTTGATACCTTTGCCAAAGAAAACAGCAAACATAAAGAAACCTGATAACATGAGCTTTGATCAAAATAAAAACTGCTTTATCTCCTCTTCCTAAACAAAAGCAGACACCAAAAAGATAAATAATAATGTTAATTCTAAGCCTGCTTTGAAACCAACTAAATTGGTCATGTCAAAAAAAAAAGTTCTGACCTGAAAACTGCTCAAAATCTAGAGTTATGATATGAAAAGCTGCTTTTGGAAGGGCTGAAATGCGGGAAAACTTTGCAGTGACAGGAAAACTATGAGAAACCAAATTTCAATCTCATTCTTAGAATTAGAATAATATGTATTCTGATGTAAACAACACATCAGTGAAAGAATTGGAATTTTTGAGCCACTACCAAAAAAGAACCTTGGGAACAGTGGCGCCATTGGAAAATAAAAATTCTCATAACGTAAATTTAAAATCCGTCGGAGATATTTTTTCATTAGATAATGATTCTAAGAAGGTAGAACTCCATAAATATTAAAGCTCACTTAACCACAGTTATGGAATAAATAGATTATCCCTTGGAGAACAGTTCTCATTCCAAAAGTTCCATCTCCAATCCCAACAAGAATTTTACAACAACAAATCTTCCACTTCATTCACCAACAAGAATGTAGATTTCAGTGCAAAATTACAGATTATTTCAGATAAGTCTCAAAATTCCAAAACTAACTCTTCCTAAAATAATAAATCAATAGATTACTTCCCTATGAACAGTTCTGAATCTAAAATGACTCAACCCACTGTAGAAAAAATGAATTACACCAACTTATCTACAATTTCAATTACTAAGAAAAAGGTTGACTTTGGTTCAATATTACAGAGAGCTCCAGGATTTATCACTGATGAGATTGGATTTGGGAACAATGATCTAGAAGCATTCCAAAAATTATTGATGGCAAATAAGACACCCATATGTTCTGCAACCATATCTAATTCAAAATTTCAAACAACACAGTCTCGTCACTCCTTTAAATCTTCATGTAGAAATAAGTCATCAACCTACGAAGTGAAGTACACCAATAATTTTCCTCAAGATAGCTTCTTATACCCCAAAAATTACTCTAATAGATTTCTAAACTCAGATTTCTCTGATTTAAGTGCCAACTCCTGAATCTAGACTGAATGGCTGTTTGTCCAAGAGTAATCTTATGAGACATTACATTTGATAACAGCAACTTTAGGTTGGACTCTGATCTCTCCAGTGATACAACCAACACTGTTGGGACTTTTGAAGACAGAGCCTTATTGAAAGAAATCCCTAAATATAATTCTGCCTGATTAAGCCTTAAACTAATGTCTTAGGCAGAAAAAGCTGCTATAAATCGTAAACCCCCAACATTATCCATGGCCTTCAGACAAGGCAATATAGATGAAGGGTCTCAAACAGACCTGTTTTCCAGGGCAATGCTTATCATAGACAATGAGTATGTAGAATTGCCTCAAGCAACATTAGAAGACTACTCACCTAAACAGAAATTCAACCACCCATGTGATTTATCGATACATGGTGAAATTAGTGAAAGGTTTAACCAGTCGGTCCCAGCCCTACTACACAAAACATTCAATTTGAAAATAAAAATGCTGTGCTTTTATCCACAACCGACAGAAACCTCAACCTATTTAAATTCCCTATCTAAGACTTATACAATTTATTTAAAATTCATTGTCTAGGGGGTTCAATATAGAAGATTCTCTTTCACCCCAAAGATAGATATGTGATTATCCAGTTTAAAAATGTTGTTGCCAAAGAAGCATTCAAAAATAATCTCAAATCACTTATTAACCAATACCTGGTTACTAATGATTTAAACTACCCCACAATCTTAGAGGGAAAGGTGTGTAATTGTGGGAAGGACTTTGAGAAGGCCAAACTTCAAAAGATTCTCTCCCCCTTTGGTAGAATTACCTCATTTAATTATATACTGGAGAAACAAGCAGACTCTGTATATACTAATGTGGCCCTATTTAGGATTAGTCTTGGCAAAGGTAATTCTCCCTTGTCTATCTCAGATCTGATTGAAGATAATGGAAGCCCCCCTCATAATAATACTCCATGGAGTGTCTCCCCAGTGTTTTTTGTAAGCAACGAGGGCATATTAGGAGGAATTTCCAGGACCGCAAATGCAAAGTATGTGAAAAATTCCTTAAAAGCTGCCACAAATGTACCATCAAAAGTATGCCACACATGGTTCAACCACCAGCTAGAACCACATAAGTTCATTTAAATATCCTACTATTCCTTCAAGTAAAACTGTGATGGCTGGACATTCAGTCTCTTTGCCTGATTCACAAGGTTTAGCCAGAGAAAAGAAAACTACAGATGAGCTACAGCAACTAGAATGGGCCATCCAACTGGATGGAGAGAGTTCGATGAAACATTATCTGAAGATGAAGATGATGACCATATAATGACCTCTGCTAATGAGGTAATTGTCAACAACTGACCCTAGTCCCCTCAGCCCCAACACAAAAGGCAAAATAAGAACAGGAAATCTAGGGGTTCAGCAGTGAACTCCACTGCCAGTGATGACAGCCTACCTATGCCAGTTTCTGCAGATTGCAATCTCTTGAGGTCTGAATCCAGACCTAGAGAAAAGATGATCAGATATGCAGGTCCTGCAAAGGCTTTCTCTCCAGTGGGGGAACCAGTTAGCCCCAAGTCAGACTGTGCTAAATTCACCATTCATTTGGATAGATCAGGCCCCTTCTCATCATTGGTTGGGGATGAATCACAGTTGGACCGAGGGTGCATGGTCTCTCCCCACTCTGCAGAGAATCCTGATCTGAACCTACTGAGGATGGGAGATCAATCAGATCATTCCCATTTACATAGTCTCTATAAATGTCCAAGGTCTGAATTCCACATGACAGAACCCATGCTCTGGCACATTGGTTTCATCATTCTGGCCCAGACATTCTCTGCCTTTGTGAGACAAAGCTACATGTGCAATCGGATTCTCAAGTTATCAATCTTATTTACAGTTTGGGATACTTCCATTACAGCTACTCTACCTCTGCTTCTGGGGGAGTTGCCATTGTTATAAATAAAAGAGTTGCCATTGTTATAAATAAAAGATCCCTAATAACTCTTTTCAAGATTCTGCATATTGATTCCAATTGCCTTATTGTGATAGTACAATTTGGAGGATGGTCCCTGAACTTAGTGAATGTTTATTTGTCTAAAGATTCACAACTTGTTCTTAGTGTAATTCATATAATTAATTCAACTCTCAGGACCAGTCCTCTACTAATGGTGATTATTGGGGACTTTAACCACTCATATAATAACTATTTCAATCAAAGTTCCTTCGATGCTTAACCCAACCCTTGATTAGTGGTAGAAATTTTTTTCTCAATCAGCATTCTCATTTTATACCAGAACAACTACTTCGTTAATAGATCTCACATTTTTCTCACCATCTCTCCCCTCCATCTCGGAGGCCCACCTCTGGCCAACTGTTCTATCAGATCACTTTGCTTTAGAAGTAAAAATCAATCTCAGTACTATCACTCAAACAGCAGTTGATATGCCTTGGACTATCAGGATGCTCACTAGATATAACATCACAATTCAATTAGTATCAGAGTCCTACATCACTTTCAATAGAGTTCAACTTCTTTCTCTTCCTGCACATATAGCCTGGAGTGTCTTTGTCAATTCACTAACAGACCTGATTAACCGATGCACTAATGAATCCAAGGGCCCAATTCAGATTCTTAGTGAGTTGGATGCAATTTCCAGAGAATTAAAACAACTCACTTATGAAGCTCAGAATATCCCAAACATCCTAATATTAATGGCTAAATACAGATTCTTACAGAGGGCAGTTTGCCGAATATCTCTCGGTCAAAAGGGCCCATCAATACATTCACCATCAACATTGCTGGACCAGGGGCTATCTCAGATGGGCCCTTGTATATGGCAAAAAATCCAAGGCCCCAAGATCAATCGAGCAGGAACTTCCATGTTGGCCAGGATTTGTGAACACTACTACAGGAAATTCCAACCCTTTGGTGTGTCAAATTTGCATAGAAAATTTATCATAGAAAATTCTGCAACTCACAAAATCACAGAGGCCAGAATTCTTCTAAAACTCAAGTGCATGCCAGACAGAACACATCCTGGCCTGCACGGAAAGTTTTTACTGCTTCATCTTCGATCGTTCACCATCCCAATAATCAAGGGAATGATGGATCTTCTGGCATATGACTGCAGAAAGATTGATGGAGTTTGTCCAATCACCATGGTTCCCCTTATCAAAAATGGGATGCATCTCATGATTTGGAGAATCTCCATCCGATCTCGATGATTCTTTTATTGACCAAGATGTTAGAAAGCCTCATCAAAAAGGATATACAGGATAACATCATTAGTCATCTTTCATCTTATCAATTTGCCAAGAGAGAGAACTCGACTGCCGATGTCATCAGCCGATTTCACCTTCTGGTTGACCATGTTCACAGAAAAAGAAACCCCAGACCTGTCGCAATTCAACTTGACTTTTCTGGGGCCTTTGACTGTGTCAAGATCGATGTAATACTCAGTGTACTGGAGGGGCTCCAAGTACCTGTGGTTTACTTCCAAATGATAAACTCCTGCAAAATTGTGAGATATTTCTCTCTTTGGATGGCAGAGTTGCCCCAGGATTTCGGCTATGTATTTCCATCCCTCAGGGCTCGCCATTGATTGCTCTTCTCTTTTCAGCCTACATCAACTCACTGCTGTTACACATAGAGGCTACATTCCCTGAGATAGCAATACCTATGCTGAAGGAGAACATACACCACATCTCCTATATGGATGATGTGGTGGTATTTCTTTCATACTAGGGTGAGTTGGTCTGGCTTAACGATCTCTTGGACCAATTCTCAAGCATATTCTGTCTCAGTGTTAACAAAGGGAAGTCAGCTATCTGGACTATCCTCACTGACAAGAAGATTTCTGGCTGGTTTGAGGCTTCTCCCCAAAAATTTATTGGGTTTCATCTGGCCTCCCCCTTCCTTCATGAGGAGAGATCTGGAAAATTCCCTACTCAACAAGATTGAAGGCTTAATTACTTCATTATCCAGGGTTTATCTTTCTCTGTTTGGGAAGGTGGCCCTCCTAAATTCAGTGGTTTTATCCAAAATTTTATATTACTTGGCCGACTCCTCCCCAACAATTAGATTTACCAAATGAATCAAACCCTAAGCAGAAGATTGTGCTTGGGGGGTGGGGCAAGACTCCTGTCATCTGTTTTAACTTGTTTCAAAAACCAAAATTCCTCAATGGCCTCAGACTCCATTTCACTCAGTCTTCTACCTTCAAAGAACCCATAATATTCTGTGTAAAATCTTTAAAGATAATTAAGAGATGGAATGTTCTTTCCCCATAGAGGTTGGATTAGCAGAAGATTGTGGTTGGGGGGGGGGGCAAGGCTCCTGTCATCAGTCTGAACTTGTTTCAAAAACCAAAATTCCTCAATGGCCTCAGACTCCATTTCACTCAAAGTCTTCTACCTCCAAAGAACCCATAATGTTCTGTGTAAAATCTTTAAAGATAATCAAGAGATGGAATGCCCTTTCTCAATAGAGATGGATCCTACCGACCAGCCTTCTCCTAAACTGCGTAAACTTTGGATACAACACCAAGTGTTTATCACTTTCCAAAACTTTAGAACATCGAGTTCACTATTCCAGAATAAACTATCTTACTGGCAAGTCTACCAATTGGTTTCAGAGGGCAAAACCAAAACCGGTAATGTACTCCCAATTGGAATACAACAACTCTCAAAGATAACAAAATTATTCAAACTCAGTCCCAAGTTTGTGGACTTTCTCCTGAAGGTCAACCTTGGGGCTCTTCCTATTGCAGCCTTACTTTGTTATCAAAGGGCATATAATATCGATCCCCTCTGCCCTTTATGCCTGAGACAGGAGGAGTCCATGGTCCACATTCTTTGTACATGGTGGATCATGGATATACCTATGTAATCTCGCACTGAATAGAACTAACAACTCAGATCCTGCCTACATCATGCTCAAGCCTGCATTCGAAACAAGAAACATTGCATTGACACATCTTGCCACATTTATAAACTTTTCAATCCAGACAGCCAGATGTAGAGTCACATTCAATAAAGATTATGAACACCCCATTGATGAACTATTCTTCAATACCCAGTGTAAAATCAAAGAGGATGATTAATGCACTGGTCAACCCTGGTTGGTGGACCAGACATGGGGACAGTTTAGACTTTAGTCACACCACTGTACTGATCTCAACCATCTGTAATCTACAGATAGTCTTGTGCTTCATTGACCCTAACCCAGATCAAAAATTGATTGAACTCTACTCAAAGGATTCTACTGAATCTTAATTTTGTGAACTGTTTAAGCAATAGACTATTTCATTCACTTTTTACTTATACAAAACTCATAAGTTGTAATTGATTTCAATTGTAGCTATTTATGTACCTAGAATTAGACCTAATAGAATGCAAATAAATTGTTATTGAAAGTAAAGTTTGTTTTTATTTTGATATATATATATATATATATATTCAAGTTATATTTCACTAAAATTGACACTCTGTCCTATTCATCAATTCTACATAAACTAGTCAATATTTAAATATCTGTTTTAAATAAATTATATATAGAGAGAGATTTTAAAAAAGAACAACTTTCTATTTTTTATTGTTATGTGTAATGTTTTAATACTTAGTGATTACTTGATGAAAATACATTTGAATTCTCATCCCCAGACTACTTTTGAAATTTCCTTTATCTTTAAAGCTAGAAATATTGCATTTATATATCTAGCAACCATCTTTAACTCTATTTTATCGTTTAAGATAAAATCTTCAGATTCAAAATTTAGAACATAAGCTAATCTTTTTGAAAAGTTATATAGATCTTATTCTTGGATAGGAGCTACAAATTTTAGTAACCTCAGACATTTTTAACTGAAGGCACCCTTTGTCAATTCCAGAATGTTAATAGTAGAAAATCACCTGATTTCTTAGTATACACAGTATGTAAAAAATAAATCTACTTTTTGCCATCTATATTTAAATTTGAATAATCAGTAATTATCTAATTATAGTACATTTAATTCCCTGTCACCAAATGAGCTTCTGATTTTTCAAAGCTGGAAATAATGCAATTATGCATCTATAAAGTAACTTTACATGATTCAATCTAAATACCTAAAGTTATATATATATATATATATATTTATTCAATCTAAATACCTAAAGTTATATATATATATAACATTTAATAGCCTTCTGTTTATAATAATCAAAATTATTATACTTGAACGTTAAGTAATCATGAATAAAACTCTAGTGCAATGTAAATATACTAGGATTTTTTAACTAAATATTTAATTGTACACCCTGTTATATTATCTTTGGTATTATCTATATGAATATCAATATGTGTGTGTGCATGCATGTGCAATGATTTATGAACTTTGATGTTGAGACCTGCAATATTTTTTGAGAGTGCAAGTAAATTAA
Source organism: Epiperipatus broadwayi (assembly GCA_028023455.1). Taxonomy (NCBI): domain Eukaryota; kingdom Metazoa; phylum Onychophora; class Udeonychophora; order Euonychophora; family Peripatidae; genus Epiperipatus; species Epiperipatus broadwayi. Next base: position 4,575,713 of record JAQFVV010012468.1, read on the forward strand.
ATATCTTCGTAATTTAAAAGCAAACATAACATTTTTGAAATATGTGTAATGTTCCAACTATTATTCAGTCTGTGTTGGCAGATGTTTAAATCTCTAGTATAACTGATAATGTTATATCTAGCAGAAACACAAAAGTTCAGTGAGGTATTTTACACTTAGTGATTAATGATCTTAAATTTTATATTTGAAATTGAAAGTGCTAAAATGTTCATATTTTTTAGTTCCATATATGCTAATCACAATTCCTATCTTACCATCTTTTTTATTTTATTTTTTTTGTGTCAAAGAGTCGGCCAGGAAGCTAATCCCGGGACAACTACTGTGCTAACCACTCGGCCACCAATGCTTAATTCCTATCTACCATCTTGTATTTAATTTAACAGGGGGTTTACATCCACCAATGTGTTTAAGATTGCAAATGAGATTACAACAATCATTATTTTGTATAATGTATACATAAATGTTACCAGGAAGCTAATCCCGAGACAACTGCTATGCTAACCACTCGGCCACCAATGCTTAATTTTTATCTACCATCTTGTATTTAATTTAGCAGGGATTTACATCCACCAATGTGTTTAAGATTACAAATGAGATTACAACAATCATAACTCTTATCTACCATCTTGTATTTAATTTAGCAGGGATTTACATCTACCAATATGTTTAAGATTACAAATGAGATTACAACAATCGTTATTTTGTATAATGTATACATAAATGTTACGTATATAAAGTTTAAACTACTGTTTTAATAATGACAGAAATTTACATCTTTGGCATGTCTGATGAGATTATCTATATATTGTAATTTAATATATAAGCGTAAAAATTGCTGCACTCACATCTATAATATCATCTATTTTAGATAAATACATTAACCATTATTTCTTATAATTTATTAAGCTAAAAATTATCATATCATATCCAGATATAAATTTTAGGCTCATTTAAACATTGATATATTTATTTTTTATTATATGTAGCCACATAATATCATTAATTTAACTTTATACTTCTTTCTTTCTTTCTTTCTAAGTAATATTTATATATATGTTTCAAAAATGTGTGATGGGATGGAAGTTATAAGAAATGTATACAAGTATTTAATGTTAACAATTATTTTATGTAGGCTTGTGGCTGTAAACATTCGTCAAGTTTTTTTTTTTTCGCATGATGTTAAAATTGTAATTAAATAATACTTCCCTCATTCCTTTAATAAATACAAAGACTGCATACCGATTGAATTCTCATAGTCTGTGTTATGTTAGGGAACGAAAAGAAAGAAATAGTTTAAAAAATTGTTTATGAAAACTGTTTTATTAAATAATTCTATTTTTTTTCTTGTTAAAAAAATATCCATGTAATTCTGTAAAAGCAGTAAGTAAAATTTAATCTTTGCGAATGGCTTCTCTATTCCCAGCTTCTCACATTAAATTTTCGTGCCCACAGGCTTGTTTGATAGATTCTAACACCATATAGAATTCGCTATTTATCGAATCATTCATAGCTGTGGGTAAATATAGGAAATTTTGAAATTTTATCTGATAATTGAAGTATTCAGCCATTTTCATTGGAAATTCTAATTTGATTTTGCCAAGGTTGTTTCTTTGTCATAGAAGATGTTCCGATATCATTGATCATTTAAACTTAATATCACAAATATTTGAAACTTGAGATTTTTCGTTTTGAAGATTTAACAAAATATATATGATACAAAATAAATTTTGTAACAGTAAAGAAACATAAGCATATGTATATACGCTGTTATTGCTTTCTTGTTCAAAGATAAAAGATTTAATAAATACACAATTTAAAGTAGATGTATAAAATAAGCTAACAACTTATTAAAACTCTGTAAACATTTTCACTCTTTTAAAACTTTTTAAAAAACAAAATATCACATAACTCTGGCTTTATTTATCTCTGAATTGGATAGTGATAACAATTTCTTTGATTCACAATCATTATACTCATATTAAATTAGTTATTAGACAATAGGTAGAAAATCTATGATTTCCATAACTGTTAAAACATGCATTGTTATATATATATATCAGTAAAAATTTTAAATTTAATAGTTAGTTGCACAAAAGTCACATGTTATTCTAGGCACCAATTTGACACATTGAAATTTATTCCAGAATCCTTTAGCTTTTGAATGTAATGTTAGAACATATATTATTAAATATTTATTAACATATCAATTATTTTTTGGTTATTCTATGACTTACTATGCACAACATATTGTAAAGAAAGACATAAAATCTTTATTTATTCTACTACAGAAATCCAGATGTATTACCACATGATTCAAGTTTTTTATTAATGAAGATCATATATAAGTCAAAAATTAGACTACAAATATAGATAGGATAGTACTAGGTATGATTTAAATAAATACTACTATCTAGTATGTGTTGATTTTTCCAGGTTACAACTGGTAACAGTACTGAAAATAAACACTGTTTACTTTAGAAAGCATTGTGTCAATAAATGTATAATGTTTTTTTTAGGTGGTAGTGCGGAGGGGAGGGGGGTATTTATACAGAAAATAAAACAAATATAAATTTTGTACATTAATGTAAAATTAATTTTCATCATCTAATATTAATTGTTCATTATTTTTAGAAAAATTCAAACTTTATTTAAACTTTTCAAATATGTTCACCTATTAGTAATATTGCACAAATTGGTATATAGCACAGTATTTCAAATGGTTTAATTTTCCTCACTTCTTCAAATGTTGCTGGCCTGACCAATGATGGTATTAGCATGGAATTCAAATCTGCATCACTTTGACTTGTGCGTTTTGAATTTAAGTTAACATTTTAACCAACTATCTTATTCTATCAAAGATTAGTTGTTTAGAGTATCACCTTTAATTCAATATTCACAAATCTTAAAGATTTCTGTTTCTTTCTAAGCAATCAATGTCATGGATCAGGCCAACAACACTTGAATAAGAAAGCAAAATAATATTACCAAGATCACTGTGTTACATAATAATCTGTGAATAACACAAATAGCTGAAGGTACTTGAAATTTTTTACTGAAGTTTGATATTTAATATTAGATGGTGGAAATATTCCAATATATAAATACAACTCGATAAAAAACTTTTAGACAAATATTAATGTGAAGTAGATTTTGCTTTTGGCTGGTGGATCATGATTTTCAGGTTAAAACAACTCATAAATAGGGTAAGTAATATACCATTAAATAGTCCACTGCATGATATAAGACATTGTAGTATTTTTTCACACACACACAAACTATGAAATAAGACAATATTTGCCAATTTATTCAATTATTAGATAGTGAAAAATTTATGTCTATTTAACTACTTATTTAATATTATTTAAATAATGAATATTTTAAAAGATAGATTGCTAAACTATAATTTGTTTAACTGAAAGAAAAAATTTTAAGTTTGCACAAAACTATATTTTAGTCAGATTAGAGTCATTATTTATAAGTACTGCTAGGAAATATAGTTATCAAAAATATGCTTAGTTTCTGGGCAAGTGAATGTGTTGCCTGGTCTGTAAATCTTAAAGTATGGAATACTCATTTAATTGAATAAAAAATATAAATAAAGTTATCAATGCAAAAATGCAATGCAGATATCTTTATTGCATCCTTGTTCTAATTCAATTCTTACACAATAGATAGGAGTAAAGTAATCAGAATGGTAATAACAAATTAAAATTTCATAATCTTATTTGAAATTATATTTATTCCTATTGCTTTAAAAAATCTGAATTCAATATCTTTGATTATATTTTAATGTTATAAAAAATACTTAGAATGTGTGCTACATTCTCTGTGACTGAGAAACTAAAGAGCTATGATTTTAAACATCTTTTTTTAATTATCCTTTTAATAAATGTATTTTAAAAGTTCAATAGATAAAATCACACTATTAAAATATACACACACTTACATTAATATAATAAAGAATATTAATGATAAATTTTATATATTAAAGATATGAACTTATATTTTGGATTTACACATGATTGCATATCATCAACATTATTGTTGTAGCAACATTTATTCCTGAATGATCTTTATTTTCTGAAAGATGTCTGATACTTCATAACATTGGTTCAGTGTTAATGCTGTCAATGAGAAAAAATATATATGAAGGAATCAAAATCTAGTTTTACCTACACTTATTTAGAATTTTCTTATTACTGAGGGAATTCTTAACAAAAATTCTCTTATATTTTTCTTTCATATTTTTTATTTATAAGAATTTCTTGTTTATGATATTTTTTAGTCTTCCTTATTCACAATCTGCTTTCCCATTAGTACTTCAGACTCCTTAACTTTTAGTTTGTAGCAATAATTTTTTAAGTTGAATAATGTTAGTTCTCATTTAGTCTAATCATTCTCTTTCATCCTATCCAATTTGTGTTGCTCCCTTTTATACTTATAGTTTTTATCAACATAACTCTTAGGTTCATTGTTATTTGCAAGCTTTTATATATAATGAATTACATTCAACATAGTAGAGATATATGAGAAGTTCACAGACAGTCCAATTAAACTCTACATATAATTGGTAAATAATAAAATATACATAATATCTTAAATAGCATAAATTATGCTAGAATAAGTTATATTTACCTATTTAGAGAGGTTTATTTCAATTTATTTGTATCAATAATTTCAATCTCTGTTGTCATGTTGCAATATTTAGTATCCATATAAGTATATTAAATCATTAATAAAGGTGGGATTCTACCTTTATTGTAAAAAAGATGTTGCCTTGACAACAGTTTGAAATTGTTGATTGTTATTGATTTTTGGGATTGTCTAAGTGTTGACTGGTATATATGAATGAACTTCTAATGATGGACATCAGATTCATTTCAATCACCTAATAAAATAAAAAAAATAAATTCAAAGACCATTATTCCAGATAAGCAAATTATTTTCCTAACTCGCTGGAAGGCACAGATTCCTATAGATTTTTACACAGAAATAAAACAGTGAAAGAGCAGATGTTTATATACTTTTACTTTCTTATATAATTTTCTAGATAATATTAGCTTGTCCTTATTTTACCACTATTTATTGCAGAGTTAGCTAGTAAGACTATTAACAAATAACTTGTCGTAAATATACTATTGATAAAATTGAGAAGAAATGACATTTATCTTATATATTTTGAATCTTTTTGTAAGAACAATGATATATTTCATTTTCTAACTGGCACATTATACAAAAATCAAAAATGTAACTTGATCAAAAATTAATAAAGTAAGTGAAATTTCTAAATTACTTCAAATATAACACTAATCTTATTACATAATGTTATAATAATATTTTCATATCAAATTACTGGTTGCAAACAGTAACTTCACAACACTTAAGAATCTTTTTTAGTAGGACTGGTTTATATAATTGCTCTATATAATTTAATGAAGTATGTAATATATAATTTTAATATTTTCTGTTGGTGAAGATAATCCATTGACTTCATAGCCATTGAAAATTGATATTTTCTCCATTGTTTGAAATGGCCACATCATATAATATTTTTTTTTGTTTTTGTAGTCAATGAATGATCATTTGTATGACCAAATCATAATTAAACTAATCTTTCTCTTGTAGCCAATTATAAGACTTATTAAGCTATCAGTACTCCATAATTAATTTATATTAAATATGAATTAACCACATTAAAAAAATCTACTTCTGTTCACCTGGCCTAGACTCACTTTGAGATAATGAATGTTTAAAATTCCAAACTCTTTAAGAATTTTTTATGGTAGTAAAATTTCAGTTAAGTCAACTGTAACTATTGTTAACAAAAGTATTTACACAATAATTATGCAATGGTAGTAATTTACATAACACAAATGGTCAATATGATCTTGTGTCTTTATAGCCTTATATTGATTCAATTACACTTTTATATCTGTTAATAAACATTTTTTTCATCATTTTTTGGTTGTAATTATTACTTTTTTCTTTTTATTATAGTCACAATAACAAATGTAATTTTAAATATAAAAAAACTGACAAAGGAAAAAATCAAAATACTGCTAATACTTTTTAAAAAAGAATGCTTTAAAGTCAAAGTATTTCTTTCTAACAATTTGATTATCCAGCACTTTTTTTGAAAGCTGTGAAATACAATTACATTTATTCATTATTTATTTATATTCATTTAAATATAATATTATTTTAATGTTCTGAAGAAGGCTGCTGAATAGTCAAAACTGTTAACAATAACCATATTATTATTAAAGAAGAATACAATTTTTGAATTGTTGATGTTCATAATTTTTTTTTTCATTTTTAATTGCATAACTTTTTAATCATAATGGATGTATTTATCAATATTTGACTATCCAGAGGTTTTCAATGCATTAAAATAAGATTATAACATAAATATTAATAAACAATAAAATGTCATATGATCACTTTCTCTTATACTAGCACATAATTGTTATTAAACAAGGCAAAACTCTCCATACAATAGTGCCACCCTTTACCAACCAGAGTAATCAATGGATGCCAGATGGCTTGTGCATAAAATCCCTATCTAGTGCCTTCTTATCCAATATCCCCAGACTAGTTTCTGGCTTGAATTAGATCCTAAGATCTAGTTGCAGTGCTCTCAGATCCAAGGCTCCTCACTGACAAAGGCTACAAGCCAGAAACTAGTCTGGGAATATTGTATAAGTAGACACTAGATAGGGATTTATGCACAAGCCTTCTGGAATCCATTGATTACTCTGGTTGTCACAAGGTGGCACTACTGTATGGAGAGTTTTGCCTTGTTTAAACAATAAAATGAATATGATACAATTGCATTTTACAACTCTGGAAAAAACTGCTGGGCAATCCAACTGCTTTGCTTATATTTTAAATAAAAGAATCAAAATGAATTTAATATCTTATAAAGATAAAAATAATAATAAGCTATTTTTACTAGAAAGAACAACAATTACATAATTTTTTAAAATGGTAAGATTAAAATACATTAAACATAAATATCATTACACCACCTACTTTATATGAAAACGCTGCCCTAGTTTCAATTGTAAATGTTTTAGATAAAAATTTCTGTACTTGAATTAATCAAATACATGTTATAAAAGTTATTTACACAATACTTTAAATTTGGTTTGTAAACGGGAATTGCCCGCGGGCATCATGGCGCCCACAGACCGTTTTACGTGTGCCCGACGCTATTCGAACACGATAAAAAATTATTTATCTGATACAAATAAATTTAATTTTTAAAATTTCTTATAAATTATTGTATTATATTGTAATCAAATTGTAGGGCACACTATCCTTTTACAGTGTAAAAATATAAACGTTAATTATATGTTAAAATTTTAATTTTGAAATAAATATTTTTTGTACATTATGTGTATTATTAACAATATCCAACTAAAAATTTACATTGAAAAAATAAATGGTGCCCGCAATCTGGTTGAAAAAATAAATGGTGCCCACCACCTGGCCGGTATTATAGAATGTGCTCTTAAGTGCAAAAAGGTTGGGGCCCCCTGGTCTAATCCATACCAGTTGCATAAACAGTATTTTTTTTTTTATTCTTACAAATGGCTGGCTACTCTTAATGAATTAATTAATTATTTTATCATCAAATCAAATTTATAGAAGTGATTACAATGTGTTGTTGACTCATTAGTTAAAGAATGTTTCAATAAAAAATAAAGATCAGCAGCAACAACAATAAAATATATATATCTTCCAGTCATTTCTACTAAAAATAATTTTACTTAATGGTAATAATATAAATAGTTGTGCTCTGAAATAAAACACCATTTAAAATCTTTGATACAAAGTTTATATTTTTTTAATATGTTTTCTTGGGAATTATTATCAAAGGTTGTGATTCAATATATTACATTCATATTATAAAAAAGGACTGTGCACTAATATATTGCCAAAACACTGCATTATAACATTTATCAATATAATAGAATTTCAATTATGCTATTGCAATGATTAATAATTAATAAAATATATCTCAATTTTAAACAGTTTTATTTAAATTTTTGTTAATTAAATTATCTGTTATTATAAAAGTCTTTATCAGCAAACAAAGCATTATATGATTGTTCTAGGTGGCTAATATATAAAGGTTCAGTAATTAGTCGGGAAAAGTTGTTCTCTTGAAAATGACAGTTTTGTATTATTCATTGTTAACAGAGGATCAAATGTTTGAAGACAAACATTGGAAAGAATTTCAATAAAATATATGGAAATCCTTTTAGATATAGAAATATAAATTTGAGATTTTTGTTTTTATTAATGCATTCCTCACTTAACTCCACACATATTGTAACTACCATTCAATGCCAAAACTCAGATTATCCTCTATGCATACATTTCATTTTTATTTATTAGATGATCTAGAGATAGCAAACTTTTGAATTATCATGCTTCTGTTGATAGTTCAATATTTTTCCTTTAATACCACTTATTATATTTACTATATTATTAAAAACAATTATCAAAATTGTTCAAGCCGTGATACCTTTTGTGACTTTTTCTGTGAATATGAAATTTGGACAGTGAAATGAATAAGAAAGGTATTCATACTTTTGAGCTGTGGAATTAAGGTAATGACTTTTGAAAATTCAATGAAAGCAAAAAAAAAAGATCAAATATCTGCTTAATTAGATTAATTCTAATTCTCTTGTAAAGCAAAAATGATCAGGTTAAAATTGTCGCAAGATAATATAATTGATTAGAGAAGAGTGTACATATTAAAAATATTGCTGAATATAAAAGAAAAGGATGACTAGTAATGGACTAAATGAATAGACTAATCACAATTATGACTATCTCCTGGGACACTTGCCAAAAACAATAGATATTATGTCATTCTGGAGAATTTTATTTATATGATTTCCAGAAGATACATTTTCTTGTCATTATTTAAAAATAATAGTAATTATAATTTAATTTAATCAAGACAATATATTCTGAAGACATACCTGAATCTGCCTAATTACAGAACACATTATCAATAACAGCAAAGAAAAAATAAAATAATAACAATATTATACAAAACTACACTTACACTTGTGCATAATATAAATACAAATAATAAATGTCTTAAAATTATTAATATATTCAGGATTATACTTTTTGTTTCTTTCAGAATTAAGAGAAAAATATCGATGTGATGATAAAAATCATTAAATAACCTTGGAAAGTTAAATAATGCAGAATCTTTTAAACTGTTATCTCTAAAATTTTGCAAATTAATAAGTCTTACCATGTTTCAAATGCATGTCAGAAACACTGTAAGAAATTTTACTAATACAATATATTATTTTAATTTGTCCTTTAATTATTTTTGCATCAAATATAATGTTAAAATTTAATAAAGATTTTTAATTAAAAGAATATGATGAGAGATTATTCCATACTTTGCACTGTGTAAATATTTTTAAGACAGGCTTTAACCTGTATCAAATGTGTATTGAAATTTATAATAGTGAAGCAATATTTTATTTTGACAATAGAGAGACCTCTCAAGCCTTGACACAAGATGAGAATGGCCATCTTATCTTTAATCTAACTTTCCACTTATATAGGCCAATCTGAAGCATCTTGATTTGGGAGCATGAAGTTGTTGTTTTCTTCACTGTTTAAGTCCACTATTTTCTATACAAATTAACATTCGTAAAATCTTGCAAATTACAAGGAGTTAATATTACGATCTTTATACTGGAAATATAAAAACTATTGTAGAGTTATAATTATTTATTAAGCACACAGGAAATATATGTAAATACTTTTAAGACAGGCTTTAACCTGTGCACTTAATAAATAATTATAACTCTACAATAGTTTATATATTTCCAGTATAAAGATCGTAATATTAACTCATTGTAAATTTAAGTTCACAAATGTTAATTTGTATTGGAAATATTGGACTTAAACAATGGAGAGAGCAAAAGCTTCATACTCCCAAATTAAGATGCTTTGGATTGGCCCATATAAGTAGAATGTTAGGTTAAAGATATGATAGCCACTCTTATATTTATAAAATTCATTATCCTCTATCAAGTTTTAAGAGGTCCCTCTATCAGCAAAATAAAGATATTGCTTGACTATTATAAATTTCAAGTTGTATTTGATACAGGTTAAAGCCTGTCTTAAAAATATTTACATATACTGCCTGTGCACTTAATAAATAATTATAACTCTATAATAGTTTATATATTTCCAGTATAAAGATTGTAATATTAACTCATTGTAAATCACAAGATTTCACAAATGTTAATTTGTATAGGAAATAGTGGCCTTAAACAGTGGAGAAAACAACAGCTTCATTCTCCCAAGTCAATATGCTTCAGATTGGTCTATATAAGTGGAAAGTTATCTTGTGTCGATGTTTGAGAGATCTCTCTACTGGTAAAACAAAGACATTGCTTGACTATTATAAATTTCAAGGCACATTTGATACAGGTTAAAGCCTGTCTTAAAAGTATTTACATATACTTCCTGTGAGCTTAATAAATAATTATAACCAAGCACTATGATATTTTATAAATTTTATTTGTACAACATCTAATGCTCTACTGTGAGATTGAATATAAGAATTTCAAATAATGTTCCCATAGATTAAAATAGATAAAGTTATAAAAAGGTTATAAGTTTCTCTATTAAGAAATCTTACTTCATTAAAAATGTGGTGCACAAATTTAAATGCATATATTGGATATTATTTGACAATAATCATTTCACATCTAAAACAATACCCAAATCTTTACATTCTTTTACTCTCAAAATAATATTTTCTTTTAATATATAATTAAATAAGTTAATATTTAACAACAGCGAATTTTCCATACAGTATTGTTACCAAATGCAAGGCTTTGTAATCAATGGATGCAGGAACATTTATTCATAAAATCTCTACATAGCACCTATTTATCCAATATTCCCAGACTAGTTTGTTACTTGTGACTTTCATCACTGAGGAGCCTTGGATTTGAGTGCACTCCATCTCAAATTAGAAACTAGTCTGGGAATATTGGATGAGTAGGCACTGGATAGAGACTTTATGCATAAACTTTCCTCTTTCCATTAATTAGAAAGGCTTGCACTTGGTAACAATATTATATGGACAGTTTGCTATTGTTATTAACACCCTGTGTAAGCATATGAAATGGTCCATCTTGTGAAGTTGGTATTTGTTTTTCCTGAACAATATATCATAATAATAAATATAATAATAATTATAATAAAGTAATAATATTATTAATAGTTAGTAGTAGTAGTTATAGTATTAGTAGCAGTAGTCAAAGTAGTAGAAATCATCTAGAATTTAGTCCAACCTGCCATTTAGTGCCCATTAAGTAAATATTCTTACAATGGATGATTCAAGTGTACTGAATTACTTCTCTTCATAAAAAAGAAATGATTTAACCATATATTAAATACTAAAACTAGAGTATTTTAAATTTAAACACTGAAAGTTGCACATCTCATACTTATAAATGCCACAATTTTTAACAGTTTTGTTTATTTAGTTTACTTTTAGAAAAATTTTTAACTGATTTAAATACAAGACTAGATTTTCAGGCAATTTTGGATCAAATTCTTCCAATGAATCTATATTACAATCATAATTATTTACTACAATAAAGAAAGGAGGGAGGGGTATTCAGTAGTCTTTTCTGGTTGTAATCCAAGATGCTCATGATTTTCTCATCAAATTATTTATTTTTTGGTGGTGGTTGCCAGATATTTTTTTTACTTTCTTGATCATAATATCCAGTCTCATTAATTATGTGTAAATTCTGACCTATTTAATACAGATATAAAATTTTAGTAATAAGTAACATAATTTACATAGACAACAGTTATAAGTTTATTAATTCACAAAGATGAGTAAAACTAATATTATACACTTGTTAATTTTGATTTACAATATAAAATTTATGACAATTGTTTTATCTAGGAGTTGTAAGCTTACAAAAAAGGCTAAGAAAAAGATATGCTGCTGGGTGCCTATTTGTCATTGTGCAACCTCATACTCTTTCAGTTGACATATTACTTCATGACACAATACTGTATAAGCTTTTTGTTTGTCATTAATGATGTGATCATATTTATTAATTACCTATAATGACCCAGTACTGATTGTTTAAGGGATATACCTATACATTTATGGCAAGCACAAATCTTGATGAAAATGTAGATGATCTTTTTTGTGACTGATCCATAAAACTTATTAACTGCATTGATTCTTATTAGTTAAATGAGCTGGTTATATGGATGTTTTTTTCAATATGTTTTGCTCTTGGATTTAATTATTACAATAATATTTTAAATATATATCATCATCATCAATGACCATTACCAATCCACTACAGAATGAAAATCTCTCCAAGTACAATCCATCTTTTCTGATCTTTAGCTTCTCTTCTCACATCACCCCTGTACATTTTCTTATTTCATCCATCCATTTCACATGTGGTCTTTTACTGGTCTTTTCTTAGAATTCAGTTTAAGATTTTAATTGTCCATCTATTATCATCTCTCCTTGCAATATATCCAGCCCAACTCCACTTCAGTCTTTTATTTTTTTTAATGATGTCAGTAACACCTGTTTGTTCTCTTACCATATATTGCATTTTCGATATCTTCTTGTTACTCCCAACATGCATCCACACTTCTTTGAGTGGTCTGAAGTCTCTGTATTGCTCTTCTATTAAGTAGTACATTTTTAACTATATATATATTACTATAATACTTTGTATCACTTTGTATCACTTTTTAAAAGTAGTTTTATTTAAATAAAAGTTTTTATACTTATAAAGTATTATTACTAATTAAATATAGATGAGAAAATAATACTTTCTTAATAATTAGGTTAATGTTTATAAATATATTAAATTTTTCATAGAATGAATTTTCATTTTTATGATCTTAGAAAAATAATTTGTAAGTGGAGAAATTTTTAAATGCTCATTAAAAGTCCTATTATTTTACATTATTAATATGGCTTACTTATTCATTAGAATAATTTTATCATTTATGACTTTTCATTAACTTTTAAGAGGTAATGATGTTTTATGAAAAGTACATGATCTTACTTTTTGTTAATTATTCAGGTTATTAAAGGTGCATGATTTAAATAAATGTAAAAGAATAAATGAATAAATAAATAATTATTTACTTTTTTAATAAATAACGGTATCATTTAATTATATAATAATAAGATTTATTTCTTTAAAATATTAAATCTTTTGATTAATAAAAATAAATAATATACATTGAGAATACTACTTCAGCTTGAAAGATATAGATAATAGTCTCTCTTGTCTATTACTTACGTTATTATTATTATTAAGGAGAAAATGGGATTTATTTATGATTAATATAAAAAAGATATTTCATTTTGAGTATTTTTAATATACATTATAAAACGTAATTTAAAAAGTACTTTTACCAAATGGATTATTAACTATAAACACCAACGAAACTCAAACTTTCAAAGAAATAATTATTAAGTGATATATGAGAAAAGAATAAAAAATAAGCATATTTTTTGTAGTATAAATTCTGTTTGTGTTTGAATTTACTTTAATAATGGGAGTTGTTCAGAAACATTAGTTAATGCATATATTTTTTTATTTTTTTATATTAATCAGTTTGTATGTCTTTGTATCTATTTATTTGTATTTTATTTTAGTTTTAAACTATAAATAATAATAATCTATTTATTTTAAATGTGCTTTCATATACATATGTGTTTTCTTTCTTTCTTTTTTTTTTTTTTAGGTAAGTGATGTTTAATGCGTGCAGAAAATTATAAGATTTTGTAAGTTGTTTTTTTCGCAAACATTTTTTTTTTATATTTTACATACATATAAGGTCTTGAATTTGAATTAAAATAGGAACATTTTTTTGTTTCTAAGTAACTCAAGACAAAAATGACTATTGATCTAGATTAGCTTGACTAATGTCAGTTGTATTTAATATTGATCTAGAAACACCATTGTTAAGTGTACATAAATATCTCCACTTTTCTTTGTTTACATCATAATTAGTGCATGAAAATATTTAATCTAACATATATAGTTCTATGGGGAAAATGAGTTATTATATACAATCTGTTAAGAGAAAATATGACCCTTCTAAGTCCTCTTACTTATAAAAATATTAATCTGAGTTTTCATATATATATTAAAGCAGTCAGGTCTAAGTTCGATCTTAGCTTCATGATCTTTCACATGTAGCCAACTTCAAACCCTTGTACTAACCTTGAATTTCCGATGCAATGGGGCTTTATACGTTCAGTCCACGCTAGTTTCCTTAAAGAAAAACTATTATAAATGTGTGTTAAAATTAACTCATTTGAGATTTAAACTAATCATTTCTATTAATAAATTCATGTTAGAATTATTCATGAATTTATATATATTATAACTGCGTGGATTGTGCATATATATTTATAAATATTTAAATGTACATATTCGTTCTAAAGTTTCATTGCGTCGGAAATGTTTTATTTTACTTTAAATAGTTTGTTCAAATTTTTAGTGATTAAAAGCTACATTCTTTCGATAAGCTTTCAGATTGTCGCTTTCCAAAAACAATGGGTAAAGTTTTTATTAATTAGAAAAAGATAAGTATTTAAAATGTAAGGACGGTCCTAATTAAAATCATTTTCTGATTTTAAAAATTCATTTTCTAATTAGAAAATGAATTCAAGTTAATGAGTTTGAAAGCCTTATCGAAGGAATGTATCTAAAAACAACTAGTAAATTTTTGTAAGATTGATTAGGAAAGAAGCGCTAGCCTGAAGGCATCAGATACAGTATAAAGAGCCCAGGAAAAGTTTCCAAGCAGCTATTATTCCTCATTAAGAGAAGCCATATATATTTCATTAGAGAAGAAGCCGCCCAGTTAAATTATGAAGTAAAATAGTGTTTCTACCATGGTGGGGGGGGGGGGCTTAACTTCAGGAGTCTGACTACAGTTCCTGAAGTCCCCTGAAAATCTTCAATGTGGCTGTAATATAAAAATTCATATACCAATCGTAAGCTGCGTAAACCTTAGAGAAATCCTTCAAAATGTCATTCAAATAATTTTCCAAAATGCGCATCTACGTTTCATCCAACTGGACTCTGCCGTGTGTAATTTAAGGAGCCAACCATGAAGAAATGGTAATATCTTTCTTATATGAACCGCTACTTTCTCGCCGGTCTTCGAACTTTATTTTACACTACCTTTAAATTAAGTACTGTTAAAAGCTCTTCTCTTTCCTTAATGTATTAATGCTATTTTAAATTATGTAGTAATTCTCTATCTTAATCTCTAGTCTTTAAATTTAATATTTGTTAACTTTCTCTTTTCTTACGATGGCGGTTCATTTATTATATTATATATATTTATTGTGTGATTTATTAATGTTGTTTATTTTTTATTATATGCCAATAATAACTTCAACTCGATAATAATTTCCTTCGTTGCATTTGCCTTGTTAAATAATATTATATTTATTTTTACAGTAATTCTTACCCACTAGAACTATTTTGATACAGTTCTATTAATTATCGAGTTGAAGGATTTGTACAATTTTTGCTATTTTATTAATGGCTAATAACAACAAATTATTAGCTCAATTTTTAACCTATGCTCCCGGCCACTTTACTGAATTTATAATAGTTATTTATTCACATTAATATATTGTTTCGCAAAAAGGTCGATAAAGGAATTAAATGAATATATATTCTAATTCAAATGTTATACTTTCTATTAATATTCAGGGAGGGCATGAGATTTAGGGTATAATTAAAGTATTTTCTAATTGCATTAAATATTTGTTGATTAAAGCACGTTTGACTTTAATTTAACTTGATCAGGTCATCACGTAGAGCATTCGTTATATAAAATGGGTTTTATTATTAATTAAAAGATGATTACCAAGTCATCATTTTTCCGAACGTTGCTGACGCGAGCCATCTCCTGCTTCACAGGCTTGTCCTCGGTGATATTACTGTTCGTTAAATTACATAGGAAGAAAGTACTTCCTCACTTGCTCGTTTTATATTTGGAACACCAAAGGTTCGAGGCTACGACCCAACCTGGTTTTCCGTGTTCTATGGATCCTTCATATAGGGCATCAAAGACTTGTCAAATACAAGCGCCCTGCTATTTTCTCAAATCACAGACAAGCCATTATTTTTCATATTTATTCTTATAGCTCATAAGTCGTCAGTACCGTTTATTTCTCAGTTCCAGTAAAGCCCGCTCTCATGCTCGTAAATCGTGATGAATTGATTTTATTAAAGTCGAACAAATTCATGTTTATTTATAATTAAGTAAGTTTTCTATTAAATATTAAAGTTATGCCCTAAACACGTATCTTGCTCTTTGTGAATTGATTTACGAATGTGAAAATAAATCTCACATTCTTTCTTTTAGAATTTGAATCATAATTTCTGTCACAGCCAAATACCTTTATCTACTTTTACTTCCTCGTCGGGGCATAGATATATATATATATTTCTCCTAGAATATTGCGTAATCGTATTGGCATATAATAAGGACTGCCATTCTTATTGTAAATATAAATTCCGTTTAAAGACTAGAGATAATCTATATCATAATCTAAAAGTTGAACAAAATTATTATTATTATTAAACATTTTATTAACACATTTGGTTTTTAACTTTCTTTCTTATTCAATAATTATTTTTAATATTAATGCTCGCTGTCTGTATTGGCAACCCGAACACATATATATATATGAGTTGACTTATAAAGATTCTTAGTTATTTTATTATACTTCATTAGAGTTAAATCAGGGGTCTCATTAATCATCATCATCCGTTGAGCTAGTTCCTTGGCGCATAGTCATGTACCATCGATATATGTCATCCATTGATTTGATCTGAGCTCGTGAGTTGGGTTTGAATTCAGTTTGAACCGCCTGAGTTTGAATCCGACTTTGAGTTTGGGTTTGTTGATGTGTTGGCTTCTTTTTGACCAGTACAATACATAAGACATAAATGAGAAAGGAAAGACAACAAATTCAAGACATAAAAACTATTGTTAGCTACTAGAGCAAATTGTTTAGCTTGGGGATTTCAGTAGCTTCTCTACTTTCCATATTGATGCTCATGATAATTAATTGCAGATCACTTGATAAAGAAAGATTATTTGTGAAATATACTTGCAGTGAATAGCATGTGATCAGGAACTGGTGGAAATTTGATGTATAGCTGTGGGACAATGGATTTGAAAATAATAAGTCTTTTAAATTTGTAAATGTGTTTCATTACTCATATTTAGCAGTGGTCTGTTACTAATTATACTATATTTCATTGCTATGAAATAATTTCCACTTCATGAGATGATATAAGACTCATTAATTTCATATAAAAGCAATAAAAAGAGACATGTAGATAATTTTACCTTCTTAATTATTTTGTTTTACACTGCATCTATGAATTATAATATACATACTATTTGTTGTGATTCACTATATATATATATATATATATATATATATAGTATATAAATATATTTATTATATATATATTATATATATATATATATATATATATTAATAATTCAAACAAATATATTTAACACAGTATTCAAAATTAAATAATATATTCTTTACCAGAAGTACTTTCAATTGTTTCACTGACAATCTTTATCAACTGTTAATACAAACGTACAAAAAATAAAAACTTGCATTACCCATCATTCAATCTATTCAAATTTCCCACAATTCTGTTGTCTTTATATTAGCCGATTGTTTATTCATTAAACCACCTCTATTCCTAGATATCATCATTGCCTCTTTAATTTTACGTTTTTCACTACACCTTTCAATTTGAATAATTTTTATATCTCTATTATTAAATTTAAAACCATAATTACATGTTTTATTATGATCAAATATAATTGATGGAGTATTCATATTTACTGAAGATATATTTTCTTTCTGTACACGTTTATATAATGTCTTATGATCATTATATCGTTTTTGTAATGTACATTTGGATTCCCCTATATATTTTATTCCACAACCACATTCCAACATATATATAACAGAACTTAATTCAAACTTAGAAATCTTGGCTTTGGAGTTATTTATCATATCATTTATATTATTTGAAGAGAAAAAAGAAATTCTACACAAACCACTAAAAAGTTTATTAATTAATTTAGCTTGTTGATTAGATATAAAAGGAATAGAAATCCATTTATCACTTTTTAATTTACTTAATATTTTCTTATTATTATTCTTATTTTGATTATATTTTGTAATTGTATTATAAATAATATTCCTTCCATAACCAACATTCAACATATCAGTAATATATACATTAATATTTTCAATTTTATCACTAACAAATTTGCACAAATAATCATTTCTAAATAAAAATGACTTCAAACCAGCTAATTTATGACTCATATGAACTTTAGAATTATATGGAATATAACCCCTAATTTCCACAGGCTTTAAAATCATATTATAATCAAACACATTATTATTTCTTTTAATAAATATATCTAAAAACTTTATAGAATCTTCCTTCTCTTCATTTAACACCCATTTTACATTATTAATCATATTTAACTCATTAAACAAATTAACTATTATTTCATTATGTGCACATATAAATACATCATCAACATATCTACAATATACTTTAATTCCTTTATATTTTATCTGAGACAATATCTTAACCTCATAATTAGAAATAAAAAAATTACAAAGCTGTGATACCACTGGAAGACCCATTGGCCAACCAAAATTCATTTTATAAAAGCAATCATTAAACCTAACATATATATTATCATTCACAAATCTTAATATTTTAACAATAAAATTCCTAATATTATTATCTATAGATTTTAAAAACAAAGCTCTTTCAATAATCTCTATTGATTCCATACGATTAATTGAACCATACATTTCAGATATGTCAAGTGTACACATAACATCATTATTATCAATTTTTATATTTTTAATCCTATTAATAAAATCAAATGATGATGAAATCGTATAATCTCCAAATCCAAGCACATCTTGCATTATTTTTTCAATATATCTACAAGCATTATAATAAAAAACACCACCAAAATCAACAATTACTCTTAATGGATAACAATTTTTATGCAATTTTATATTTGCAAAGATTCTTGGAAACACTGCAGACGACGGATATAAACTGTAATATGTCTTTGCATCAATAACTTTTTTCTTTTTAGCAGTCATTAAAATGTCATTAATAAATTTCATTCTATATGTATCAATATTATTTAATTCACTTTTTTCAAAACAAAGCTTCTTCATTTGATCCATAATTTTCATATTATATTCATCCTGTTTCATTAGGCACATCCGTAACCCCTTGTCCTCCTTCAAACAAATTAATTTATTACTTTTTAAAAAATTTTTAAATTCATAAATTTGTTTTAACCAAACATTATCATTTTGCTTATCAAATGTTTTATTTTTTATCTCATTAATTATTTTATTCCTATCATTTAAATCACAATTTATAAACACCAAACGAATATTCAATCACCGCATTTAATTCAATACTAGAATCTCTCCAACCTCCACCGACAACGTATTTAGATCCAAAATTTAAAATATAACGCTGATTAAAATTCAAATCAACTCCAGAGATATTCACATAGTTTTGATCACTAAAATTTCTTGGAAACTTTTTATTATACAAATGTTCAATTTTCCTATTAAATTTATCCATCATTTTTGAATGCAAATTATTAAAACGTATTTGACAAATCTGTTTATATTCATATAAATAATCAATATTATTAACGTAAATAAAATGATTTAATGTTCTTAAATACTTTCTATTATAAAACAGCAAATACTTACATTGGTCAATTATATTACGAAGTATTATATTTTTTAGATCATCCATAGATCTCACACTCAATTTACATAACTTATTTATTTTAATACAACAACAGTTAGGAAACACTTTAAAAATCCGACAGGAATACAAAAACTTTATTCTGCACTTTAACGTAATAACTTTAACCGTTACTTTCTGCCATTCCTTTAAAAGCCAAATTCCATTTAATTGCTTTAAATCCATTTCATATATAAATAACTACAACCATTAAATGTCTGTATTTTTAAATTATATAATAATAATTCAAACAAATATATTTAACACAGTATTCAAAATTAAATAATATATTCTTTACCAGAAGTACTTTCAATTGTTTCACTGACAATCTTTATCAACTGTTAATACAAACGTACAAAAAATAAAAACTTGCATTACCCATCATTCAATCTATTCAAATTTCCCACAATTCTGTTGTCTTTATATTAGCTGATTGTTTATTCATTAAACCACCTCTATTCCTAGATATCATCATTGCCTCTTTAATTTTACGTTTTTCACTACACCTTTCAATTTGAATAATTTTTATATCTCTATTATTAAATTTAAAACCATAATTACATGTTTTATTATGATCAAATATAATTGATGGAGTATTCATATTTACTGAAGATATATTTTCTTTCTGTACACGTTTATATAATGTCTTATGATCATTATATCGTTTTTGTAATGTACATTTGGATTCCCCTATATATTTTATTCCACAACCACATTCCAACATATATATAACAGAACTTAATTCAAACTTAGAAATCTTGGCTTTGGAGTTATTTATCATATCATTTATATTATTTGAAGAGAAAAAGAAATTTTACACAAACCACTAAAAAGTTTATTAATTAATTTAGCTTGTTGATTAGATATAAAAGGAATAGAAATCCATTTATCACTTTTTAATTTACTTAATATTTTCTTATTATTATTCTTATTTTGATTATATTTTGTAATTGTATTATAAATAATATTCCCTCCATAACCAACATTCAACATATCAGTAATATATACATTAATATTTTCAATTTTATCACTAACAAATTTGCACAAATAATCATTTCTAAATAAAAATGACTTCGTAATATAATTGACCAATGTAAGTATTTGCTGTTTTATAATAGAAAGTATTTAAGAACATTAAATCATTTTATTTACATTAATAATATTGATTATTTATATGAATATAAACAGATTTTTCAAAGACGTTTTAATAATTTGCATTCAAAAATGATGGATAAATTTAATAGGAAAATTGAACATTTGTATAATAAAAAGTTTCCAAGAAATTTTAGTGATCAAAACTATGTGAATATCTCTGGAGTTGATTTGAATTTTAATCAGCGTTATATTTTAAATTTTGGATCTAAATACGTCGGTGGAGGTTGGAGAGATTCTAGTATTGAATTAAATGCAGCGATTGAATATTCGTTTGGTGTTATAAATTGTGATTTAAATGATAGGAATAAAATAATTAATGAAATAAAAAATAAAACATTTGATAAGCAAAATGATAATGTTTGGTTAAAACAAATTTATGAATTTAAAAAATTTTTAAAAAGTAATAAATTAATTTGTTTGAAGGAGGACAAGGGGTTACGGATGTGCCTAATGAAACAGGATGAATATAATATGAAAATTATGGATCAAATGAAGAAGCTTTGTTTTGAAAAAAGTGAATTAAATAATATTGATACATATAGAATGAAATTTATTAATGACATTTTAATGACTGCTAAAAAGAAAAAAGTTATTGATGCAAAGACATATTACAGTTTATATCCGTCGTCTGCAGTGTTTCCAAGAATCTTTGCAAATATAAAATTGCATAAAAATTGTTATCCATTAAGAGTAATTGTTGATTTTGGTGGTGTTTTTTATTATAATGCTTGTAGATATATTGAAAAAATAATGCAAGATGTGCTTGGATTTGGAGATTATACGATTTCATCATCATTTGATTTTATTAATAGGATTAAAAATATAAAAATTGATAATAATGATGTTATGTGTACACTTGACATATCTGAAATGTATGGTTCAATTAATCGTATGGAATCAATAGAGATTATTGAAAGAGCTTTGTTTTTAAAATCTATAGATAATAATATTAGGAATTTTATTGTTAAAATATTAAGATTTGTGAATGATAATATATATGTTAGGTTTAATGATTGCTTTTATAAAATGAATTTTGGTTGGCCAATGGGTCTTCCAGTGGTATCACAGCTTTGTAATTTTTTTATTTCTAATTATGAGGTTAAGATATTGTCTCAGATAAAATATAAAGGAATTAAAGTATATTGTAGATATGTTGATGATGTATTTATATGTGCACATAATGAAATAATAGTTAATTTGTTTAATGAGTTAAATATGATTAATAATGTAAAATGGGTGTTAAATGAAGAGAAGGAAGATTCTATAAAGTTTTTAGATATATTTATTAAAAGAAATAATAATGTGTTTGATTATAATATGATTTTAAAGCCTGTGGAAATTAGGGGTTATATTCCATATAATTCTAAAGTTCATATGAGTCATAAATTAGCTGGTTTGAAGTCATTTTTATTTAGAAATGATTATTTGTGCAAATTTATTAGTGATAAAATTGAAAATATTAATGTATATATTACTGATATGTTGAATGTTGGTTATGGAAGGAATATTATTTATAATACAATTACAAAATATAATCAAAATAAGAATAATAATAAGAAAATATTAAGTAAATTAAAAAGTGATAAATGGATTTCTATTCCTTTTATATCTAATCAACAAGCTAAATTAATTAATAAACTTTTTAGTGGTTTGTGTAGAATTTCTTTTTTCTCTTCAAATAATATAAATGATATGATAAATAACTCCAAAGCCAAGATTTCTAAGTTTGAATTAAGTTCTGTTATATATATGTTGGAATGTGGTTGTGGAATAAAATATATAGGGGAATCCAAATGTACATTACAAAAACGATATAATGATCATAAGACATTATATAAACGTGTACAGAAAGAAAATATATCTTCAGTAAATATGAATACTCCATCAATTATATTTGATCATAATAAAACATGTAATTATGGTTTTAAATTTAATAATAGAGATATAAAAATTATTCAAATTGAAAGGTGTAGTGAAAAACGTAAAATTAAAGAGGCAATGATGATATCTAGGAATAGAGGTGGTTTAATGAATAAACAATCGGCTAATATAAAGACAACAGAATTGTGGGAAATTTGAATAGATTGAATGATGGGTAATGCAAGTTTTTATTTTTTGTACGTTTGTATTAACAGTTGATAAAGATTGTCAGTGAAACAATTGAAAGTACTTCTGGTAAAGAATATATTATTTAATTTTGAATACTGTGTTAAATATATTTGTTTGAATTATTATTATATAATTTAAAAATACAGACATTTAATGGTTGTAGTTATATATATATATATATATATATATATATATATATATTACTATATATATATATATATATATATATATATAGTAATCGGATGGGTTGGGCAAAAAATGGAGTGAACCTGGGGTGATGCATCATCCTCTCCAAGTACATAAAATCAATAATTTTAATTTACAAGAAGTATAATATTTAAGGGGAACATGAGATCAAAATCTCTGTGAGATCATTGAGAGATCAGCCAGCTACTAAAAGCATAATTAACCGTATATCAACCAGCATTATCAAAAAGTAATTATAAGTAATACTAATACTCAAAATAAATAATCACTCATCATCATGAATGATCCACAACAAAATATAATAAAATCTGAATAATAAATCAACAGTCAACCTTGTGACTGGATTGAAAATGGGTCTTCTGTAGACCAGGCTACCTACTGAGTCTTTGCCATCTTGGGCAATTATTTAAGCATAACTTAGATGCATCACTTAAGTGCTCATTTATCAGAATACATAAGAATCAAACAATAATACTGGGACATTAAAAGATGCTGATCATCATCAATGCTCAGGCCACTTGTACTGGCCAACTATAAACTTAACTTTTAAATAAGACAAAAAATATAGTGCATGGGCTTTAAAGAGTATCCTCTTTTGTGACAACCAGGATGATGATTGATCATCTCTAAATGTCCCAAAGCCCTAAACACACATACCCAGCCATATATTTATTCTGTGCATGAATATAGCTCAGAGAACATAAGCTCTATTACTGTATGTGACCAAGAGATGATCTAAACCATTTTTAACAATTAAATAAGTTTATTAATAACAATAAAAAATGATATTTAAGGTCTTCTAGGGTAAGGCTCTGATTTTGAAAAGTATACAAAATTATATACACAACTAAAGTTATTACATTGTTTTACAATATTTACCATTCAAAATTCAAATTGTTACAATGATTTACATATATGTGCACACAGACATGTGATTTCTATTATCCAATTAATATTCAATAAATGAATTGATATTTAATAAAAAAAATATTACTTGTTACAATAATATTATATTTTTTCATAATTAATTCAATATTGAAAGTATATAGAATCCTGATGCTTAATTATTACATAAAGTTTAACAACTTTTTTTTTTACTTTTTAATTCAGACAAAATTATGCTTGCATTTAAGTTATATATTCTTTTAATGTCATTTTTTTAACCTTTCTGACGATGCTTATGAGACCTTTCATTGATGATTGACATCACTCTAATTCCATTATTTTTAATGCTAGGATAGCCGTTTTATAGTCATTAGTTAGATTTTTAAAAGTTCTGTAAGATGCTGCCCTCTCTTGAATTATTTTACAAGTAAAAATCAATAAAACTGCCTGTAATGCTGAACAAAGAAGAAAGCTTGTCGGTGATTGGCTCTCAGCCACCAAAGACATTCTGATTGGCTGGAAACAAAGAAACTGCCTAATCAAAGAAAATAAAGAAAAACGCTAAGATTTTCATTTCGAATATGATAAACAAATGTTTTAAACTATTATAAAAGTATTTTTTGAGAAATTACAAATCATTTTCATAAAATATGCTAAAAAACAAAATTATTTTAGAAAAATATTGAAGATTTTAGTAAAAATATTTAAGATTTTAGCAAAAAAAATATTTACTTTTCCGTAATGTAAAACTGAAAAAAAAAAAAATTACGTCAGCAACTCTTTTTAATTCATTACTATGTTTACTTTTAAATTTTCTGAAATTGAATATTTTATAATAAATAAATAGAAATTTATTTTTGAAAGAACTTTCGTTCACTTTCACAACCTGACAAATTATTAATATACTTTTTATAAACGAATCTAAAGTGAATATGATATTAAAGGTGAATATATTTTGACAATTGACTTTGTCTTCAGTTTGTGAGTTGGCCAATTAAAAGCTTTGATTTTTACCTCACATGACCAATAATATAATTAGTGGTTAAAAGGTTAAAGGAATTACCAAAATGATTTCTTCAAAAATATATATCAAATCGTCTTTCTGTTAGACATTTGACTCAAGCAAATTATTTACTTGTTTTGCTTTAAGTTGTTAATTTATAATTTTATAAGTTGTTTTAATGAATATTAAAATAAAATAACCCACTGTAGATACACACAATATGGTTATCTGCTGTTCCCTGCATGTATAGATAAACAGTAGCATAAGTACATCAATTTCTTCATGCTTCCTCTTGGTAAGCTTAGTTTCTAGTCCATCAGAAAAAATATAATTCTGTGTTTGTTGTCATCATCAGAGAAAAGTATATAATTCCAGTAATTTATTGGCATACCATGAGATTTCTTTTGTAGTCCAAGCAATTGTCAAGTTATCTTCTAGAACATAGTTAAGCAGTTAGTTGATCCATTTGAAGTGTCCCTGGCTTCATGAATCAAAACTCTGCAGTAAACTATAAGGCAGCTACTGGACTGTCCTTAGATCTTCTTAGGAGCTTTGTATAACTCTGCTAGCTATTTTGTCCTCATTTTTTCAGGCTATTGATTCAGAAGTGACCCAGATTCAAGTAAATCAAAACTCCTGTGAAGGAAAATAGTAGCAGCTCCTGCCTTCAGCTACATCAGTTCATGGTAGCTATTCTGCCAACTTTATGGTCAGCTAAAACCAACTGCTGCAAACTTCAAAAAGCTGCAACAAAATATTATAACAAACTTTGCAGCTGACTAGCTCTTACAAAAAATTATTATCCAGACTGTTCTCTTCAAAAATCATTATCCAGACTGGAGCTAATTTTGTTATCAGCCCTTTTATACAATCATCTAAGGTGATAATAACACCTTGATTGAAAATAGAGTTTTTATTTTTATCTCTCTAATCCCTTTGAAAACATACATGTTTTCATTAATTAAAAAAAATTTCAAAAACAAGTATTGTGTTTTTACATTTCACAATCAGAATAATAATAATACTAATAATACAATATTTATATTTATTCAGACCTTTTTTTAAAATATTAATTTCATAATGAAATTTTATTTTAAACCCAGAGTTATTTAACCCTTTACTTATTATTATTTTATTTTAGAAAATATAGAAAAATATGTACAAAAATTTATTCTGTGTTTATTTCTACTTTTCCTTTATTTTACATATATATATGCACATACACTATATTAGTATGTTTTATGTAACCCAACTGGTTACAATATATATATATATATGTATTATGCAGTCTAATATTTAGAGTGTGATAATATGTTATAAAATATATAGATGAAGTCCTACTTTGGATGAAAGCCTCTTCATGTCATATTGTATATGTCACATATATGATATGCAATGTGGAATAATGTTAAATAGAGATGGACTCTGATAATTTTGAAATATATTTTCTTAAGAATTAATATATTTCACTGCTATCAATTTTTGCTTATATATAAATGCCTGGACTCATGCAAATTACTGTTTCATAAGAAGTATAATAATGACAGAAATTTTTTAACTTATTTAAGGTTTAATCAAAGTAAAGGTTTGGTAATAATTAATGTAAAGTTTTAAAATCAAACAGGTTGAATCTTGCATTTATGGAATGTGGCATGTATATATATTACTTAGATAATAAATCTGATATTCCTCAAAGCTAGATGGTTTTATAAATGTAATAATAGATGACAGCCACAAACTTATCTAAAGCATGAATCTTCAATCTATTGTCAAGTTAACACTTAAACCTATCTTTTACTTGTGAAGGTTGCTTTGAGAACAGATTGAAGATTTGATATATATATATTCAAATGATGTTAAGTTTCAATTATTTTAAGCATTTATCTTACGTGGAAATTAAACTTGTTTAATTTAAATACACGTATGGAGATTAACGGATGGTAATCTAGAACTTTTGTACACTTGTGGATAGTTACAACATAAATGGATTTGGAGATAAAACAGATATTTAGAAAATTTCTTGATTACCTAATTATTATAATATATTCCAATAGGTATCATTTTCTTCTTATGTAAAAGCAATGTGAAAGATAGTACTTATAACTTTGCTTTGTTGGATATCTTGTTCTATAGGAAACCATTATTTGTTACATGTATGTGTATGTTTGTGTAAAGATAAATTCTTTTAACAATTTTTGTTTATGTAGCAATTTGTAAAAATAATTATACTAATCTTAAAATTACTGATAAAATTTTACAATATGAGCTTATTATCCAGTAGATTGTTACAGTAAAGTTTCAAATTATAGTTTTGTTAGGGTTGCACAGATATGTTTTGGATTACTAAATACATATTTTGTCTTTTATTCTTTATATTTTCTTTGAATAATTATTTATAATAATATACATCAAAATTTTTGTAGAATATTTTAGAGACAATTATTTTTTATATTTATGTAGTCGAACATTGCCTTCTGGAGCATTAATAAATTATTATTGATTATTAAAAGCTCAAAATTAAGAGATTACAGTTTTAGTCATAAGACTGCAACTTTAATGAATATTCCTTATGATAGGATAAATAGGAATTAATTATAGAGAAATCTAGAAAATACTGACATAGACTTAATGATTTTTAACATTGGTGAAAGGTCATTAGTAAGATATTTTTTTATAATTACCAGTTGGGAAATACAATATTGGTAATTGAGAAATCAATTTGAAAAAAGATATCCATTGTAAATTTTTTTTTATTTTTAAAAGAATTGGAATTTGAAAGAGAAAAATTTGAAATAAAAATGAAGGTTTTACAATGTAATAACCAGAAGAGTGTAAAATATGTCAGTTTCCTTTTTTGGTAGAGGATATGGCATTTTTTCAGTAGCATATAAAATATATAGCTGTGATTAGAATAGTCTGGAGCATAAACTAGTAGCATGCAAAATAAAGTGCAAAGAAAAATCTAAGATAGTACCAATTATTTGTATGGATAAACTAAAGAATATGAACTTGAGGAATATTTATCTTTAAAATGGTAGAGGAATATTAGTAATTATATTCTCTGTTAAGTATGAAATTAGATCTGAGACAAAAAAAAATTAAAATGAGAGCAGTTAAAAATCTGTAATATTTTTATAAACTAAGTACAAGGTATATAGAATATTTTTTTGAAAGAGAATGATAACATTGAAAGATAAAAGTCTTTGTATTTGTTAGAATACTTAAAAAATTTCAAATAGAACTAAAAAAAAAATAGATAGATATGCATTTGGTGATAAACTAATAATAGAAAATGAAGCTATTCTAGATAAAATAGCTTGTTTAAAAGATGACAGTATAAAGAAAGTAGAATAAGAAATATAGTATTTATGTAGAGAGGTCAACAAACACATATATTAAAAAGATATTACAATGTTCACAATTAATAGAGAACCTATTTGATTGTTTTGTATATGAAATACCTTAAATATGCAGAGATTATATTACAGGCATGTAATTATGAGGAATGGAAAAAGTAGATAAGTTGATTAAAGAAAAAGAAGTAGAATGAAGGTAAATAAAACTATATAAAATAATTTTGAATTATATAAAAATTAAAAATACTTAAAATATGAATAAATGTATTACATTGGAGAGAATTTATAATTATATGGTGTAAGAACATAAGCTAAAGATATAAAAAGCATGGAATATGAATTTTGCTTATAAAACCATCAAAATATCACATCATTACTATTTTATATGCTTACACATGCTGTTAATAATAATGCCAAACTCTCTATACAGTAATACCACCAATTGCAACTTTTGGAATCAATGAATGCATGAAAGTTTATATATAAAATTCCTATCTGGCGCGTATGCATCCAACATACACAGATTCATTTCTAGCTTGTGGATTTTATCAGTGAGGTGCAGTGCTCTCAAATCCACGGTTTCTCATTGATGAAAGCCACAAGCTAGTAATTAGGCTGGGGATGTTGGATGGGTAGAAACCAGATAGGGATTTTATGTACAAACCTTCCAGCAACTAATGGTTACAAAAGCTTGCACTTGGTGCAATACTGTATGGAGAGTTTGTTTCTCATTAATTTTGTTTATAGTTGTGAATTTTGTGGACATAGCAAAATATAAAATATTTATTTTTATATATAATTATATGGGAGATCATTTCTACTATCTAATTTTAATTGTTAAATAATTTTAAAAAAATTCAAACTTTATTTAAGTTTTGCAAATAAATCCAACTATTAGTAATAACATATAAGATAGTATATGATACACTGTTATAGTAGTAGTAGTATCCTTTTTTCTTTAGATAAGGCTGGCTAATTAATGACAATTCTAGCATAGAAATTGAACCAGTGACCTTTAAATTCATGATCATTCAATTTAAAATGACACACTATCCAATCAGGCCAAAATAATACTCTACCAATTAGGCTATTCTGTCAAATGCAACAGTAAATAAATATTTTATATACTTGTCTAAGATAGTCCTTCTGATATTTTCTCTTTGTGTTAAAAGAAAAGTTAATAAAATATTTCCAGATATTATGATTTATTAAACTAGATTGTCTTACAGAGTTATTTGCAATTATTATGTGAGAAACTTCTTTTAAACTTTTCTTTACTTTTTCTTTTTATCTTCTAATCTTATCTTTTCCCAATACAACATGCATTTATTGGTATATCCATGTTATGTTATTTTAAACATATTTATTTTGTCACTTTCTAATAATTATTCGTAATTCTTTTAACCATTTGTCAATAGAATGGCTATATTTACTCATATATATTCTTTCATATTTACATGGTATTTAATGGAAGGATGCTTTTATTTTTCTACATTTCAAATATACATTTTTTTATACGTACAATTCCTCATTGTGTGTTATAGCTTTCAAAAGCTGTTTTGATTTTATTCATAGTGATTGCAGATTTTTTAAAAATTTGTATATTCTACCTCATATTTATGGATCCACTACAGTCCATTTAATTGGTTTTTATCAGGATATTATTTTTTGATCTCTATTTAAGGTTTTTTCATGAAAGTTTGGTTAATGGAGAAGGTATTTTTTTAAAAGTTTATTGGTTTCTGAACAAACTTTTGTTGTTATTGTTCCATAATGATAGTATTATCCCACTTTTGTATTTCTATCATAATTGGATTTATATGCTAAGTATTTTCTTGTGGCTAAGAGAGAGAATGTCTTTAACTGAAGATTTGACTTTGCCATGAGTGAGTCTTATCACAATAATATAATAAGAAAGCCAAATTTTGTTATTGTACTAACTTTATGCTGAATTTAAATAAAGAAGATATTCTATAGATATGTGAAGAATGTTTGTGATAATGCATCTCTATTTGCTCATACCAAAAATACACTATTGATATAACATAATGAGCAACATTTGTAGATGTTATTTCAAGTTCCTTCACATAAATGTTAATGATAAGAGATAACAGTGGAGGATCCATAACTAATCTCTGAACAGACAAGAAAAAAAAGTTAAATCTTCTGATCACATGACAATGGCAAATAATCATAAGTCAATCTAGTATGATAACCAATAATATTTTGAAAACACTAAACAACTTTATCCTTAAGAAAAATAAAAATACATCTCATAAATAAGAATATAAAATTTCTATTGACTGTTGCCCATTCTCATACTAGTATTCTCAATGTTTAGGTCTAAACCCCTGCAGAAGAGAAGAGAATAGTTTAACTCAAAATACTGTGATATACATTAACCTATTATTTTTATTATTAACAGTTGAATATATTAAAAAAAGTTTAAATAAAGCTTGATTTTTTAAAAATAATTTAACAATTAAAACTAAATAATGAAATCAGTTCCACTTTTAATTATAAGTAAAATGCCACTACTACAAACTTGCAGATCAAATTTTATTTTAAAACTATAACTGACTTTATAAAAATTGAATGAAAATGGGAGAAACATTTGCAAAATACATGAAACAGAATTTTGTGATTTTTTTTATGACAAAATCAAAATATTAAAACAATATATTGTCATTAACAAAACAACTTTTACAAAAATGCAATAGAAAACATAAAATAAAGATATAAAATGGAAGGATGATATAGTGATTGGGAAGTACACAATTTGTTTATATGTAATGTTTTCAAATAGTAGGGATGTTTAACTTGACAATTAAATTATTTGGATATATGGACAATATATAAAAACTTTTAGTTTTTTTTCATGTGTCAAAGCATCGTCCGGGAAGCGAACTCGATACAACTGCTTGTAAGGCTGCTGTGCTGACCACTCGACCACTAATGCTAGCCAAAAACTTTTAGTTTAGTTTAAGAAAAGGCATTTTGCATTATATCACATTTTCTTGATGCTACTTCTATAAAATGTAATTTGTTGTGAGAAACATATTAAAGTATTTTAAAACATGACATTCAGCCACTCTTATTTGAATTCTAATTAATTTTTGATGTTGTGGAATATCAGATAGCTTAAATGAGACGTCATTTCAGCACTACTTTTTTAAATTATATAGAGGGGGGGGGATTTTGATTCTGACTAAAAAATTGAATTTTATATTATTCTATAATAAGTTTAGTTTCATTTAAGAGTGATGTTTCATAAATTCTAGATAATTTTGTTGATGTCATTCATTCAGACATAGTAAACAGTAATTTAAAGTGATTGATTTATCTTCACACTTTCATATCCAGTACTTAAGATTTGCCCTTATATAAGCATTTGGGTTGAATGAATAAGTGATTCATTTATTCGTTCGCAAAGACTTTATCTTGTGTTTGAAATGAAAGTATTCATTTATTATTATTAACATTCGTAAAAAGCGCATGTACCTTAGCTTGAAAGGCTAATCTTTAGTTTATTATTCTATATTGTACTTTAATTAAAAGCTAAATCTTATCGGATCAAAGCTGAACCTATTACTTCTAATCTTGCATTGCTGCCTTACGAGCAGTTGCCCAGATTGCGGGTTCGCGTCCCGGCCGATGCTATGACACTTGAAAAAAAAAACCCTATTACTTCTAACGTTTAAATTCTACTTCATCTTTGCAGCAACTATTTTCTTGTAAATTTTAATAGATTTGTAAGAATGTAATATTAAGGAAAGTGATATTGAGACTTTATTATCAATAGTTTACTGTTTGCAAAATTTACCTTTTTAGAAAACTTTCTCTAAAACAATAAGTGAAAAAATATATATTAACGAGTAGTGAAACATTTTCTAAAGTAATATCTAATTAATGTTATAGTTCCACAAGTAGAAATAAAAAAATGTTCCTTATACTGTTACTTTTAAAAACTGATTTTTTAAAGGTTAAAATAAACGCGCTTGTTAATTATCAGTGATAAAAAAAAAAAAAAGAATAAATATTCATTTATATTTGTTTATTGGTCGAATTTTCCTTAAAAAAGAAATAGAATTAATATTTGATTTGAGTAAGAATAAAAAATATGTGATTTTTAGAAAAGATAGATAAATTCCAATTCCCATCATAGATTTTTCTTTTGGTCATAATCTTTGGAAGATTAACTTTCTGTCTATTAATTTTTACATCATATGCTTCATTTTCGATAAAATGTGAGTATTATCACTTTTATATAACATTTTTGTAGGTAATCTTCTTAGATCTGATTTCTATATATTAATATTTTACTATTTCATTTTTTAAAATAGGTTAATATTAATCACAATTCCCAACGATATTCTCTTTTTTATTGTGTTAGACTTCATCTTTTATTATCATTATCATCATCATCATCATTACCATTATTAGAATTGTATAATAAATCAATTCAATTTTCGTGCTCAACATAAGAGCAGTAAAATATTTTTCTTTTAACTTTTAAAATATAATTTATTGAAACAAATTGCATAAATTGTGCATACAGTAAAATTGGGTCATGTATGTAAATGAATTCAACCAGAAATTTATATTAGATACATTATTGTTAATTGACTGTAAACGATTAAAATTAAATTACTTATTCTTCCAATCTTTATAACTGTAGATGTATCAAGAAATTAAATATATTTCTATTGTAATGATAACAGTTATTTGATTTGTTTTTATTCAACAGTTGCTAGGCAATGATAAAGATTTCATGTAGTGAAATAAATATCTTGGAGAGACGCCAGTATTTTATAAGTAATATTAGCCTTATAGATTTTATTGAAAGTTATTGAAGTTTAGCAGAAATGGAATGTAATCTGCTCTTCTGCCACTTATAGATAGAATTATAATATTTAATAATTCTATAGTTTGATAGAGTATTATATGTTAGCTAAGAATATTGTTTTTTTTTATTCTATATCTTGCATTTTTTTGACTTGTGCAATATTAGTGTTGCAATGAAATCACCCACAAAAAGAAATAAAATATGTATATGAATCAAATATATACTCATCTGGAAGGAAAGATTACCATGATAACCATATACATGGTGGAGTGATTATAATAAAACAAAATTTTATCCTAATTTGGATAATAGCCACAGACAATGATCAGACTGAAGATTACATCAAGAACAAGCTTTTGAGCAGATCCAACCATATTTTCTGATGATCATTTTTTCCATTATTCTGATGTAAATATGAAAGGAATATACTTATCCTATGAGAAAATTTAATGAGAAAAAATTCTTAATTTTAATAAATTTATTTAATACATTAGAATATAAACAACATAGCTATATTTACACTATGAAATATAGAATATACGTGGCACAACATATTTTAAAATTAAAATTTTTACTCTATTGTATCTCTTATTTTGACTATATAACTAAGAGAGAAAGAAAATTCATTATAATAATTTTTTACTCAAATAAAAAATGAACATTTTGAAAAGCAAAATATCTTTTGATATTATAATTCAAATTATTATTTATTCAGTAAATTCATTCTAAAAAATTGTCCCAATTTTATCTTATTTTTGTTTTCTATTGAGCTTAACACTTTTGGACAATAACACCAATTTTAAAATTAGATCTCTGGCTATAATAGATGTATTATCAGAGTTTCATATCTAAATCTATACACTTATCAGCTTAAGGAATTTGTATTTTTCCAA
Organism: Epiperipatus broadwayi; assembly: GCA_028023455.1. Classification (NCBI taxonomy): domain Eukaryota; kingdom Metazoa; phylum Onychophora; class Udeonychophora; order Euonychophora; family Peripatidae; genus Epiperipatus; species Epiperipatus broadwayi. The sequence continues at coordinate 4,610,101 of JAQFVV010012468.1, forward strand.
GGATATTTTTTTTTTGTAGTTTTTGTATACTTATAGATAAGGAAAGCAGAGATTTCTAAAATATGTACTTCATCAATGATAAACTCTATTGATTTCTAAATTTATTAATTTATTTAATTGTCTCATTTAGTTACAGCATCCACAAATATGATTCTTGGTAGTTAATTTTAGGCACCATTTAGTATTATTATGGCATAATTATAGTTCTGTGAAGAAAGCTACATTTCCAGAAAGTTTATAAATACATACAAATGTATAAGCATTTTATTATTATCCTAGCTCTAATTTTATAAGCAGCACAAGAAAGATGACAAAATAAATCTACAATTTTTTAATCATAACTTTTTCTTTGTTTGGCAATCATCCAAATATGATAGCAACCTATTGGAATGTCAGAATTAAGAATTTATTCTATTAATGTTTTTTAATTGATGCTTAATGTTTTTGAAAATAAATAATTTTATTTTCGAAATATTATTTAAAAAATAAATAGGCATAACGTTTTCATTTCTTTCAAATTATTTTGTTTTCAACACTTGATATATTATGATTTGCTTTTGAAAAACATAAATAAATCAATTTATTACAATGTTTTTAAAAAGACATAATTTAAATTTTATATATATATTTTAACAGTCATACATTTGACCTATATCAGAAAGATTACATTTGTCTTTCCTTCATTTAAGAATAAAGCAGTACAAAACATCATTGATTTTATTTCAACTTTAAAATTTTCTTCAATATTTACAATAATGTTACACTTAGACAGATTTTTTTTAAAAAAAATACAGTCACAAGCTAGTATTCATAAAACAAAACAAAATGCCATCTTAGATATATGTAATATTTTCGAAAATTTCTGTCAGATGTGATAGACAAAAAATTCCCTCACTGGAATTGAGTATATAATGCAAAATGAGCATCAAAAAGATTGATTATTTCAATTAAGCATATTATTAAACCCACCACCCCACATTCAAATACACTTAATAAAACCTTGCTCTACTATAAGCTTTAGATGAAATGGTTCGTGACACAGGACTATGTTAACTTTTAAAACCAAAAACATGCCTTTCTCAGCTTAAAAGCTAATGAGTAAATTATGAGAATTAAGCCTGGTTTACTTTTGAGACTTAAGTGTTTACTAAATATAAATAAAATATGGATGGTAGTAGTACTGAGGTAAATCGTGGAAACACTGCACTCTCAAAATAATAATAAACCCTCCATCAATCATCAGTACTGAAAGTAAAACAATCAAACCAATATGTATTAAACTACACTCATGTATTGTTGAACACTTTATAAGACCCTAACCCACATGAATGTACTCATACCAGATTTCCAAAGAAAATAAACAATCAATATAAATATGTTATTTCTCAGGGATTTAAATATTGACTACTAAACTTAAAATATAATATTTAATTTTTATACTATTTCAACAACCACTGGTTTATTACTAAATGATTTCATACTTATATGACTTTGGTTTATCTATTCATTAATTAGATGATCTCAGGGTTTCTATTAATAACTATTCATTAAGACTTTTCATAATAATTATTTCAGAACTTTTCTTTAATAAACATTTACTACTATCAAAATGAATATACGTAACAGGGATTTTTATGTAAACATTTTACTTTTAACTTTCTGGATTCAAATAGCAAATATAATAAAAACATTGCAGTAACCTTAAATGTATCTATAGTGTGATGTTTTGACCTGAACTTAAGCGGCATCAAAATTATGATTAAAAAACAATACCATATAATTTAACAAAAATAACAAAATTGTTTATTTCGTGTAAATAACAAAACAATATAATAATGAAACACAAATCATAACTCTGACAGCAAATATTAAAAATAAATATTTATAATATGAATTCTCTCTATAGGACAAATTAAATCTGAATACAAATATAACCCGTTAATATAAAATTTTTATTTACGCCTGATTTAATTTCAATTAATAAAGAATAATTTAATTTATTTTATATATTACCCACTTTTCTACAGAATGGCAGTTATATATATTTTTATAAAAATTAAATTGATATATATACAGAAACTTGCTTAATATCCCGATTATTTGGTTCCAAGCTATTTTAAGAACACCAAAATTCAGGATAGTAGTGAATTATAAGAAAATATGCATTTTAACACACATATACATAGACAAGTATGTGTACATATGTATGTACATATTGAAAATGTATGTAGCACAAATATATACATATTTATTTATTAATATCAATAATATTTTCCAATATTTTAAACTTGACTTTATTATAAACCAGAAATAATGTAAAAAAAGAATACTAAAAAATATAATATAAAAAGGAAAAAAACAGAACAACATTACTATTATTTCCTTTAAAATATAATGGAACAGTTTTCTTATGTTGTTTTGGTTCTTATATTATTCTTGATTCAATAATAAAAACAATTCTTAAAAAGAATAAAGAGAAGCTATTGTATATTAATGAATTAATTATAAAAAATAAAAAATTGAACAATATTGGAATTATAAAAATATCAATAGGTGTGTGCACATATATGTATTCTGAATAAATAAATTACTAATTTCCTATTTTTTATGAACTATTTTTTGAAATATATATAACTAAAGCCACAAATAATTTTTTGATAAAAAAATTGCTATATATATATATGCACACATTCAAGCATAAGAATATATATATATAATTGTCAAATATCCAACATTAAAAAATATTTGGCCACAATGTTGTTATAGATATATACTTAATATAATAATCAATCTAAATAAAATTGAAACAAATAACCAATTATATTAACAATTATTTAATTTATTCCTGCTTGAGTCCTTGAAAGTTTATTAAATCCATGTTGTGTTTGTGCTGACATAATATAAGACAGTAACCATAAAATCATTTTTAAGACTCATATTATGCTAATGTGGTGAGAAAGTATTCCTAATCATCAGCAGTAATATACATGGTATGTGTAGTGATCACAGTGTAGATGTTTCTAATACCAGGATTTTATTTATACGTGACCTTAACCACTAATGAAAAATCAGAGAGGACATTGAGATCCGTAAGAGAACAGAGAGTATCAACAAACATCATGATAATTTAGTGATCTTCCATTTGGATTTTTTAAATTCCATTAATTGCAGTAACGGTTTATTTTATATCAGATTATCACTTATTGTATCCACTTCCAGTCGACGTCACATTTTTTAAAAAAGTAATTTTTTTATTGGATGAATTTGTAATCTTGTTCCACATGTTACTTGCTAAATCTCTACAACATGTTTCAAAATATATTTCCTGAGATGATGGTCAGAGGATCCAGCTAAAACATCAATACAACAGTATGTGGATGATATATCTGTTGAATGGAAAAAATCTTTATTTTAATAAATGTATATGATTATTAATAAAATATAGTCTGTAATTAATTTAAATCTTGTTTGTTGAATATTATATTAGGAAATTTTGAAATATTAATGCTATTTGCTAAGGAAAGAAAGCTTTCATTTTCTGAACTGTCTGAACCTACTATTGGAGTATAGACACTAATAAAATAAGTCCTAGTATCAGTCTTTAAGGCAAATTTTAACTCCATTAGAAATTCCAAAAGAGAATGCTACTAAATTAGATATTACAGCCAATCCAATATCATCAATTTTCCTTTCACTCATTGATTTGTCCTCCCAAAAACATTTGAAGACACTCTTCTGTTATATTAAATTCCTTTCTCTGAGTGATGAATTTCACTAAGAGCAGTGATATTGATGTTAATAACTATCAGTGCTTTATTTCATTCTGATCATATAGAGTTTATATTTGGCACCAATTATTTGCAAAATATGTGTGTTTATATAATCTTAATATCATAATAAATACACATATATTGGTTTAAAAATATTGAAATTAATGTAAATACTATATACTGATTATATATCTGAAGATCTTTTATATCTATATTCCATAACAATATTGATTGTAATATTGTAGATCTTAAGAAAATTTTAAGATGTTATTTATTTCCAAAGAAAGCTATTGATTGACATTAGTTTTATGCTAACTTTTTACATATATTCAAAATACAATCCTTCTAAAATTAAAACTATTTCCAAGATTGCTATCATGTTATTTGGTTCATATTATATTCATATAAAATGTGTTTCAATTTCTTCTTAAATGTGTTTTATTTTTATCGCAGATAATTACTCTCAGCTCAACATAATTTTAACCATTTTCTTTTATTTATTATTATAAATAATGTACAGAAAAAGCAACAAAATAATAAGATGAACTACAATAAACTAGGGTATAGAAGCAATTGATGTTTATGAATATATGTTGTGAAGTAAGACTTAATAGTGAGTTCTTGAAACCATCCTGTAACTACTTTCAATCTTTATTTACAGAGAATTATAACAAAAATAAAATATTATAAACCAGAGTAACAAATGAAACTGATAGATGTGAATACTAGCATAACTTTTGCAAAAAATTCAATTATAAAATTAAACACTCATAACCATTGTTACTAAAGACAAAAGTATTTTCAAGTTGATGAACAAAAAAGTCACTATATGTAATTAAATTTTTTATTTAAAAAATCGATTATATGATTTTTTTTTTCCAAATGGTTTATTTCTTGGGAGTTTATAAGAAATTTAAGCAATAGAAGCAGCAGCTGAAGACATGTTCTATGGGCCTTGAGTTACAGTATGAAAGAGTAACCAAAGTGATAAACAGAATCTTTTCAGCATAGATTTTGTGATTATATAATTACTAGAACTGATAATTTAAGATTGTCTGAAAAGGCTCATACTAGAGAAAAACCTTTTCAATGCATGTTTGGTGAGCACAAAACTTTTTTTAAAAAAAAAACTTTAAAAATTTGCTCAAGAACTCCTGCAGAATGAACACTTTTTAATTGCAATAGTTTAAAATTTAAAAATGCATGTTTGTAAGTCTTTTTAATCTAAACAATTGTATTTCACCGTCTCCTCTTGGTCCATAACAATATTAGAGCAAAATGGATTGCATGCCTTTCACAATTAAAACTCTATATTTTTTAATGATAAATATTATTGTAGCAAATTTACAATTTAACAAAAACAGATGCAATAAAATATCTATTGAAAGTATAGATCTAGAAAAAAAATATTTTTATAAGTTCTGGTTTTGGTACTGAAAAGTTCAGATAAATGTACCAAGAAAATAATTATTATTTATACACTACAATTTTGTCACATTTATTTGTATTTGTATCATTTTCTTGTGAATTGACAGAAAATGAGATAACATGTCACTACAGTTTCACTTCATATTTCTACATAATATAAATAATAAATGTTCATATATCAATGGTGTTTGTTTTAGTCATTTTGAATTACTATCATATCATTATATTTTTAATTAATCTCCTGTTAAACATTTTAAATAAATTTTAAAAAAATATACAAATTATTTATTAAAATGTTTGAAATTTTGTGTTACAGATTGCATCAGATAGTCTATGTAGCTTTTTTATACATTACTGAAATATATCTTTCTACATATATATATATAATTATAATAAAAATAATAAATTTAATGGTAACAAACTATTATAAACAATCCTTAAATCTGCAGAAGTATTTTTGGTTAATTTTTTTAAACCTGCCTCAACTGCCATTTAATTAAAAAACAAAAAAACAAAATGGAAGCAAATGTCATCAATTCAAATCTCACAATACTCGTATTTTAATATTATCAGCTTTCTATTTATTAAATGCATTTTATTTCTATTTATAAAAATTTTAATTTTTCTTTTATTATGGTTTTTCTCTTCATGAAGAATTTTCACATTTTCAAAATCAAATTTAAATTTATATTAGCATGTTTTTCATGATCAAAGAAAACTGAAGGAAAAAATGTGAAAATTCTTCATAAGGAGAGAAACCATAATAAAAAAAAATTAAGGAGGCAATTTTTATAAATAGGAATAAAATGCATTTAATAAATAGACAAGCTGCTAACATTAAAATATGAGATTCGAGGGATTTGAATTGATGACGTTTGCTTCCACTTTTTTTTTTTTATTTAATGGCAATTTAGGCAGGTTTAAGAAATTAACTGACAGTACTTCTGCAGATTTAAGTATTGTTTATAATAGTTTGTTACTGTTAAATTTATTATTTTTATTATTACAATTTTGTTTTAATTAATGGACATACACACACATATATATATATATATGGTATATAATGATTGTGCTAATAGCTCTTAACAAACTTTTCCAAATATCTCTATCCTCAGACCAGTTTCTAGTTTTGAATTGCCATCAGTGAGGCACTAGGATATTCAGACATTAAGTTTTAAAAATAGCAGATTTCACTCATTATTTATCTAATAATTAATAATTAAGTAGAAAATCTGAAATTTTCAGACATCCATATGTCTTCAAATCCAGCTACCTAATTTAAATAGCCACATGGGACTGAAATAAATTTAGATACACCATATATGAACTTAGTTAAGTGTCATATGGCTATTTAAATTAGCTGGATTTGAAGACATATGGATGTCTGAAAATTTCAGATTTCTTTTTTAACCTGGTACTTTTTAAAATCTAATGCCTGTATATCCTAGAACCTCACTAATGTCAGCCAGAGCTAGAAACTGTTCTGAGAGTAGGGATATTTGAAAAAGCTTGTTAAGAGCTATTAGCATGCTCATTATATAGTATTTGTAAAACAAGCTTATTAAATTAAGTCACATGATATATGGCTTGATTTCCTTGTATATATATATATATATTGAAACATAGATACTATGTTATTGTGTTCAGTAATTTAAAACAACTTTGTTACTGATTGATATTAATTATCTTGCAGAGTTGCAGCACAATTTTGTAGTAGCTCAGGTATTATTTACTGAAAAGAAGATAAAAAAAGCATTAAATAAACTAAAGAAGAAGTCAACAGATGAAACCGGAGATGTTATAAATTAGTTTTCATCAAAAATTTACATTATATTATATTGTATTAAAACATCATCTAAAACATTAAAAAAAGTCATAATTAATGACAATTTGTAGAAAAGGTTAAAAAAAGTGGTAACATTTTAAAAATTATTGCACTGATATATAAAGAAATAACGTGAGAACATATTAAATAAAAATTTTAAGTCTCAAATCAATGAATACTTAAATCTTACAAAAAATAGTAGAAAATGTTCTCTACTTATATAAATCTGACTTACTTAAATCTAGACTTATATAAGCCATTTTAAGCATAAATAAATTGCAAAATATTTAAAAATAAATGTAGTGTTAAGTTCTTATATTTTGTATGATTGTTTTTATAATACAGTGGTTATTTTCATATATTGCAGAAAATATTTTCTCATTTTTCTTTATGCCTAAAGGTAATCATGTACCAAAATAATAATCTTTTGTATAAATTTCAACTTATATAAAATTCTGTAAATTTATCACTTATGTAAAAAGCAGATTTCTGTATTATGTGAAGTTATATACATATGTAAGTAGAGAGATTTGAACATAGGATTTTTCCATCTATATTTGTCCTTCATTTCATCTCTTACATATGTAAGAAACTTTCAGTATAAGCAAATTATATTTATATATATTAATTATCTAATGAGTTTGCCAATAGCTATCAACAAGTTTTTCAGAATATTTCCAACTCCAGACCAGTTTATGCTTTTGGCTTCTTCATTGAGGTTCTAGGATACTCATTAGATTTAAAATACCAGGTCAAGCCCAGAACTTTATCTAATGGTTAACTATTATGTAGAAAATCTGAAATTTTCAGACATCCATATGTCTTCAGATCCAGTTGATTAATTTCAATAGCCATATTGTACTGAACTAATTTCAGATAAACCTTATATTAATAGCTTTAGTAATATAAAATTACCAAAGCCGTAATAGCAAAAAATATAATTGCAAAGAAATCAAGTCATATATCACATGATCTAATTTAACTAGATTATATCAAAAATGTTATCTAATAAGCTTGACAATAAGCTCTTAACAAGCTTTTCAAACTATTCCCAACCCCAGACTAGTTTCTACTTTTGGCTTCCTCAGTTAGGTGCTAGGATATTCAAGTTATTAGATTTAAAATACCAGGTAAAGTCCAGCAAATATATTTTTTGCTATTAATACTTTGGTGATTTTATATTGATTAAGTTATTAATAAATATATGGTGTATCTGAACTTAGTTCAGTACAATATGGCTATTTAAATTAATCAACTTGATCTGAAGACATATGGATGTCTGAAAATTTCAGATTTTCTACATAATAGTTAACCATTAGATAAAGTTCTGGGCTTGACCTGGTATTTTAAATCTAATGATTGAATATCCTAGCACCTCATTGAGGAAGCCATAAGCACAAGCTGATCTGGAGTTAGGGATATTCTGAAAAGCTTGTTAAGAGCTATTGGTAAGCTCATTAGATAACATTTATAATATAAGCTTGTTAAATTAGGTCATGTAATATATGACTTGATTTCTTTACAATATATATATATATATATATACACACATCATCATCATCTGCAATATGTAAAGAAATTTAGAAACAATGTCTTTTTTTCTGCTTATCAGAATACTCTTGAAAACAATTATTAATTATTGATTATTATATTAAGTATATATCTGTAACAATATTGTGGACAAATAATTTCTTTGTATTGGATAATTGACCCCTGTATATATAAAAATAGAGATGTATTTCAATTACCTGATAAATAACAAATAAAAACCATTAGATAATATGAAACAATTGAAAAAAATACAATAAAAAAGTTACAATTATACCAACATATTGGGAAAGTAAAATGAATAAAAACAAAGGCACCTCGATGCATAGAATGAGAATGTATATTTTAAGGTAAGATATCTGACAACCAAACAAATAAGACGCACTGAAATCAGCATTACAGATGTTAAACAAGAAAGGAAAATAAATATGATTAATTATAATCATGGTCAAAATGCTTGGAAGAAAGAAAATGAGATGAGAAATCAAAATTGATAATAAACAAAAAATAATAAAACTGAATATCCAAAATGATAGCGTGTTGCAAAGTATGAACAAGATATGCAAAACAAGAAATAATGTTACAAATCATGTTTATGTTTATTAATTAGATAGATTAATGGGTGGTGATGACAGTATTTAATGAAAAGAAACATCATATTTATTAGGTTATGATACAATAAATTCTTGATAGTCTTCTAGGTGTAAAAATAGCCAAGTACAACTATTTTGATGCCATGGAAGAATGATGACTGACAAATAAAATTATAATTTTTTGTATTATGTAAGTCATAAACAAGAAGTGAAAACTGTATAAAGAATGAGTAAAACCAATAAAAGATTGTTTACAACAACCTTGATGTGTACTCAGTTTCTGTAAGAAAGTGCTAATATTGAAGCATATGATGAAAAACCATGGGTTCATATCTATGAGGAATAAGATGTTTCACCATCAATAGTCTGTATTTTACAATTATATTTGCTTTTATACTTAGTGCATAAATACTTGGAAGATCAGTTTAGACTATTCAGAGATTTTATTCTCTATCTGATTACAACTAGATACTGGCTTACTAACAAATAATGAATGGCTTGTTGAATTCACCAAGGATTGGAATTTATAAAAATGTTTGTGTTTGTACGATGTGAAAAATTCCTAAGATTCATTTTTATAGATTCTCACTGGAGTTCATAGGTATAATAGGGAAGATACCCTTACTACTATATCATAAAACTTTTATATTATAAATGTTAAAGCTATTATGTCTAATAATTACGATATCAGCAACAATCATTAAATAATTTATTATCTTTACAGAAATGTAAATACATAAGGATTTATGTTTTTTTTTTTTTTACTGGAATTTATTGGTGGATATTTTAATTACTTAAAAAAACTTAGAGTTGGAACTTTGTGATTGCTTCTCCTCTTATCATTCTGTAAAAGCAGGTTATTACCATTCAGCAGCATAATTAAGAAACAATACCTATTTAAAAAGTAGATTTTTTGCCCATTTTTGCTAAAAATATATTTGCTCTTTGTTTTGACACTCTTCTTGATAATGCATTAGATTATAAAATGGCAACAACATAAAAATATATTGAACACATATTATAATAACTTCACATTTGTAAGACATTGTCATCTGTTTTTTTTTTTCATTTTTTATTCAAGAGCATACATAGTGTGGTTTAGCCGAGTAATAAAATGGAGAGTCAAGACTTAAAGATATGTAGATCAAAGCTATATTGAATAAAGTTAAAAAAATTCTATTTGGTTAAATAAATGGAACTGCCTTACTTCATTTTTCATTTGATATTTTCAAATATCATATGATCTTCCAATCAATTATCTATATGGTTATTTTATTTCATTTCATTTTATTACTTAGCACTTTATGCTATTCTATTTTTTAAAGTATACCATAATCTCCATAAATACATGGATACTGCATTTTTATACAATAATAAAATTTCCAATAAGTTAAAGGAATATGTAATTTCCTTTTAATATGGTTGCAAAAATTGAGATGATGACTTTCAATGATGTATCTATCATACATATTTAGACTTGAATAAAGTTAATCAGTTTAGTAAAATTAAAATATTTGTTTATAATTCTAAAAGCAGAAAATTTGCTAGTCCTGGTGAGATACCTAAAGAAGTTTTAAATTGTAGTGGTATTACTTTAAGTTTGAAACTATGTGGATTTTTTAAAATATGGGATCCAGGAAGTTGTGCTGATGGATTTTAAGGATGACTCAATTTTTTTAGTTTATAAAATTAGAATGAACAGAAAACATTGGAGTAATCACCATGGAAATGATCAGCATCCACTATCCCACTATAAATGTGTTATCAGAAACTCAATGAGATTTTAGAGAATCAAAAAGCATTATGTTGTTAGCCAGATAAATTCAAGCAAAGTATCAAAAGTAAAATTGTGATTTATATACTTTATTGATTTAATTGAAGCAAGTGAGTCAACACAATAGGCCTGAAATAATGCATGAAATTAATGGATTATTCATTGTTTTTTTTCATATTACACAGATTGTGCATGATAACATGAAAGCACAAGGTACTACTGCTAATAAGAACAAGTGACATTTGAAATTAACACTAATGTTAAACAAAAAATAGTAATCTGATTTGTTTTCTTTCTTATATAGATTATACATAAAATATTATTGTTAATGGGAAAATGGACATTTGCAATGAAAGCCAACATTAAACAAAAATATCAACTAGTTTCAACTTTGTTTTATATTTTTTGTAATATAGTGTTAAAAATAGGCTACAAACTACTTCATGAAGTAGATAGATATAATATAATTTTGAGAGTGTTGCTTTTTAATTTGAACCACTAAACAAGTAATCAAATGATTTGTTGTTTATAGTTATATGAAGATTGATATTAAGGTCAAATAATAACTGCAACCAATGACCTTGAGCTGTAGAGTCTGTCACTTTATTATTGCTGTAATCAGGCAATTAAAGAAAAAAATATCTTTTTGGTTTCTAGATTTACAGCATGTTGTTGATTATGCAATTCAGAAGTTGATTAGCAAAATATTCATATAATAAAGCTTTTGGTGTAGAAATTAATATAAAAATAAAAATCACTATTAATCAGAAATAGAAAACACTTCAGTAAATTTTTGATTGATGATTATAAATATTTAAAAAATGAATTAATTTAAATATTTGGCAGCTTTTCAGGTTAGGATAATATGAATATTGAGGTGCAATACCATTCTAGTAAATTGCTATTGCATTCAACAAATTAAAATATATTTATTTGTCTTTTTGTAGTAATGGTATAATCTTAAAAACTAAAGTGATTTATAAATATATTAATTAACCTCAATATCATTACACATTCTTTTGAAAACATATAAATAAAAAATTAATAGAAAACAAATGACACCTCAGATGTATTTCATGTTGGACCAACACTCATCCGTTGTCCCAGATCGCAATCTCTTATATATATATATAATATTTATCACTAAATATCAGTTGCAATAGCTCAAATATAGATCTAATAAATGTGGAAGCTATTGAAAACCCATATTGATCAATACATAAGTTAACTAAACAAAAATATAGAATTGATCCATCTGTACCCAGTTTCAAATTCATATAAGCATGATCATATGTATATTAACATTTCAGGACCAATATTAGCTATTCTGAAATAACTATAACTAATCAGATGGAAAGGCCATCTCATATTTAACAACCTCTAAATATTAAATTAATCTTGTTTCAGTCTTTCATTCTTAGTTATAGTGATTTCAGAGTAGTTGTCCTTAAATTATATATATATATATATATATATATATATATATATATATATATATATATATATATATATATAAGTCCCACTCTTATATCAATAAATTGAATGCTTATATGCAATCCAAACTGGCATACTCTGTACTTTTTGTTTATTGACTGCTAGTTCACATATAGTCATTGATGGTTGCATTAAATATTTATCAATAGTAAATTGTTACATTTTGATATACAAGTGTCAAACTTACTCCATCCACAACTTTGCCACTAACCATTTATTAAAACTATTCCTAGCTAGATAATTCTTTGCATGAAGTGAGATTCAGATAAAAGTCTTAGAAAAATATCATTTAACATTTTATTCCATAAAGTTTTAAAAATAAATGACATAAACATAAAAAACATTTGGTATATTCTTCAGTTTGATGAATATAATACTATTGAATCTATTACTTCAAACTTGTATAGCTATGAGGTTGGGATATGCAAGGAAAAATTAAATGGAAACACTCCAGACTTTCTAAAAATCTATTTTATAAAAAAATTTCAGCATAGTTTTGTGGAAAAGACAAAACCTATTTATATTATAAAGATTATTTCAAAGACATGTGAAAATGTTTGAGAATAAAATACAGCAAAGAGCTATAATTGGTTAAAATTTTGAAGCTATTCAAATAGTAATCATTTTTAGTAGAGCCGTCTAAAAAAAGGTGTGATATCTGTACTTAAAATAGTCATACTCGTTATGATTTCGTAACAATAATAATGATAATACAGATTCTTGGATAAATTAACATACATTTCTGCATATCTCATTACTTTTTTATTTATTTTTCTTAATTAGACTTTCACACGACCCTCAACTATCCATGCTATCTCATACAGCTGTGTGGAGATGATAATCTGGACCAACTGACGAGTGCTGGTTTAGCACGAAATACTATATTGGTGATTTATCTTTTTGACATGTGTATGATCAAGTGTGTCAGCAATATGAAATAGTGTGGGTAGTTGAGGGTCATGTGAAAGTCTGAGTTCAAACCCCGTATATATTACATATTGGAGTGCAGATATGAAAAACCCTGTACTGTAGAAAAAATTTCCTTAATTAGATAAAATTCTTTTAAAAAATAGAAAATGTTATTGTATCTCTTTGTTTATTAAGTTTATGATTTAGCTCTAAAATAAAGTTACCAGAATAATTAGTGTTAGAAGAGTGATAAGAAATGGCAAACTACTACCAGTGATGATTAAGAGTTATTGTTTTGTCATAAAACCCTATTACCTATCTGCTTATTTTGTTGTTGGCCAGAAATTTTAACAAACATATACTGCTGTAGGAAGTCTGAATACAGAATTGTAAAACTTTAATTAAGCTATATACTGTTAAACACCACTTCTTTCCCAATAAATGTTGTACCTATAGTTATAAGATCGTGAAAACTTTACTTTTTTTGTCTTGCATTGGTGGTCGAGAGGTCAGCGTGACTGCCTTGCACTTGCAGGCAGTTGCCCGGGTTGCGGGTTCACGTCCCGGCCGATGCTATGACGCTTTAAAAAAAAATAAAAAAAAAACTTTTACTTTTTTAACAAATCAGATCTTAATCTAATCTTTGGTTGATATTTTTAAGAATACAATTTATACTTATTTACTACTTCGCTTAAGGGATGAAAAAAAATGTATCCCAAGAGATGTACACAGCCACTTGGTCCATATTGCAACAACTCTCAAAATTATAGCATGAACAAAGATGTATAAAAGGTAGAGAACTAAGAACTTTATCAGTGTATAAAACGGATTGGATGTGTATATAGAAAAATATAAACTCATATTTGTAAACCACATGCATATATTTTGTTTTTGTTTTCCGCCCCCTTTCCCCCAATTACAATTTTCAATTTGTTTATATTAACTTCAATTTATCCGCATGTGGTAAAATAGTTATAAATATAACCTTTTTTCTTATTATATGCAATAAAGTCCTTTTGAAAGTAAAAAAAAGTAGAAAGAATATATTTTTCCCTCCTAATTTTAACGATTTTTTTAAAAATCTTTTAAAAAAGTTTAGTTTGTTTTATTTTAAGCTATTTTAAGACAAAACTAATTAATAAATTATTATAGATTCGCTTTATTATTATGTTTTTTTTTATTTTCTTGTGTTATTCTTGGTTTGTCGATATTTGATAAATTTAATTTTTGTAATTACTAATTTGATATTCATAAGTATGTATGTATTATTATATATAATTATAAAAAAGGGGACAATATGGAAATAAGCTATATACATAAAAATGGTCTATTTATATTTATGACTGTGATTGGTGTACATAATACTCTATACAGGAATAATGATTTATTCAAAATTGGAATCACTAAATATCAACATTTTTATGAATAAGTGAGAACTCCGTAAACTTAGGAAGTTAAAACAAACAAATGGATAAATATGGTCTTACAACTTGAAGATTTGTGACAATTATTAATTATAATTTTTCTATAGCAAATTAATCTAATATTTTTATACTCCATAAAACCATAACTAAATATCTACGTGGGTAAAAATTATAAGCTCTATACCTGAATGAAAAGTTGACTAAATTTGACTTGAAATCCTTATCAGTATAAAAAGTTATCATAATTTTACACGAATTCAAAATGTACATTATAGACATGGTAGACATATATATATATGCCATAAGACTGTACTGCGCATATATTTAAAAAAAATAAGACAAGATGCATAAACTATCTCTAAAATAAAGAAAAATGCAAAAAATATACAATGTATATATATATTTAAATAAAGAAACATGACAATGGAAATCAGCACTGAAGGGATGGATTATGAGAGACTTTATATTAAGTGTAAAAGACTGACGACCGGCTCAAAAATTTTAAATTCCAACATTTTATACAAGATGTAAATAGGAACTATATATGAAAGATCATGAAAAAGAATTCTAAGATATATAAAAAAATAACATTAAAATTTCCCTGACATTGTAAAGATAGATATCTGAATAAAAGCATAATATAAGCTTAACAATGACTAGACAAGTAAAAAGACAGATAAAGAAGGCATCACGAAAAACAAACTATTCAAAACAACTGAAGAGGTCACAATAAAAAAACAACTCATATATAAAATAAAGAATAGACACATTTGAGTATAATAGGAATTACATGTTAGACTATTTCCATTTTTAATATTAATTGATAAATGTTTTTTAAAATAATTCAAACTTTATTTAAACTTTTCAAGCACATTCAAAAGTTAATAACATCACACAGATTGGTATATAACACAATGTTTTGAATGGCATTATTTTTCTGTATTCTTCCACAGCATTCAAAATGTTGGGTTAAAATACTAACTTGCATGCTTCTAATAACAGTTCAATTATTTATAAAGTTTAAATAAAGTTTGATTTTTAAAGATATTTAATAATTAATATTAGATGATGGAAATTGTCCAACATGTATAAAATATTACTAATATAGTATCATCACAAACTTTCTGAATTGAGTATAGTATTAAAGGATTATTGTTTTGAAGATATAAAAGAAATAGATTTAGTCTGACACCAAGGAAATTCATCAGATATCTGAAAAAGTGTAATGAATTCAAGTAAAATAAAAAATCCCAAAAATTAGTGCATAAAATGAGAATAAATAATTTAAAATATGGATGCTGCAGTATTGTTGAAACTGATGAAGAAACAGTGAAATCCATATTTGATATATTAAATGAGAAAGTATATATATAAATAAACATTTATTTTATATAGTGCTATGTTTATAATTGTAATACATTTAAATATCAGCCTTTCAAGCTATTGTGCATGCACTTTTTATGAGTGTTAATAATAAATGAATACTTTCATTCCCAACATGAGATATAGTAATTATGAAAGAATAAAATGAATCCACTTATTCTTTCCAACCCAAATGCTAAACGTCACTATCAAATGAAGCTTAAACATATGTAAATATAAACATTATATATATATATATATATATATATATATATATATATATACACACACACACACACAAATCTAGTCAAAACAAAAACAATAGTGCTTGGAAAGAATAATGAAGATTACAATCAAAATATACTTGTATTTGACAATGTCAAATGTACTAGGTATTTTGAAAGTAGTATCTTCAACAATAATGAACAGATCAACCCCAAGTTTGGAATAGAATTAGAAACAAAAATATCAGATTTAAAGCAAATTAAATAGATTGGACATATGCATATTTAATGCAGCAATAACTGCTGACAAAATAATCTTGACATTTGAAAAAACACAATGTAAAAAGTTACTAAGAATTGGATTCATGCAAAAAGTCTTTAATGATGAATCAGAAAGAAATCTAGCTGAAGAAAGTTTAGATAAGAAGATACAATTATATTTTCATGTAATAGAGTGAATGAAGATTGAAGATAAAATTATACCTTTTGGTATTGCACAAGAATAAGATTGCAATAGAATATGAAAAGTTGACTTTAAAAAGTGGCATAGAACCAATCTGGATTTATAATCATTCTTGCAAAAGATAGAATGGACTGCAGGAAATTATTTAGCTACATGTACTTAGTTCATAGATTTTATGCTAATAGTATGGTTGAATATGACTAATTTTTACAGAGATATAAATAGAAAACTTTTGGTGCTATATCAGATAAAAGCTAAGCTGGCTCATGTTATGTCAAAGAGCAATAGGAATAGAAATAGTTTATTATATAGTAGTAATTCATATTTACTGATATTAAATGTAAATGAATTAAAATCAAAGTTAAAATTGATAAGTAAAAATAAATAATTGATTGGTTTTATTGTTTGTGAGCTGGAAGCACCAACAGTGGAATAAGTCTGAGAACTTCACACTACAGATTCTGACATCTACTATCATATTAAATCATGCAGAATAAACAAGCTGATTTCACAAAGTTGAACACTGCCCTAAATTATGCAGGGTCACACAATTGTTAAAAAAGGATAAAAAAGTTATTAAAAACACCAGAATGCTGGGAAATAGATTGAAATTAGGAGGCAGTAAAAAAAGATCATTAATTTAATTAGAATTATAAATTAAATACTATCAATACAAAAGTTACAAAATTAAATAATTTATAGAATGAAGTCTGAATAATGTATTTGTGTTTTGGCTTGAGATTTCTTTGTACAGTCATTATTACATCTGATTGGTTGTCATATAAGCATTTTTAAGGTGCATCTTACAAAGGTTTTAGCCTTTCACATTATTATTATATAATCTGCTTGGGCTTAATAAATTAATATATTTACATTTGTTATTATCGATTCATTGGATTTGAAAATTACTTGTAGTAAATCGAAAGATTTCATGTTGATTATTTATATATAATATTCAGTAAATTAAATGCGAAGGTATTTAAAAGCTTTACACTATTAGGTCAAAAAGCTTGGAGCTGGCTTATTTATATATAAATTTAAGTAGAGAGGAAGATAGAACCATCTTTTTTTAATAAAATCTCTGCCTTGTGTTTTGACTTGAGAGTTCCCTGTGCAGTCATTATTACATCTGATTGGCTGTCATATAAGAATCTTTAAGGCACATTTTACAAAGGTTTTAGCCTTTCATATTATTATTATATAATCTGCTTGTGCTTAATAAATTAATATATTTACATTTGTTACTATCGATTCATTGGATTTGAAAATAACTTCGTAATAAATTGAAAGGTTTCATGTTGATTATTTATATATGATATCTAGTGAATTAAATGTGAAGGTATTTAAAGTTTCATGCTCTTAGGTCAAAATTCTTGAGGCTGGCTTATTTATATATAAATTTAAGTAGAGAAGAAAGTGGGAACAATCTTTTCCTCGTAAAATCTCTGTCTTATGTTTTGGTTTGAGAGTTCTTTGTGCAATCATTATTACATCTGATTGGCTGCCACATAAGCATTTTAAAGATGCAGCTTACAAAGATTTTAGTGTTTTATGTTATTAAGAACAACAAATGTAAAATTTTCCACTGATGTGGAAGTATTATTTAACTGGCTTGATTACATAATGATAATTAATCAAATATATAGAGGAAGAAAATAATGGATACAATACTCCTATTGTAATTGCAACAGAAAATGATGAGATGAACACTATGACTGGTCTTAAAGAAAAGCAGAACAATAGAATATTTTTTAAAATAATAAAGGTTGACTCACACTATTTTGTATTAGACTATATCATTATGAAAATGCTAAAGCTGGTGAAAATTCTTCAGTGAATAAAAATAATATTTGGAAATCACAAAAATCTCTTCAAAGTAAGTCAGCCTTTTAGTCTTAGTAAGTGGAATTTTATTTAAAAAGCAAACTTATGGTTCTGTATAACTAATAGCTCCTTATATGCAGGATATTCATAAATTTAACTTCTTCCATAATTAAAGCCACAAAGTCATTCCCATGCATGGTTTGGTGAAGTGGAAGAGGGATACATTTTAATGCAAAACATCCATAGATTGCAGCCAGTTCTGATATTTCTGGTGTTCAAACTTTTTATAACTTTCAAGTAATAACTTTGATTTCAGTCAAAACCATAATGTTTGCCATAAGCTTAACCTTCAATGGCTGCACTAGTTTATAATACTGGCATAAACTTTCATACACCATAAATTTTGTAGAATTTTTGAAATTAAATAGATGGCTATTTCAATAACTTTCTAGGTATGTCTGTATTGTGAAAAAACAAATTAGTTTGAATTTAGTTCATATGGTATATGTTTATACTTCTTTATCTGAGCTTTGCAGTATCTTACACTACTTGTAATTTAAATGAAAATAAATATTCTCCATATTCTGAAAATTTATCACTATTTTTTCCCTACTCTTTTACCCAAATATTATAATACTTTTTCATTCTAATAACTGATTGTAAGAAAGCAATAAGTGTTTTCAGTTAGAAGCTATTCTAAACAGAAGTAATTGAATATTTTTTTTTTTTGCAATTTTATGTTTACTTTTTAAATTTTTTTATTATCACCAAAGATATCTCTAAAAATATATAATTCAAATGTTTATTAAAAAACATGTAAGATTGGTTTTAGCATCAGTAAATTATAAATGTATATGCTACCTTTGCAGTTTTTTTTACTGTATCTAAAGCATACTGAACTATCTTTAATAAATATCATAATTAAAAATCTAATGACATAAGTGATTATGATTAATATGAATTTTTATTTAATTAATTTTTGGAGAATGATTAAGAATTATTTTAATATATATATATATAATGAATAAAATAATCATATCATTACATTTGAATGTAATAATTTTGATAGAAATATTTTAATAATGGAATAATGTACTTCTATATTTTTGAAAAAGAATGGGTTTAACAGATGTAGTTTACCATATCTTATTTATTATAAATTAAAGATTGATTACTTAATAGAAGATAAATACAGATGCTTCAGCCCACAACAGAATATAGAGATTTGTATGTTGGGAGTGAAAAGGAGAAATTGGAAAATAAAATGTATAAATAAGAAAACAAACAAAGTTGGACTGGATAGGTAACCAAAAAAAAAGACAAAATATGGCCAATTGAAGTATTTAAACTACATTCCAAAATATTGTAAATCATCTAAAAATGAGACCATTTGTATTATGTGAATAGATGAAATAAGAAGTAGAGTGATGAAAAAATGAAGTTGTGTGTTGGAAAAATTGGAAAGAACTTGGGATTAGACTTAGACAACAACTCTCCAAATAGTCAGCTTTAAATCTTGTATCTTACTAATAAAGTAAAAAATCTCCAAAAACTGGTTAAGAATGAAAAAGGATAGGAATTTTGTATCATGTGTTAATCATGATTATTCTTGCTTACATTATCATGGCAATGAAGTGGGGAATTGCTTTTGCCTTTTTTGATTAAACTTGAAAATACCTTTGTCCTGAAGTACATTGACAGTAATTGAAGATGATGGTGATAATTATCTAGAAATATATTGTGTTGTTGAAAGCATGATATAATAGGCAGAAAAGTGTTTGTAGTCTTGAATTGGTGGTTGAGAGACCAGCATGACTGCCTTGCACTTGCAGGCAGTTACCCAGGTTGCGGGTTCGTGTCCCGGCCGATGCTATGACACTTAAAAAAAAAGTGTTTGTACATTTTTGTTAAGCCTATTGATTATATATTTTACATTCATTTCATCATGATTAGAAAAAGTCTCCTGATTTAATGGTAAGATCATTTAACTGCCATGTCTAAAACATGGGTTCAAGTCTGAGATTGAAAGTGTTTTGAGGTATTAAGGATTTTCCAAGCAACTTTTGTTGTCACCATCTCTTAACTAACTAAGGAAGTCTTATAACAGTGAACAATAAATTATCTATTTTTGCAGAAATTCTCTATGGGCAAATGGTGCCAGTAGGCTGTCCGTAAATATGATATACTTTTCTTCACTGATTAAGAAGTTGTCATGGATCTATGCAAAAACGTAGTATATATTTTAGCTTTACCATCGATTATTAATAATTTGTGACGAGTAATAGTTTTCCAATAGTTCATATATCGTCCGCCAGTTTTTTGTTATAGAATACATCAACAAACTTTTTTTGATTTCTATATATGAATAGTTGTGAATAATTAACATATTTTTCATTTCAGTCATTTAATAAAAACATTAAAAACAAACTTGCAAGTTATTGGAAAATATTTATCAAACTTTTATTAAGACAAAATTTATTAAAAAGTATAAAATCTATTTTTCTCCCACCATACTCTACTTTGTTTACTAAATTAATTGGCATGTGAAACTAAAAATTCTTTATGTTGCTAGGAGACTTAAACTTAAAACATTTTTTTTATATATTTTTTTTTATTTATTCCCTTTACTGCAATGAATAAAAAAGAACTTTGCATTTTTCATTTTGTAAATAATTAATTAGCATATATGCAAAACAACCAATTTAGATTTCAAAAATTAAAACTGAAATAACATTATATTGATAGAAAAAATATGTAAAATATTTGTTTATTAAATAATTAATTAATTCTACATATATAAGTGTCAGTCGTTAATACAGTCTTTGTGTACATTGGGCAATATCGCTCTATTCCCTCCACGTTAATTTTCTAATTTTTTTTCTCAGCTGTAACTCAATTTTTCCACCTCTATATTAATGTAGATTAAGATCTTGTTTTACAGCTTTATAGTTTTTGCGTAAACACACGCGATTATATATAATTATGTTATGTGTGTTACAACATAATATTTTATATATATGTCAAAGCGTTGGCCGGGAAGCGAACCCGGACCAGCTGTTTGGAAGGCAGCTATGCTAACCGCTAGGCCACCAACGCTTGACACAAAAGACAGCATGCTGACATCTTTCTATTCAGTTTATAAACATCACTTTATTAGCAAATATTGATTGATAATTTTTATCTTTTAAACAGTTTCACTATTAACTGCTAATATGTATTTTTGTTGTTAGAAATTATTTTTTAAAAACCCAGTTATATACTTTAATCCTATATTAAAGATTAAATGTATCTATTTCTATTTATTAATGCAAAGCTATTTATATAATCTATGTTTCAATTCTTTTTGTACTCGTGTGCAAGAACTTAAATGTTTATCGAACAACAACGCAAAGCAGTACGGTACTTTTTGAAAATATGATTACAGACACTGAAAAATATAAGTTTCTGAGATTCATTTTATTAATGGTCAATAGTAAAATTGGTTAAACCAATACTAATTTACAAATAAATGCTAATAAAGTAAAGCTTATAAAAATGGAATTGATATTATTATTAGATAAACAAAAATCTATTGTAATAGACATGAAGATAAGTGTGAAAATTTTGAACTGATGAGGTATGGTGTTTACAGAAAATCTTGAATGTCATATATATATATTCCTGTGTGTATTTAATTATATATTCAGTAATGTTAATATTTTTATTGTTTTTGATTTTTAGAAAAATATGTGTAAATAATATATTTATATGCTTAAAAACTGAGTAATAAACATTGGTTTAAAATTTTTCAATTCATCAACCAGGGTTGATGGTCTTTTTATAAGAATCTTCTCTTGTGAATATATAACATTCTTCTGAATACTCTATCACACATCGATTTATTACCTAAAGTCATCACCAGATTAGATTTAATAAATATAATTGCAAGTCTTAAAAAGGAAATTTGGTGTTTTATATATATATATATAAAATTACACTATTTTTAGTACATGCAATTTTTATTTGCATCTCTTATAAAAATAACATCATGATGGGTTTGTGATGAATGAGTTCTTTATTAATTTAAGAGATTGAAGAAAGTAAAATTAAGAAGAAAAAAACACATACAGAAAAATAAGATAGAAAAATCTTTCTATTACAAACAACACCTTGCCTTGATGAACAACAATCTTACCCTATAATAGGGAGCAAAATACTTATTCCTGCACTGTTTATTAATTATTAGCAGTTAATTTCTTTACTGAAAAATCATTCCTTCATTTACCATCTATAAATCATATTGATAGTTTAAGTGCAACATTTGACAATCTCTCATAAAATTTAACTTTTTAACCTTAACAAGTGTATCTTTCAAGATTAAAATTTTAAATAACACATTAAAAGATGCTAAATGCTGAGTGTGAAGATTTACAATTTTCTCAATCTTTAATTTCTGATATTCATATTTTTTTTATTTAGCTATCAAAAAGTGGATATATCAGTGAATTGATTTTGGATGGCTTAACTGGAAGAATAATAAAATTGTTTGAAATTTTTAATTTCAAATTTATCTAGGAAATAAACTTCTGGCTCTGAATATGGTTAATTACAATTTTTTTTAGTTTAGTGAAAATATAGACACAATACCATTAATCTGAAAATCTATTTTTCAAAAGCTTTTATTACCCCAACAAAATTTGAACAGAAATCATTATGAATTTACAATAAATTAATTAATTATTTATTCACATTTACAAATAAAATTAAAGAAAAATAAATAAATACCCATAATTTAATAAGCCTAATTACTATTAACTGCCAGTTTCTTAATTTTGAAAGAATTTGTGTTAATAATGAGAAGCAAATCTATTTTAGAAATCTGAAGAATTTATAAATCCACAAAAGCACTGAAGCTAGGGATTTCTGATTAATGAAGTTTATCTGTACTGATGGCAATTTTATTATTGATCTTATAATTTTTTTAGTTATTCCACAATAACAACTTTCTTATTTGTTCTGCAATTTTTTTATAGGCATAGACTTCTGATGACTGATAAGATACTCCATTATACAATGACATTTAGCTTACAATGAAAATAACTATATATGTATATGCTAATGCAAACATATATGTATATGCTTATATTTTAATGTAAAATGTTTTCTTTTATTGAACTGCTATTAAGCAATATATTTTATATATTATATAATATTATATCTTTTGCTACATTAATATATTATCTGAGACTGCATCATTATGATTATAATTCATCAATATTATGTAAATTAGCTGTATTATGGTATCATCGATATTTCATAATTATAATTATAATTTATAAATTAAAGACACATAAAGAAAGACTTCTTTTACATATCTATAAACAAAATTTACAAGCATTATATAGATTATAATGAACAAATATATCAAGCACACCATTCTTTCATATCTATATACTGTATATGTCAATTTCGTAATAGTCATAACATGGTCATATTTACATTCTCTTTCCTTTCTATTAGATTTAATATCTTCAACTCCATAATTATGGGAGATGTTAGTATAAAGTGATGTGAAATATAAAATTACCGAAAGACAATCATTTTGTAGTCAGATTTGATGTCTTCTGTAAGAAGAGAATTTTGATGGTATATTATATATAAGATTAGCCATATATAATTAATTTTTTTCTGGAAAACAATCATTATTTATCACAATAGACTTATTATGGTAATTTGCTTGTGAACTTAGTATTAATTATAAAAGTTACTGAAGTGTATTTAGTTGATAATTAAAAAAAGACAAATAGATTTTAATGAAAGTATTCTGAAACAATTTATTTGCAATACTTTGAGTAATTTATTTATATATGATTTTATTATTTAAACACCAGAGCCTGTTTTATCTAGTCATCTTTATTTATATGTACTTGTGTCATCTTTTTAAATTGCACATTACATGTTTTTTTCATTCAATATTAAATTGATCTTATGTTTATAATTTTGTTTACAATAACATCTAAATAGATGATATGAATATATAAATATATATGTGTGTGTTTTATAAAACAAATTTTATAAACAATCACATGATATAAAGATCATGTGATACAATCATCTTTGTTACAACAATGTGATTATTCTTTTTGCACCAAGGTGAAGGCAAATGTTATTTTGTCAAAACATAGGTTTATTTACTTTAATATTATTTTACCAAACACAGTTGCTCCTAAAACATGTTTTATAAAGCATCTTTATCATGAGAACATTTATGGCAATATATATGTTCAGATGAAAATTGTTTTTGGTGATGAAAGTGTCCAAAAGGCACACAATATTCTATTGCTTTTATATGTTAGATGAACAAAAAAAAATTCTCAATATGATTGGGAAAATTATTTCAAATTCTGATGGATTTGAAAGTTATTTAAATAAAAAACATTTTTCAATGGAATAATATAAATTTGGATAATAAATGTATAAGTATAAGATATTCTAATACATAGTTGGGTAACACAATTATGAAGTCATCAAACATTGAAAGAAGAAAAAAAAAATTAGATAGACATTCTTACTTTGTTTTTACTTTTAAAAGTAACTTACCAAATATTAATCACATATTAAGGACACATTTTAACTTAGAAATTCCACATATTACCTAGAAACTATTTTATCTCAGACTACCTAAAGTTATCAACATAAACAGACTAGACAAAAAAAGCTGATTAATAAATATGAATCAGAAAAAAAGTTGTTTTCCATGTGGTATGAAGAGATGACACATATGTAAATATAATTATGAAAATAATCCAAGATAATGCCATTAGTAATTTTAAATTATGTAATCAACCCTTAAATTATCAACAATCTCAATGTGTAGTCAAAGCAATGTCATTTAACAATAAAGGTAGTATCATCTTTATCTATGATCTGATATGTTTATATAGACAACAAAGATTGCAACTTGATGAAGGAGTGTGAGATTAATAATACAAAAAAGTTTAAGCAAACCTTATTAATCAGGAAAATATAGCCTGTTCTGAAAGCAGACTAATAAATAGTCTGTTATCATTTGTATATCACCAACTGCAAAAATGAAATATTGATATAAATCCTGGAAAGCAACACAATTATAAAATAGTATATGATCTACATGTTATGATAATTATCCATAGGTTTGACATTTTACATAAAAATATAAATCAATATCTAAACATTTTAATTTATGAAGTCATATAATTGATTTAGGAGAAGTCATTTCGCAAAATAACTTCTCTTTTTTTTAAGAAACCGATAAAAAAAAATGTTTTTATTTTATCTTCAAATTTAAAATCTTATATCCACACAATCATTAAATTAAATTGCTTATTTTGTGCATACTTATGTAAATATAGTGTTTCTTTGGTGTATACATATATAGATAATAGATGTGTTTATTTAGAGGAATTTACTTTGTTTATTTATTAGAATGGATATTTATGATATAAATAATTTAATTATTACATTGGAGATTTTCTAAAAATGCATATTTGTATTCTTTTATTTTCTTATATATTAACGTATGCATTGGTGCGTGTGTGAGGGGGGTGTCACAGTTTACAAATGAATAATTATTTTATTTTTAATTTTTATTTTTTGATCCAAAAAAAAAAAAAAAACAAGTGTAAGTTTTTGATGCATTAGACTAATATATAAAATTAACTAAATCGTTTAACAAAATTTTTTTATAATATTTGAAAATAATAAATTAAATTTTTTAATCTATATTCTTCAGTTATAGTTTTTGATATAAAAAAAAATCCTCTGTGTGAAATAATAATTAATGTATATAGGATTTCTGCTATTTGATTTATTTCTTGTATCTTTTCTTTAGTTAGTTTAAATTGTTATTGTATATATATATAGAGAGAGTCTCAATTATCAAAATGATTGCAGTCTGAAAACTAAAACATTCAGTGATGACGTATTAACGTTAAATTGTCAAGTTCATGTTTTAGCCTATATTCTACGCTAATGAAGGATGAGCAGTTCGTAGAGGATATATATATAAAAGATCAAGTGAATTTAAATAACAAACATGATTATAAATACAACTGAAATTTAAAATTTATAAATTTATCCTTACACACAAGAGAGAGAATTGTTTAGAAAGCGTTAATAAAAGATGCATTTGTAAAATATTTATTATTAAAATTTAATAACGTTAAATGTATTATTTGAATAAATTCATGAATGATCAAGTACGGTAATAGATATAATTTTTTTCTTATAATAAACTTGCTATTTTTTTATTACGGTTTAATAAAAAATTCAAAGTTTTTATTTTATTTGTTAGCATATTACAAACATTTGTACATGTTTTATTTTACTTTATAGATTGTGAAATTTTCATTTTATATTAAATATTCTAAAAGTACACCGTTAGAAATATGAGTTAAAAACAGCATTAATCCCAGATTTTGGGGGAAAACATTGAAAGTGCTAATTGCAACCTAACTGCCATTATAAAAAGATTTACTATATATATGCTCCTGTGTTTATAATTTTTTTTTTTAAATTAGAGAGACCTTCATCAGCAATGGCTTGATAATGACTAAATATGATGTTGATGATGTTCCTATTAAGTGAATCATAGAGAAAGATAAGCATCAATTGTGTCTATTATAAACAATGATTGAAATTGTAATAATATGATAATTTCAAATTTCTTTCACTATTGATAAATATGTAAGAGTTAATACGCTTGACACATATAGTGAAATTATGTATTATTATTTTTTTCATGAGTAAACGTAACACTCTTTTTTAAATTGTATTGATGTAAATAAATCATTATGTTTATAATGTAATTCTCATATTGAGTTGCTAGACTAAATTGTGCAAAAGAGCATTGCAAAGTCCCATTGATACTAATCAAGAAGTAGTTAGTCATGTTACACACAGATGAATGAATATATTAGTGACATTACAAAATGGTTTAAAAACTATAAAAAAGTATATAGTGATATAGGTTGTATTATGATTAAATGACAAACTTGAATTATAAATTTTGATGAAAGATATGAGCTACCAATGAAGTCAGGAAAACTCAAGTATTTGCTATCTCTAGCTCACTTGAAAAGTGACACAAAGTGATTTTCGAATGTGTAGCATTAGTGAACAGAAGTAGTTTATATTAAAAGCTTTGGAAGAACACTTTTTATTTTCTGCAATTTTTTAAGCTAAAATATTGAGAGATCAGTAGATAATTTGAAATTGATTCAAATGTAACTTTTATTATACATGGGTATATTTACAGTATGAAAAACCTAGAAACTATTATAATTTCAGAATAAAAAGCAAAAAATAAAGAGAAGGATAAAGAGTAAAAAATTATAAAACAGACCAGAGAAATAAAATAAAATATGTGAATAATAATTGCTGTGTTGGTATTAAAGAATTAAAATGCAGTTGTATAAATAAATCCAATTGAGACTGTGACTACAGAAATATACTGATGATATAAAACATTTGTGACTGTGCAAATATAATTGAATAAAAGCAATAAAGTAATAAAAAATTTAGAAAGAATACAAATTATATGCGGGATTTGAATTCAAACTTTCACACAACCCACTACTCTCAGTGCCATCTCATATTGCTGACCCACCTGATCACACACATGTTGAAAAGATAAATAATCACCAATATAATATTTCATGCTAAACCAGCAATCATCAGTTGGCCTAGATTACTATCCTTACACATATATACAATCAATACTCAGCTTTATATTAAGATGGCCAATCTTCATACTTTAATGGACAGGTTTCAAACTATTCAAACTCACAACTTTTCAGCCTTCCATTTCATTGAAAATCTGATGATGGAATGTTCAAAGCCATAAGGATAGTAATCTAGACCAACTGATGATTGCTGGTTTAGCATGAAATAAGTATATTGGTGATTATTTATTTTTTCAACATATGTGCGATCAGATGGCTCAGCAATATGAGATGGCACTGAGAGTAGTGGGTCGTGTGAAAGTCTGAGTTCGAATCCCGCATATATTACATATATAAATGCAGGTTTAAGTCTATACAATCTATTAAAGAATAAGAGTTAATAACATTTACTAAGGAATAGTCAAAAAGTTAATAACTTGCATTCATCTTTTATTTAATGATATACTTTTACTCTTTCAATTAATAAATATTTAAATAATAACAAGACAACATAAATGAAATGTACAAATAATAATCATTAATAAAAAACTAAAAAAACAAAACAACCCACAAACATGTAAGAATAGAAAATAGAAAAAATCAGTTAACAACAAGAGAACTGTCTAAATAATTAGTAAGTCCATCAAAGTCTACATAACTAATATATTATGATAGTCCTAAATTAAATTTACTTAAAGCCTTACTCTATTACATATTTTCCAAACATATGAATAAGGACATCTAAAAAACACAAATGATTTCTACAGCATTTTTCATTTGGCCCATATTACTATCTCTTATATATGTTCAATATCATATTATTACAATTTAATTTATGCGTGTCAAACTTTCTGTATTCCTGACATATATGTGATTTAATTTTAAAACATATATTAATCTTTAATTAAAAATTAATTTTTATAACTAGGCTAAGGATTATTTCTAATTTTAATAAGTGATTCACAATAATATTCATTAATGTACTTATCAGAAAACAATGACATCATAGTATTGAGTGTGATTGTCATACGTTATGTATGACATACATATAAATATATAAAGTTTACAATCTGAAGATTAAAATCTTGAACAAATATATATATAGTTCGACGGAGTATTGTTTTATAAACGTAAATGTAAGAGCGGCTTTCTGTGCATGTATATAGTAATTATGCGTATGTGTCGGCATGTATATATGCATATATTTGTGAAACATTTTTATTAGTAAACTTAAATTTTAAATTTTATTACTATAGAATCTTTTTATCTTAATTTCTATTAATCTTTATGCACTTCTAGTTTGCCTGATGAATATAAAAAAAAAAAAAAACGGCTTTTAGATCAAAAGGATTTTCTGACCATCTATATTGACCTGTTGTCTGCAAGATACTTAAAACATATCCTGAAAAACCAACCTTGCTGCAATATTCTGATTTACCTCCAACTAAGAATTGATCCTAACTACATGTCTACTAGTGAAACCAATCACCATAGCAACCAGTAATTCTCTTGCTTTTTCATTCTCACTGGTTTTATGAATCTCAAATGATTTTAATAAGATTTGCGATTTTATGCTTAGAATTCTAGTTTTACTTGTACATTACTTTGACGGTAATTGAAATTTTAATAGCTTTCAGCTAAATAACCATTTAGCTTTGCAGTTAGAAGCGAGGGGGTGACAATATTAATGTTGTGCTGATGTCACTGATATATTCTGCTTGCATTTTACTATTTTACCATCTATTTCTCTCTCTCTCATGGTGTCATTTATTATTAAAAGATTGGCACTCTTTCTTTTTCAGAACATCCCCTCATATTTATCTCTCTGTACCTTAAAGCAAAATTCTTCTTAATGAAAGCCATCCATCTCATACGTAGAATTTCCAATAATGTTGAAAGTGAACTCAAGTATGATTTAAATAGAACAAACATTACAAATTATTATTATTTCTACTCTAAATAATTTTAGCCGCATTAAAAATAATGTAGTAAGTCTGTTTAGGTTTTTGTGTGTACGCATATTATAACATTTTAAAATAAGCAATATATATATATTGATTATCTTTATTTTTTTCTTTTAATGTCCTACGATATTTATAACAACAGACGCATATTTACAACTCTCTATAGCGTTATATTTTAAATAAGATTTAAAAATTATTAACTATAACTACGTTGTAGACGAGTTAACCAAGTTTCATGAAATGTGTGGTTCACCAACGCAAATCTTGAGTTCCTTGTTTCTTTAAATTAAGTGCGATCTGTTAACATTTAAAATAAAACTTTCACTCTTTAAAATATAATGTATTATTGAAAGTTGGATATATATAAAACTGATGTTGATATATTGTCGTATGAAGTAGATATTGGGTTATTACCACAGCTATCAAGCTGACCATTTACGGTTTAATAAAAACGTTTTAAATGTTTTAATTTTATTTTTTTTTTATGATTAGATACGATTAGAATTTGTTAAAAATTTAATGGTATATATTGTGATAATTCTATTGTTTGTCATTTATATATATGCTTGTAAGAATTCTAGTGAACCAAGCAGCAACTAATTGTATAAACAGTCACACATATCAAAGTGTTAACTGCTAATTTGACACCATATATAATTTATTTATAACTGAAAAGTCATTTGGGTAACCTTGGAGCCAAATATCAAATTCCAATCAATACTCAAATAGAATGATGAATAATATATAAATATATGATTTAATTCCAATAGTTTTAAACTTTTCTTGAAAAAAAATGTAACTCAATGTAAATAGTACTTATAACATTTATACTAAGAAAAGCTTGCTTAATACTTTAAAATAGAATTACTAAATACATCAACATAGTATGCTGAGAATGATTTTGGCTAACTTGTAGTCATGCTCCTAACTTTAATTATCCAAGAGGATTGTGAGATTTTGGAGAATCTTATGCAAATCTCTCTACAAGAATCGGTGCAGCGCAAATATCAATACAATCTAGCTAAATCTAATATAAATAGTAAATCTATTTTCCTTAAACATAAGTATAAACATGGTCACATCTTTGAACTCACATCTGCTAATAGTATCTAATCCAAAAGAAATGATGTTAAACACTAAGTTAGAAAGGCCTGGCACATCATCAACAATACATATGCAATCAACAGTAAAAAAAAAACCTGCTTCTCCTTGTCAAAAAAGTGACTCGTTTAAATAAATTCATTTAGATCTATGTAAATCACAACTTTTGTGACTTTTTTATAAATCTCACAATCCTCTTGGATAAATATAGCTATGAATATGATTAATAGTTAGTCAAAAACATACTCAGCATAGTCTTCTGATTTATATAACATTTTTATTTTAAAGTATTAAACAAGCTTTTCTTAGAATTTGATGTATTAAATATATGATTTAATAAAAATAAACAAATAAGCAAATAATTGTGCCATTTGGAGGTTTATAGAAAGTTCAAGCACAGGAGATGACAGAATTGAAATCAAATTGACAATCTTATGCTCCAAAATATATTCTACCCATGCAATGAATAATGAAGGGCCATTACTTTAATCAAGAGTGAAAAACAAATCAATGCAACCTTGAAAAGCACTTTTCAAGGATTCTTTGATTTATTTTTCATTTTTGATTAAAACAATGGATCTTCATTGTTCAATGCATTGATTATATATATATATATATATATATATATAATCAATGCATATATATATATATATATATATATATATATATATATTCTCCTGAATTCAATGTGAAATATAATCAATTTAATAGACTACTATATATTTAAATTATAAATTTATTTTCATCTAATCGATTTTTTGTTCTGAATTGAATCTTGTCAAGATGTTACAATAATTCAAAAAATGTCACGTGATATGATGTGATGCACTGTGACTTCTCCTTAAATGGAGTCAGAAGTTTCTCAGCAACTATGTCCAGAGAAACCTGTTAGCCACTTTATCTTCCATTCCCCACTCTAAATTTTTTCATATTCTGTTCTATCCCATTTCCACAACATAATCTTTGTCAACTCTATAGCCTTTATATCTAAATCCCCTTTATCTTTCCCCAAACTCAGCATAAAAAACAATAATCCACTTCCTGTATAATCACTTTTTTCATATTTATTCTTCCATAACTTCATTATTTGTACTCTTTTTGTTTTCAAGCATTTACATTCAATTAGCACCACCTCTACTGGTCAATCCTAACCTTAAAAATGTTTTCATATTTGCCAATTTTTATTTAACACTCATTTTTCTCCCAACTTTATTGAACCTTGTACTAAATTCATACATTTCTCTTTATTTTCTTGTATGTACATTGTCTCATACACTTTCCTTTTTTTATAATTCATGCAATATTTGATTACCTCAATACTTTCTTCACATTTCATAACATCCTGTTTCTAAAAAAATGGCAAAATGGACCTGACTTAATATCTTTCCTATTTATTGTTCTGTCATGCTCCTTACCTCTTTCTATCTTACTTTTAAAAGAAATACCACCCACTGAAATATATATATATATATACAAATAGTAAGCCATGAAATTTAATCCCATTGAAGCAAATTACTTCAAAATTAATGATTTATATAAAACTGAAAGAAATACAGGCTTTTTTTAAACATAAACTCTACAAACAGTAAGCTTTTTAAAATAACAGAAGCACTGTATATTTATTATATAATGCATAAATAAACATGAATTAACAAAGATTTTTTTTTTTTTTACATATAAAGGTCATAATTGGTAGAACATCGATTATAGGTTTATAACCTTATAAGAAAAATGTCAGAATACTGATGAGTAAAATGGATTAATGTTTCAAATTTGACTATCTTGGGAATCATGCTTTTATTAAATAAAGACAAGTTAGTAAAGCCTGTTTAGTGAGAGGGACTAATAACCATCTATAAAGGATTGTAATTGAAATATAAATGGTTGCAGAGATCATCATACACTTAAACATCCAAGTCTTTAGTAAAATAAGTTGTTTTCAGCTTCACAAAATGAGTATTTTTTGCCAATTTTTTATTTTATAGCTGCTCTTCTTTAAAGTACACATTGTTATATACAAATGTTGGAAAAAAATTGCATAAAAAGCTGAAGTCAAATTATGAAAATGAAAATTCATAACTGGTTTTCTGACAAGAATCTTAATATTAAATAATTTGGTTAAAATAACAGCATTTTCAGCTTGGAAGAATAATAGATTGAATGTGTAAATTCATAATAAATATAAAGATCTGAATGAAGAAATTCAACATCAGATAAGATTGACTTTAAAATGATTGATGGACTAAAACTATAAAGAAATTGCAGAAATTTTTTTATCATTATGATTATAGAACATTTTTGATGCAATGAGACAACATACAGACCTGAGAAATGATATTACTAATTCTACTAATTTCAGAAATGGCATTCTCATATAAGACTACAATGATGTATTGAAAAAGTGGGAAGATTGTTTGGTTATCATTTTAATAATGATACACCAATTTAAATGACAACTTTTGATGATATTTTAATTTTATCTTCTTATTTGAATTTAAACAAAAATATTCTGATTAGTGAAATCAAAGCCCCTTTTTGTAATTTTGGAAATGGAAAGACTGTATATCCTGATGAAATGTGTGGAGAAGTTTTAAATTAGGCGATGATAACTTAGTTTCAGAAATACTGGAATTTTTTTAGGAATATGTGGATCCGTGAAATTTTGCTTTCCAAATTCAAAAATGCTGGTTTTGATTCAGTTTTAAAGACAAAGAAATAGGTAAAAGTGCAGAAACTATCATGAAATATTATAAGGACATTCAAGAATTTTATGAATATGTAACTTCCAGTCATAGATAAATGGTTACCAGAGTTGTTGTTTTAGAAAACAAGACAAACTATCAATATTGTATTTATTTCCAGACAAATTATCAAAGTAGTAACTTATATATTGCTTTTATTGATTTTGTCAATGACAGATCTATGGTAATGATTGGAATAGGTTGATGTTCTTCAAAGTTTATTCTTATTATATAACTTTTATGATGAAAACAGAATTGTTGTTATTACAGATAGAGATTAAGAGTCATTTGGAATAAAAACTAGTGTTAAACAAAGATTTTTATCTGCTCCAGTATTGTTTTTTAAATTTGTATCACAGTGGTGTTTGGAATTGCTTACAGGCAACTTAATCCAAACAGTGGTCAATGTGCAATACAGGTTTTATGGTGGAATTTTTAAATTTGAAATGAATAAAAGTAAAAATAAGAACTCCTTGAATTTTCAATTTACATCATGATGTCTTTGTTATTTTATGACAATTTAAAAGTCAATTTATAGAATGCACTTAATATTTTTTGAAAGCAACATATTAAGACTTTAGTCTAGCAACTAATGTTCAAAACCTGAAGTTTTTGTCAGCCAGTGACAGAAGAAAAAATTTCATAATTTTTAGATTAGATGGTTATTAACTTAAGAATCTAAACCAGCTTAAATATCCTGATAGTTTTATAAATAGAAAATTGAACTTAGACACTGAGGTAAACAACAAACACCATTGTGTTGCTACTTTTAATAATTTAAAAGGTAGAATATTTCATAATTGTTTCCCATAAATTAGCTAGATATAAAGTTGTTATTTTACTTTATTTATTGTAAGGAAATAATACTTGGACAGCATACTGGAACAATATAAAAGCATCAGAAAATTTTCATTTAAGAGGTACTCCATAAGATTTTAAAAATACAATGGCAAGATCGTAAAACCATTGAACATATTCTTCAATTTGTTGGATGTCATAACTTTGTAATCTACTTTTTCTGAATCATATTTTTATTGGATCAGATATGTAAAACAAAGGAACAAAACAATGTTTTCTAAAAGTGGATTTAATGATTAACATGAGCATGGTTTTCATGGGAGATAAACCCTGTATAATTTGTAAGGATTCTCTCAAAGGCATCTTTAAAAAGTACCATGACAATTGTTTTCATTGGGAATGTATAATAGAAAATAGAATACATTGGAAAACAATTAAACATGATGTTGGAGTATTTCCAAAAGAAAAGTTTTTTGTTGAAGAAATTGAAAGACAGCATTTTAAAATATCAAGTAAACAGAATAATGACTCAGCATGTTTTATATGTGGCCATATTTGAGGGTTCCCAGAATATTTTGCATAGTGATCACAAAATTTATTTCTAGAGTAATTTTTCTCTTTCTCTTTTTATTAGCGTCAGATTGACCATACTTGCGTATGAGTGACTGTTTATTAATTTATTATTAAATTCATAACAAATATTTATAATTATTTTAACAAGTGGAGTGTTTGCTTATAGTTGTATATGTTAAAATTTATTATGTTGCTCACTTGTAAGTATATTTACCATTACTTATACTTATTAAAACAGGAAAGTTTTGCCTGTTTTAAGCATAAGAAATGGTGATCATGTGATGTTTATTGACTTATTCTTATATTAGATAAAAGCGAAGATGTTTAATATTAGCTTTGCATACAATATTTGATTGCATTTCCCACTACTATAAATATGTGACCAACATTTAAAGTAATATTGAAGATAACTATACCAAAGGAAAATTTATCAACTCAAGATACATATCAGCAAATATTCATTTTAACAATTTTTTTTTTTAATTTTAGTTTCATAGTATGAAAAACATTTAATAGGAAAACATGATTCAATTCATTTAAACTTTCAATGATATAATTCCTCTATGAACATTACTGTTGTTGTTTCTTGTAGAGTTTAATGCAGTGACTCTAGATCTCAAGATCGATGGTTCACAACTATAACTCTTTCATTTCCAATACTTAAAAATTCTTAAGAATTCCAAAGAGTTAACTATTTAATTATTTTTTAAGATGTTATTATTAATATCTGGTTATATTTTATTAACATGTATTTACATTATAAAGATATATTTTTATTATATATTATGCACATTATGATCAGAAAAGTTTAATGCAGGAATAGAGTATGAGATGGTCTTCATATTGATCCAATGTCTGATATTCCAGAAGTCAATCTTTTTATGAACTTCCAAGGAATAATGTCATATAATTTTTTTTATTTATCAATAATGCCCCATCTAATTTAAGCATAATTATACGCTCTGAGGTAACAATTAATGGTACAATCATTAAGAATATTTACCTGTCACAAAGCTTGTGTTTAGTATTAATAATTTCTGATGTTTTTATACAGAGAATCATGGTATATTTCATTCTTGTATCAATGAATACTCTTTTACACTTATTAATGGAATAATCAGACTGGAGGCTGTTACCTTTTTCCTGTCAGGTACTATTAAATATGGTAGCTATAACAGGTTCAACTTTTTTTTTTTTACTAATGGATATATAGATAGATATTTGCTTTTTTTTAATATTTCAGAAACTCTCATATAATAAAATAAATTTACCTTTCTTTTAACACTATAACAATGCTTATTTTATTTTATACTCAATCAGTGTGAGACTTTTGTTTGGTCAACAATCATCTTTGTTTTTCATAGGTCAAATGCGTTGACTGGGAAGTGAACCCGGGCCAGCTGCTTGGAAGACAGCTATGCTAACTGCTAGGCCACCAATGCTTGACAGCAATCATCTTTAGAACTAAAATATATACAAGAGCCAACCAGTCAAATCTATTAGAGTAATCAAGAATAAATTAAAATAAACATTGTTATAGTATTAAAAGAAAGTTTTATTTGTTTTATAATTTTATCAATGCAAAAACAAGATACAAGGTGAGAAGAAGAATATAATGCTTCATAAAGCTCTATTGTATAAAGTATTTTTATTCACTTCTAAAAATAAGCTTCAGTACTTTTTGGTTTATTAGTTACCACCTTAAGAAAATTTTTCTATGATTATTAAATGCACTGAGATATATTCCATAATATTCTCAAACACAATACAGATAGTTCATATTCTCAAACATAAATAGATGTAGGTTTCTTAATAATGTCATAGTCAAAAAAATAATCAAGTAGTTTATTGCTCAAGAACATATTTAACTACCAAAAGTGACAGTGATAGGTTACAATCCATAAATGTTTGTGACTATATTAAACAATTAAGGCAAAATCAGGTAGATGATACTAAATAAACTGAGCTGACTCTTTTATTTCTGCTGATGTACATAGACTTATGACTATCATCAGTTTTCACTGATTCCTGAATTTCTGATTAACGATGTTATCCTTTGTATCTTAATGTTATGCTGTATACGATTAGAATTAATTTATCTTCAGTGTTCTTAATTACTCAATGATTTTCACTATGTACTTCATTTCATATTATGTTTTGATCTTTTTCAGTGTTTTTGGCTAATGTTTACATTGCCACAGTTGTAACACCTCATTTATTTCTATTCAAGACGGTTGGAATTGTTCCAATGTGTATGATCTGTAATTAGGATTTGAATAATTGATGTAATTGTTGGGATTATATGTTTATACCCAACTTTGATTTATAGTTAATTACTTTCCTTGTATTCTGTCTTGATTGTGAGTAAAGTATATTTTGAAGGATAAAACTAAAAGATTACATAAATAAGAAAAGAGATTAAATATCAATGGAATATCAACTGTTTTTGGTAATAATGCATAAATAATAAAAATATAATTAGTACTTGATAGAAACAAACTCTTTATTCACTCATAATCATTGCTTAAGAATTGATCCAGATTCAGATATTGCTAAATGATCAAGATTAGTACATATTTTTATTTAGAGATCATTTTATTTATAATCTGCTATTTAAGTTAATGAGTTTAAACTTTCAAGGCTTTAAGATTTAGCAAATGAACCTACTTCTTTGTATTATTATGTAACAATAGAACCTTTTCTGTAATTATACATTTTAGTCATTTGAATTATATATAATTTTAGCCATCAGTAGTTTTTATTGAGAAATGGTATTTGCCATATTAAATGTCATATGATTCTATAAGCTTATTAGATGGTTTGATCTTGACTTTAAGAAAAATAAAAAATATATACTTAAAAACAATTTAACATTTTAAAAGAGAGAGAGAGAAATAAAGGTTAAAAAAGGATAATAAGACTAGAAAGGAAAAAAAATAAAAAGAGTTAAAAAAAAAAGTTATAATATGATGATTTATGCAAATAACTAACAACATATAAGTTGATTTGCAATGTAGAAATAATGAAATATAAAAATTATAAAGCTAAAAACTAGGTTTGAGTATATATTTTGAGATACAATTGTTCATTAATTGTTTGATAGTTTTTGTGATGTTCTAGCACCAATGAGTCAAGTTGAGCCATGAACCAGGAATCGTTATCTCTTAAATTCATCATTTTACCTGATGCAATAAATATACAGGGCAGATAAAAGCTTTAGGTAATATATACAAGGAAGTATAGAATGTAGTATGAAAAGAGCTAGAGAAAAAATTTGATAATTTTAAAGATATGGTAGAAAAGATTAGATCACTTTATTGCTGTGAGTTCTTACATTTTCATAAATAGTTAATACTAATGATAGCTAATATAAACTATATCCATACTATCATATATATTCTGTTTAATTTCTATAATCTTCTGATTACTTTGTTTTCCTACAATATCATATCATTGATTTCACTGATATTGCTAATATAATTTGTTTTAAATATTTATTGGTAAATTTTTATCAATTAGATTTTTTATTTGCTTTTTTTATTTTCACTGTTTGTCATTAAATGCCCTTTCTCTATTTTCTGCTTATCAGTCACTGTCTTTGCTTTATCAATTTATCCTTCTATTTTTTTTTTTCATTTGATGATTGAACAATTTATCTTCCTATAAACATTCAAGTATGTGCTTTTTTCTGTATTTTAAAACTTTATTCAGTCAACAAATATCTATCTATCTGTCAGCTTGTGTTTTTAATCCTTTTCAGTCAACCTAACCTTCATTTTAGTCCTTTATTTGTTTTATTAATGTTTAGTGAAGTAACTCATATAAAAAATACTACTCGAATAAATCAGTATCAAAAGTAAAGGTCTTTAATTATTTTATCTTGAATGTTTTATATTTTGTGTTTGTATATATATATAAAAGCACCTGCGCATTTATAAATGATGATTCTCTTATTCCTATTATTAATGTGAACTTATTTTTTAAAGCTTCGTAAAAAAATATGCTATCATTAATTATTTAAAATATGAATTGTAATAACTATTTTTAAAAAATTATAAATGTTGAATAGAATGTTATTTATTAGTTATTGTTGCAAAATACTATTTAATCTATATATATAGTCTTTATATATATATTAAATCTTTTCAATATAGTTATTTAAAATTTAGTAATGTAATTTCAAAGCAAATTTATGCATAATAATATTATTTATTTCATATAATATATTTTGTAAATAAAAATATCTTATGTAACACCTATCAAAGTAATTAACCATCAGAAATTAGTCAACACTTAAGACAGTCCCAATATAAATAACAATCAACAATTTCTAACAGTTGTTAAAGCAACCTTCTTTTAACAATAAAAAGGTGGATTTCATCTTTATTGTTAAAAGGAGGTTACCTTGACAACAATCCAAATATAGATAATAAACAATAATCTCAAACTGCTGTTAAGGCAACCCTCTTTGAACAATAAAAAAGTGGATTCCATCTTTATTGTTAAAAAAAGGTTGCCTTGACAACAATTTGAGATTACTAATTGTTATCTATATTGGGATTGTCTATGTGTTGACTGGATTCTAATGGTTACTTATAAATCCATTTAGCCTTGGATATTATTACACTTAATATTAATAATTATACATTAACAGCTTTTTCAGCACATGATTTTTA
This sequence comes from Epiperipatus broadwayi, assembly GCA_028023455.1. Lineage (NCBI taxonomy): Eukaryota > Metazoa > Onychophora > Udeonychophora > Euonychophora > Peripatidae > Epiperipatus > Epiperipatus broadwayi. The sequence goes on from JAQFVV010012468.1 coordinate 4,650,272, forward strand.
TACCCTTATCAAAAGTTAAACATATGTTTGAATCATTATTCAATTATTGCATGAAGAGCTGATAAAGGCCTACAATCATGTGCTGAAAAATATTTTTATATAATTATTAATATATGTTTCTATAGTATGTGTTATATATATATATATATATATATATATATATCCACAGATGGCGTCCTACCAAAAACACCTATCAAGCGTATATTTCGTTTACATAAACGTCAGAGTAGTTAATATTCACTATCTCTAACTATAATTCCACTTTCAGATCATGATTTCAAGCTATTTGCTATCGTCAGTGAAAGACAGGAATAAAGAAACTAGATCTAAATACAAACTCTGAGCGTTTATGAAACAATTTCTATTCAGCTTGCAAGCGTGAATTTTTTAGACACGTAATGTCTTCAAACTCAGCATAGCAAACTAGATAGCTATATGGGTCTGATCTCAGTTCAGCATCACCACATAGTAGAAGCCTCTGCAATCTATATCATTGCAAGAAAGACCTCAAAGGTACATTTATTATAAACAAAAATGCAAGTTAAAAAACTTGCTAACGCTTGTATTTATGTCCACAGATGGCGTCCTACCAAAAACACCTATCAAGCGTATATTTCGTTTACATAAACTCAGAGTAGTTAGTATTCACTATCTCTAACTATAATTCCACTTTCAGATCATGATTTCAAGCTATTTGCTATCGTCAGTGAAAGACAGGAATAAAGAAACTAGATCTAAATACAAACTCTGAGCGTTTATGAAACAATTTCTATTCAGCTTCAAGCGTGTATTCTTCCGAAACATAATGTCTTCAAACTCAGCATAGCAAACCAGATAGCTATATGGGTCTGATCTCAGTTCAGCATCACCACATAGTAGAAGCCTCTGCAATCTATATCATTGCAAGAAAGACCTCAAAGGTACATTTATGATAAACAAAAATGCAAGTTAAAAAACTTGCTAACGCTTGTATTTATGTCCACAGATGGCTCCTACCAAAAACACCTATCAAGCGTATATTTGTTTACATAAACTCAGAGTAGTTAGTATTCACTATCTCTAACTATAATTCCACTTTCAGATCATGATTTCAAGCTATTTGCTATCGTCAGTGAAAGACAGGAATAAAGAAACTAGATCTAAATACAAACTCTGAGCGTTTATGAAACAATTTCTATTCAGCTTGCAAGCTGAATTTTTAGACACGTAATGTCTTCAAACTCAGCATAGCAAACCAGATAGCTATATGGGTCTGATCTCAGTTCAGCATCACCACATAGTAGAAGCCTCTGCAATCTATATCATTGCAAGAAAGACCTCAAAGGTACTTTATGAAAAACAAAAATGCAAGTTAAAAAACTTGCTAACGCTTGTATTTATGTCCACAGATGGCGTCCTACCAAAAACACCTATCAAGCGTATATTTCGTTTACATAAACGTCAGAGTAGTTAGTATTCACTATCTCTAACTATAATTCCACTTTCAGATCATGATTTCAAGCTATTTACTATCGTCAGTGAAAGACAGGAATAAAGAAACTAGATCTAAATACAAACTCTGAGCGTTTATGAAACAATTTCTATTCAGCTTCGCGTGAATTTTTATGCTACATTAATGTCTTCAAACTCAGCATAGCAAACCAGATAGCTATATGGGTCTGATCTCAGTTCAGCATCACCACATAGTAGAAGCCTCTGCAATCTATATCATTGCAAGAAAGACCTCAAAGGTACATTTATGATAAACAAAAATGCAAGTTAAAAAACTTGCTAACGCTTGTATTTATGTCCACAGATGGCGTCCTACCAAAAACACCTATCAAGCGTATATTTCGTTTACATAAACGTCAGAGTAGTTAGTATTCACTATATCTAACTATAATTCCACTTTCAGATCATGATTTCAAGCTATTTGCTATCGTCAGTGAAAGACAGGAATAAAGAAACTAGATCTAAATACAAACTCTGAGCGTTTATGAAACAATTTCTATTCAGCTTGCAAGCGTGAATTTTTTAGACACGTAATGTCTTCAAACTCAGCATAGCAAACCAGATAGCTATATGGGTCTGATCTCAGTTCAGCATCACCACATAGTAGAAGCCTCTGCAATCTATATCATTCAAGAAAGACCTCAAAGGTACATTTATGATAAACAAAAATGCAAGTTAAAAAACTTGCTAACGCTTGTATTTATGTCCACAGATGCTCCTACCAAAAACACCTATCAAGCTATTTTTGTTTACATAAACGTCAGAGTAGTTAGTATTCACTATCTCTAACTATAATTCCACTTTCATATCATGATTTCAAGCTATTTGCTATCGTCAGTGAAAGACAGGAATAAAGAAACTAGATCTAAATACAAACTCTGAGCTTTATGAAACAATTTCTATTCAGCTTCAAGCTGAATTTTTAGACACGTAATGTCTTCAAACTAGCATAGCAAACCAGATAGCTATATGGGTCTGATCTCAGTTCAGCATCACCACATAGTAGAAGCCTCTGCAATCTATATCATTGCAAGAAAGACCTCAAAGGTACATTTATGATAAACAAAAATGCAAGTTAAAAAACTTGCTAACGCTTTATTTATGTCCACAGATGCTCTTCCGATCCCAAAAACACCTATCAAGCGTATATTTCGTTTACATAAACGTCAGAGTAGTTAGTATTCACTATCTCTAACTATAATTCCACTTTCAGATCATGATTTCAAGCTATTTGCTATCGTCAGTGAAAGACAGGAATAAAGAAACTAGATCTAAATACAAACTCTGAGAGTTTATGAAACAATTTCTATTCAGCTTGCAAGCGTGAATTTTTTAGACACGTAATGTCTTCAAACTCAGCATAGCAAACCAGATAGCTATATGGGTCTGATCTCAGTTCAGCATCACCACATAGTAGAATCCTCTGCAATCTATATCATTGCAAGAAAGACCTCAAAGGTACATTTATGATAAACAAAAATGCAAGTTAAAAAACTTGCTTTATGTCCACAGATGGCGTCCTACCAAAAACACCTATCAAGCGTATATTTCGTTTACATAAACGTCAGAGTAGTTAGTATTCACTATCTCTAACTATAATTCCACTTTCAGATCATGATTTCAAGCTATTTGCTATCGTCAGTAAAGACAGGAATAAAGAAATAGATCTAAATACAAACTTGAGTTTATGAAACAATTTCTATTCAGCTTGCAAGCGTGAATTTTTAGACACTAATGTCTTCAAACTAGCATAGCAAACAGATAGCTATATGGGTCTGATCTCAGTTCAGCATCACCACATAGTAGAAGCCTCTGCAATCTATATCATTGCAAGAAAGACCTCAAAGGTACATTTATGATAAACAAAATGCAATTAAAAAACTGCTACGCTTGTATTTATGTCCACAGATGGCGCTACCAAAAACACCTATCAAGCTATATTTCGTTTACATAAACGTCAGAGTAGTTAGTATTCACTATATCTAACTATAATTCCACTTTCAGATCATGATTTCAAGCTATTTGCTATCGTCAGTGAAAGACAGAATAAAGAAACTAGATCTAAATACAAACTCTAGCTTTATGAAACAATTTCTATTCAGCTTGCAAGCGTGAATTTTTAGACACGTAATGTCTTCAAACTCAGCATAGCAAACCAGATAGCTATATGGGCTGATCTCAGTTCAGCACCACATAGTAGAAGCCTCTGCATCTATATCATTGCAAGAAAGACCTCAAAGGTACATTTATGATAAACAAAAATGCAGTTAAAAACTTGCTACGCTGTATTTATGTCCACAGATGACGTCCTACCAAAAACACCTATCAGCGTATATTTCGTTTACATAAACGTCAGAGTAGTTAGTATTCACTATCTCTAACTATAATTCCACTTTCAGATCTGTTTCAAGCTATTGCTATCGTCAGTGAAAGACAGAATAAAGAAACTAGACTAAATACAAACTCTGAGCTTTATGAAACATTTCTATTCAGCTTGCAGCGTGAATTTTAGACACTAATGCTTCAAACTAGCATAGCAAACCAGATAGCTATATGGGCTGACTCAGTTCAGCATCACCACATAGTAGGCCTCTGCAATCTATATCTTGCAGAAAGACCTCAAAGGTACATTTATGATAAACAAGCATTAAACTGCTAAACATATCACTATATTTTTTATAACGTCAGAGTAGTTAGTTTCACTATCTCTAACTATAATTCCACTTTCAGATCATGTTCAAGCTATTTGCTACGTCAGTGAAAGACAGAATAAAGAAACTAGATCTAAATACAAACTCTGAGCTTTATGAAACATTTCTATTCAGCTTGCAGGGAATTTTAGACACGTAATGCTTCAAACTAGCATAGCAAACCGATAGCTATATGGGTCGATCTCAGTTCAGCATCACCACATAGTAGAAGCCTCTGCAATCTATATCATTGCAAGAAAGACCTCAAAGTACATTTATGATAAACAAAAATGCAGTTAAAAACTTGCTAACGCTGTTTATGTCCACAGATGGCATCTACCAAAACACCTATCAACTATATTCGTTTACATAAACTCAGAGTAGTTAGTTTCACTATCTCTAACTATATTCCACTTTCAGATCTGTTTCAAGCTTTTGCTATCGTCAGTGAAAGACAGATAAAGAACTAGATCTAATACAAACTCTGAGCTTTATGAAACATTCTTTCAGCTTGCACTGAATTTTTAGACACGTATGTCTTCAAACTCAGCATAGCAAACCAGTACTATATGGGTCTGATCTCAGTTCAGCATCACCCTAGTAGAAGCCTCTGCACTATATCATTGCAAGAAGACCTCAAAGGTACATTTATGATAAACAAAACTTAAAAACTTGCTAAGCTATATGTCCACAGTGGTACCAAAACATATCATATATTTACATAAACTCAGAGTAGTTAGTATTCACTACCTAACTATATCACTTTCAGATCATGATTTCAGCTATTGCACGTCAGTGAAAGCAGGATGTGACTAATACAAACCGGGTTATGAAACATCTATCCGAGGATTTAGACCGTATTCAAACTCTGCAAAGATATTGGGCTGACTGTTCAGCACCTGCCCGCAACTATATCATTGCAGAAGCCCAGGCATTTTGATAAACAAGCATAAAAAACTGCTAGCTGTCCGGGCTACCAAAAACACCTATCTATATCTTTACATAAACTCAGAGTAGTTGATCACTACTAACTATATCCACTTTCAGATCGTTCCTAGCTATCGCGTGAAAGCAGGAATAAACTAGACTAAATACAAACTCTGAGCTTTAGAAACATTATTCAGCTGCAGGGATTTTTAGACAAGCTCAAACTAGCAAGCAAACCGTTAGGGCGACTCAGTTCAAACCATAGTAGTCTGCACTACTTGCAGAAGACAAAGGTACTTTAGAAAACAAAAGCGTTAAAACTGCGCTTAGTCCACGATGGCCTACCAAAACACCTACTACTTTACATAAACGTCGGGTGTCACTACCTAACTATACCACTTGACGTTCAGCTATCTGCACGCGGAGCAGGAAAAGAAACTGACTAAATACAAACCGAGTTTGAAACATCTATCAGCTTGCAGGTGATTTTAGACAGTAAGCTTCAAACTCACATAGCAAACAGAGCTATGGGGACCGCAGCATCACCACATAGAGCGCACATCATTGCAGAAGACCTCAAAGGCTTTATGAACAAAAGCAGAAAACTGCTAACGCTTTATGTCCACAGAGGCCCAAACCTACATGTTCATAAACGGAGTTTTGAGTTTAGTAAACGGAATTTGGAGAGGGACTAATAGAATTTTGTTTATCATAAAGACTTTGAGTCTTCTGCAATGATAAGTTGCAGAGGTTCTTGTGGTGATGCTGAACTGAATCAGACCATATACTATGGTTTGCATGCTGAGTTTGAGACATCTAAAACCATAGAAATCAACCAGTTTGTATTAGATCTGTTCTTTATTCCTGTCTTTCAGACATAGCAAAACGAACAGACTGAAAGGGAATTATAGTTAGAGATAGTGAATACTAACTACCGTTAGTAACGAAAAGCGATAGGGTTTTGGGGAGGGACTAGTAGCTCGATTTGTTTACATACTTTGAGGTCTTTCTGCAATGATATGATGCGGGCTCCTAGGGTGATGCTGAAGAGCAGACCCACACTGGTTGCATCTGGTTTGAAGATTGTCAAAATCCTTGCAGCTGAATAGAAAGTTTCATAAGGGTTGTATTTAGATCTGTTTCTTTACGCTTTCATGCGATAGCAAAAGCGAACAGACTGAAAGGGATATAGTAGAAGGAAACACCGCGTTAGTAAACGAAAAGGGATAGGGTTTTGGAGGGCCACGCATAAAGGTAGCAGTTTTTACGCATTTTTTTATCATAAAGACCTTTGAGGCTTTCTTGCAATGATATAGATTGCAGAGGCACATGGGTGAGCGACGAGACGACCCATAAGCTACTGGTTTGCTATGCTGGTTTGAGAGTGCTAAAATCCTCAGCGATAGAAAGTTCATAATCAGGTTGATTTAGATCTAGTTTCTTTATTCCGCTTCCGCGGCAAAAGCTAAATGATCAAAGGGGAGAGAGGAACACACCGACGTTGTAAACGAAAACGCTTGGGGTTTGGAGGACCACTGGGCAAAAGGGCAGTAACGAGTACAATATATATTATTATTTTAATATAAATAAAATATCCAGTAATTAAAACAAAATTGTAATAATAATAAAAATAATAAATATAACAGTAATAAACTATTATAAACAGTCTTTCAATCCACAGAAGTACTTTCAATTAATTTCTTAAACATGTCTCAACTCCCATTAAATTTAAAAAACAAAGTGGAAGCAAACACCATCAATTCACCTTGAATCCCATATTTTAATTTTAGCAACTTGTCTATTTATTAAATACATTTTATTTCTATTTATGATATATTTTATTTTATATTAAAAAAATCCAGGGTAATGGGCTTATTTTATTTCCATTTTTAATAATATATATATATATTATACAATTAATGTATTATTAAAAATGGATTATTTCCATTTTTAATAATATATATATATATTATACAATTAATGTGTTTGCCAAAAGGTCAAATGTAAAAGAAGTCACCAAAATATATATTAATTAACTGATCTAGAATTACAAATACATAGTTAAAAAGTAAATTATGCTGGGTGCAGACCCCAAAGATGTTTTGAAAATGCAATCTATTAATTTGAATAACATTCTAGAAGTATAAAGTAGCTAAAAATTACATATTCATGCATTCATGAATATTTTTATTGGTAAAGGATAACAGATAGATTACTCATATGTAAGATAAAAAAGTAAATGTAAGATCAAAAAAAATGTCTCAGTAGCACAATTCATATTATATCTATGTCATTTACTGCATGCCTTAGTAAATTATAATAGATGTCAGATGATTCTAGTGATGTTCATGTTCTCAAAAACTTCATTTTTAAAAAATCAATTTATATATTAACATTATTATAGAAATAATAAATTTTAAACATATATTATCAGTATTGCAGTAAAATAGTTGTAATGAAAGTATGATACTATGGATTGAAGAAAATTAAGAAGGACAGATTTCACTTATAGAAAAAAACTTTTCATTGGATTATTCATCATTCATAATTCATCCATTATTATAATGATTCCAATTACTAAAAAGAAGAAATTTGTTAAATATTAAACACACAGAACAATAAGTTTGATATTCTCATGCTTCTAAAGTTTTATTAAGGATTTTAACTCAAAGAATTTATAGAAAGGTAGAGTATTATATTGAAAACAGTTTGGTTTTCAGAGAGGTAAAATTACAAGAAATGCTATTGATATTGTTAGAACAGTTGCAGAGAGAGATATTGAAGAACATAAAGGAACTGGTATACATTTTGTGGATTTGAAAAAAGCATTTGATAAATTTAATCTGGAATAATATTATGACCACCTTAAAAATAAAAGAGTATTTTGGAGAGAAGATTGATTTGGAATTTGTATCCTAGGTAAATGATAAGAATTAGACTTTAGATACTAATGATATGAGTATAGAAAGAACATGTTAAATACTTATTTAGAGTGTGGAGGAGTTACTTTTGGAAGTAGAATAATAAAATATATAACATTTTAGATAATTTGGCTTTTACAGCTGGAATACAAAATGTCTTCAGAATATGTTGAATAAATTGGACAAAGATTATATGTAATATGGAATGTTAAAAAAATATTAATAAGGAGGAATTCAAAAAGACTGAAAATTGAAATCTATGATAGTACAGTTCAACAGGTAAAGGGATTTAGACATTTGGGTAGTTGGCTGAGTGAGGATGAAAGATGTGAAGATGATGTTAAAAGAAAAATTGCATTGACAGAGAAGGAATTTATTAAAAGAAATAAAATATATTGTGGACATTTGAATAAAGAATTAAGAAAAAAATAATTAAATATTAAGTATGGGGTTTACTATTCTGTGGTTGTAAAACATGAACATTGAGTAATGAAATTAGGAACAGATTGAAAGCCTTTAAGATGTGGTCATGAAGAAGAATGAAAAAATTGATTTGGATAAATAAAATAACAAATGAAAAAGTTTTGAAAACAATAAATGAAAAAAGAAATTGATTAAGTAAAATAAAAAGAGAACATGGAATGGGTATTTATTAAAAAGAAAGTATAGTTTAATTAAAGATATTTTGGATGGAATGATGAGGGGAATCAAGAAGAAAAGACAGAAAGATTGGCATAGTTGGATGATATAATAGATGGGAAGAGAAGAATTGAAGAGTTGGACAATGAAGAGAACAGAATAGAAAAAAGAATAAATTGGTGATGTGAACCCACTCTGGATCTGTGCAAAGGACAATACTATTTGCCAATCAAAAGAGAACAAAAGTTTGATAAATTTAGTACAAATGTTATGCTTTATTTAAAGTGTAATGATTTTAAATATCTCCATTTTCCAAGATATTTTACAGCTTAAAATATTAATTAAAAAAAACCAAAAACATGCAAGAAAATCTTTTGTAAAAAGCATTTTACATGTTAATTGCACCTTACATTTTTAATGTTATATGTTAACAATAATGATGATAATCTATAGTAATTTTAACATTCATCTTTTTATTTAAAGTATATATGAACATCAACAATATCATTTCCAACTATTATTAATCTTCTGCAGAATGAAGGTATTTTCAAATTTAGTGGAGACTTTTTTATTTATTGTGTTTTTTTCTCTACATCATTCCAGAAAATTTCCTTATTTTTTCTTCCATATTACAAGTTTTTTTAGATTGTTTATAATCTCTTTGGATTCAATCATCTACACATTGCCATTTTTTCTAACAGTGTGTCCAGCTTCACTTCATATCCATTATTGTCTGCTATAATTATTTTTTTCACCTAAAATTTCATTTCTAATCTGCTCTGCTTACTCCAAACATATATCTATCTATATATAATCATGCAGTTTTATACAATGATTTCTGTTGTTGTTGTTGTTGTTTTTGTTAAACATTCATACATCAGATTCTTACATATAAACTGGTCAAATATGTTTATTTAAAAAGACATGTTTTCTTTTAATATAAACTTATTTCTTTCTAAAGCACTCAAAGTTTAATTCAATGATCAGTTTTATATATTCATTATTAAGGATTTATTTGTCTATAGTTGTTAAGTTGTTTCAATTCATTATTACCAATCTTTTATTTTCTTCTTATGTGGTAAACCATTGAACATCATTTTACTTTCTTCCCATTTTATTTTAGTACTAATTTTTATCTGTATATTCTATCAGAAGCATTTTACCTGCTCATAAAGAAAATATTTTATTTTAAACTTTCAATATATAGCTGAGCATGCTTTCATTCTGGTCAGTGTGAGCATTATGAAGTTTACCAACTAAACCAAAAGCATACTCAGTTATATAGTGAAAAGTTGAATTAAAATAATCCTTTTTATGAGCAGTTAAAATGCTTATAATAAAATTACAATGCAATAGAAGAAATTTGTAGAATTAACTTTTATCTGATAATTCTCATAATGTTTCCTGAAACTCTGAAATATTATTTTAAAATATAACCATATTCTGTGCAAAATGTGTTTATTTTAATTTTTTAATTTTTTTTTTTTAATTTGAAAAATGCATCTCATAAAATGCAGTGAAAACATTTGGAAAAATAAAATCACTTTGTCATATATCTCTATAATGTTAATCTACCTTGTCTTATTACCTAATCTATTCTCTAATGGTATGTTTTGGTAAATATTCTTCACTATTTTTCAGCATCCCAATTCTCTATAATAATGTTTTATTGCCATAATTATTGTATAAATGCTTATATAATCAAAGGATTTTTCATTTTTTTCAAATTCGAAGCATAACGGCAATTCATTGTTGTTGTTGTTTTGTTTTTTTTCGTATGTCAAATGTGTTGATCGAGAAGCAAACCCGGGCCAGTTGCTTTGAAGGCAGCTTTGCTAAACACTAGGCTACCAACGCTGTTGTTGGTTTTTTTTAAATGTATGTAACTTATCTTAATATTTCTTAAGAGCATAGTTTATTGATAATGCAAACTTAAATTACATAAAATAAAACTATTTTTGCAATATGAACAAGCTATAAAAGTAAAAAACTATAGTTGAAATTTTATATTCAATATCATATCATCATTATTATATATGAATTAATAAATAAAGATATTTACTTTACTAAACCATTTTTAAAACAAGCTCGTTCTTGTGTTTGATTGAGTCAAAGTTTTCTATAAATGAGTTGTAAGGATCATAGCAAAAACCTTGTAGAGAAATATTATAGACTGATAAAAAGCTCTTTCATCTTTCTAAAATATCAATACCATTACTGCATTTTAATCATCTGTTACCTCTTTATCATTTAGATGCTTTGTATACAACTTTATTGCCAATTTCTGTATCTTTTTACATCTATTTTTATGATGTTATTCCTTTAATTCCAAGAACCTGTATGTGTAGAAGAAAAATTGTTACTTAAAAAAAAATAGATTACTTATTTAAAAAAATAACAAGTTCTCAAAAATCATCACATATATTTTAATAGTTTTATTTTCAATTAATAATAAAAGAAAAAATACTACTATATATTACAGATATTAAAACTGAGTTTGCACTTCATATTTAAAGGTTGTTCAACTAAAGCTCAGCTTTGATACTCTGAATATTTAAATAGTGATTCTCATCATTTATCAGTATATTGAGTTCACTCCCTCATTTGAAATTATGTAAATAAACTAAGCATATATAAGACAAATGCTAAGAGGTAGTTTATACCATCTGTCTTTTGGAGGGTTTATTTACATTCTTTAACTGATTGGAAGTGTCAGTTACTTCTTGTTCACAGCACTTGTAAGATAAGATATTGACTTATTGTCAGTACAACTTACATTTATGTTTTTTCTTCTTTATTCTTTTTATCATTTACTCTGTTTTTGTTTTTATTTTATTATGCTGAATCATTAAGTTATTATGTCCTATTTTTTATGAATTTTATATAATCATAATTACTTTTGTGTATTAGCTATGGCAAAGGCATGTATATTTGTATAACCACATTCTAATCTTTTAGCAGATATGCATAACAATTCTGATTTCAGTCCTATTTAAGTTTTTAAATTTATATTCTATCAATAATTACACTCCTATCACCAATTTAATAATTGATCTAAAGAGTGTTTTAATGTTTTAAGTGCAACTTCTAAAGAATTTGTTTTGTTTTTTTTAAATTAATGTTCAAAACATTCAAAAGTTTACTGAACTTATAGTGATAATAAATAATCATCAGTTACTTTTAACTTCAACTATTATCATATTGCGAATGTGCAACATGGTTTAAATATCTTTACAGCTTATTAGCTAGAAATTTAAGTTTTTACATTTTCTTACTATACTTTATATGCTGAACAGCGTCTCTAAGTGAGGAAATTAAAGAACTATTATTCTGCCTACTTTATTACATCAATGTGAGACATGAACTCTGTTATCAAATAAAAAATTCTGAAAAATTTCTGTTTGAGAATATTCCATAATATTTTGAAATTGTATACAGTGGCAAGGCTATAAAGCAATGATGATCTTCAATCTACAATTTCAAGGGCATATTATCATAGGATGATCATCTGAATTGCGTGAAAAGCAATAAACACCTTTAAAAGTATTTTAATGTGAACATAGGTATTCCACTTGTGGAAGAGTAGATTCTATTTATGATAAAAAGATTATCTTAAAGTCATTTGCAAAATGTATATTACTAATTGCTTTTAATAAAATTATATAACTTAAGATAGTATACAATGGAGATCTATAGTTAATCAAAGTATTAAAGTATATTCTATCTAAACGCATTTTCTTTTTTATGAAAATAACATTAAATAAAAGGCAAAAACAAATGAGAAACCAAATTAAAGTCCAGTATGTCATATGTGGTCATGTTTGTTGTTATTTATTGGTTGATGTAATTATTACATATTCAACTTTAGGGTTTTATTACTGTTTTTTTTTTTTTTATTTCTGAAATTAATGCGGTTGTATAATTTATGAATAACTACTAAAGGATATTTGTAGTAATCATTATTTACTAATGCCCACACAGTTTATTATGTAAAGAAAATTTAAGCATGTATATAATCACACAATAGAGGCAATAATTAGCTTAATAAAAATCAAACATAATATAACATCTGTTATATACTTTTATTATAAAGTTTGAGTGATATTCTACTATTTGTGGCACAAATATTTTGAATACCCCCCCACCATAAATTGCCACACAAATACACACATGAATGTGTGAACTTTATTTATATATATACTTGATTAAATGATAAAAAGTACTAATACACATTCTACTTAGCTAATAATGAACTAAGGTATTTTTAAATACAACAAAATTCCAAGTTACTGAAAAATAAATAATTGCTTAACTAAAATATTGTATTTTCTGGCTTACTAAATGTTTAGAGTCTATCGTTAATTTATTTAGTTTAATCATAAGTTTAAATATCTGATTATTATATAAATGTAATCTCTACATTACAATAACTATGCTTTATCTCACAGGGTATTAAAAGTGAATAAATTCAGTTTCGAACTTGCGGAAAAGAATGATCTAATGAAAAAAAATTTTAACTTTAACATGTGCATGAAAATCTAAGTATGTATTATTTTTAGCTTACTCGAGAAGTGAATGTTGGCTACAAAATATAAGTATTGTAAAAGAGGGTTGTGGGTTGTTGTTAGTTTTGCATTAGTGAGTGATTCTCATGTGGTGATATTTCAAGAGACATATTGTTGATAAAAATTGTTAAAATATGAACATATCTCTACAGTATCATGATTATTCACTTTTTGTCTGCAAAAAGTGGATAGAAATCAATGCATCATTTGGGAAATAGTGATGTAATAAAAATGTTAAATTATCAACACAGGCATAAAATATCTAAGTACATAATATGTCTTCAAAATGTAAGAATTGAATGATATTCGCAAGAAAGGATGGAATGAGTTTTTTGTTGGTGACTGATTGTGATACAATGGAATTTGGAATGAAGAATGGAATTTAATTTTTTTAAAATATACTTGTATGTTTAATATTAGAAAATATATAGCAGCATAAAATATTTTGTAAATCTGTCAAAAATGTAATATTTCTCACATTAAAAATCTTGCAGAGATTGAGAGCTTTGTTTGATTGACAGTTTTTTCCAGGCTTCAGTGCAATTTTTCTATTGGTTTGTACATTGTGCAGAGAAATCTTCATTTGCAACATAGCATTGCTAAAAAAAAACAATGTAGGAGGAGTGCTTTGACATTTTATGTATGTATATACTTTTTGATATATTTACATGTTTTAAAATCAATGTGTAATAATATATACATACTTAGATAAAAATAAGGCAAAATTTAAATCACTGAAGGGGAAAGGTCTTTTTAGCATATTGTTAGAGATCAAAATTAAAGGAGAATGCTGTATTCATCAAGATAGGTTAACATCAGAATAAATATCTGAAAAAATCATATGCCTGTTAAAATAAAATTGTTAAGCTTACTCAGTCTAGATTTGAATGAAGTCACAGGCATGACTGGAATTTGAGGATTTTGTATATATATACCTTAAATATTTTTTCTTGGTGGAGTAAAGTGTAAAATGAAGCATAAGTTTTTATGTAGATTTTGGATTCACTATTTGTATGAATAGAAACAAATATAATAACTGAGTGCCATTAAAATGTACTAAACAGCCCATGCAAGGCATATGGATGCTGGATTTTCAAGGCTACCTGTGAATAGAGCATCATAGATACAAAAAGAGAATATTTTAAATTTTCAATAAATGGTTGTTTTAATTAAGTCAAAACATGTTGTTTTTAAACATGATGAAACTCATCAAATGTAAACAAATGATTAATGGAATGACTGTATTGCTCAAGAGTTCTTGAGAAGTTTGAGTATCAGAAATGTCAGGACAAGAATTGATCTGAAGATGACATATTTTGGAATCTGTCACTGTTCCATTACACTATTGACATAGGAGAGTTTATTTTATGTTTTATTCAAGATTATGCAAAGATTCTCTTTGCAACATTGATGATTCATATGCAAACATTGCAACCAAGGTGGTATAGTACAGATATTTGTATAATCACACTATAATCAATACCAATGTCAAGTCTATATTTGTAGAACATGAGGCCGAACATAGTCATGACATTGAGCCAGTGTGTTCCAGTATAATGTGTTCTGAAAGAAATGATAAAAAATATAAAGTTAAAAAAAGCATGACATATAGCCAATAATGTGCATGCTATTAATAATAAAAAGTCCTGCATCCCATTGTCAAAGAAGTGAATTATATAAATTATCTCAATTATATTTTCTCATAGAGTATTTAAATATCTTATAATACTTTTCACTCATGGAAAATTAATATTGTTATGATTATAACTAAGTAATAGTTGAAAGCATGCTAAGCATATGAATTTTTGTTAAATATATATTTTTTCTTATAAAACATGGAAAATGTGTTTACATTGAGTTACTTTTGGAAAAGAAAAGAAACAAATATTTATTGAATTAACTATAATCATTGTTGATTATTTCAGGAAAATCTAAGTCCTAGTTAGAATATATCAAGAGGATATTTCTTTCTCAACAAAATAGACATTAGAGTATATATCCTTGGTTTTCATACATTTATTTTAATAATAACAATGATAAAGATGGAAAATAAAAATAAATTACGAACTGAATTTGGTCAATTTATACACCCATAAGCATCTGCATACATGCATGAAGATGTACGTATACATGATAAATATTATTATATGATCATAAAATTAATTGGTTTATAAAAGGAAGAGTCTAATATAATCAACATTGTATGATAAACTTCATTTCCTTTTTTTACATTGAGATAATACATTTTCATGTAACATAAAAATATAATTATTAACTTTGTTCAACCTGAAAATATCCATCTTTTTTTTTTTTTTAAAAAAAAAAAAATATTTCTGAATTCTTTTTTATTTTTACGTGTCAAAGCATCGGCCGGGAAGCGAACCTGGGACAACTGATTGTAAGGCAGCTGTGCTAACCATTCGGCCACCATTTTAAAAAATGTAACATTTATAAAAAAAAAATTGTAAAATAAAAATGCCAAAAGTTGTACTGCCACGTTGAAAATACTACAAAAGGAATAAATTATGCACAAAATGATATATCATATTCATGCATAGTGTATTGTATTTTTTCTAACTTTCACAAAGATAACTTTTTTGATGTTTGTCATTCAAATGGTGATGAATTATGGAGGATGGCAGAATAGTTAAAGGTCTTTTGAGAAGCTAATGTGTATTTATATTTGTACAAAACATTTATTTATATTAATATTTTAGTTTCAAATAACAACTTTATTCACACCTTAAGAAGATACATATGGATGTCATTTAACATCTTTCTTATTATATGTTACATGCTTACAATGTGCAGTGGCTCTACAACGAAAACAATAAATAAGAAAACTAATGGTATAAAAAAAATTACATAAAAATAAGCTACTTAGTAATTATTTGGGTCAATTAGTTGACCGCCAAATTCAGGGTTTTAACAATAAATAACAATTAAATAGAAAGGACTGGATTATATTAATGTGACAACTTTTAGACTCTGCATAGGAGTCATTATGTCCAGTTAGTTAGTTTTGCCATGACAGAATGATAAGTACCTAAATGTTTTGATCTTCAGATCTCCAGTTGGTCCCATGTCTGACTGGCTAACCAGTGCTGGCATACTTTCCAATCGTATTCTTTGTCCTCACCAAGTAGCTTGAGGAAAAGCTCTTCTGGACTATTATTCAATCCATTGTCAAAGATTCTTTTATTTTGCACTATCCATATAGCAAAATTTATAAAGCTGGCCAGTCTAATTTTACCATAAAGGCCACCCTTTACTGCCTTTGTAATATTTGTACCTGTAATGCCTGCTTCCCTGAATCTTTTAAGGGCACAATGATGTAGATTATTCCATGTTTCACATTGATCTAGGATATGGCTCATTGTCTCTTCATTTTTATTACACATCGGGAAAATTGGATCTATTCTATATCTCCACCTGTAACACAGAAAGGTGCTTGTTGGGAGAGCTCTGGGTTGACTTTTATCAGGAAATCCACCAGCTTAGGTTCGAGTTTTATCCTTTTTGCCAACCTAGCAAACCTGGGAATGCTGATTGAGAGAAGACTCTCCACTGTGGACTCATTGTTTTGTGTCATACTAAATGCTTTCCAATAGTTAAGCTTGAAGCCAAACATAGTTGCTGATGTCTTAGTTTTCCCTATAATCATTGACCCTTGTTGTTGCAACCAAATGATTGTTTGTTTGGGCAGAGGCGATCCGTTGGTTCTATCTTCACCAATGGTTAGGGGCTTTCCATACACGGGTTTTGGCTAAATAATTTTACTAGTATATTATATGTCCTTTGAAATAGGAATGTGGAGATTGAATGTAGTCCAAGCCCATTATGAGCCTTCGGTTTTTGGAGAAGGTTGAGACTTATGACTGGGGCTTTTCCACCCCAACATAATCTTCTACATTGAGTTTCCACCTTGCAGATTAATGACTTTGTAGGGGAAAACCCAGCCAGGAAATATGTTATTTTTGGCAATACTATGGCATTTAGAAGGGTGACCTTTCCCAACAATGACAACCGGATCTTTCATAGTGAGGTAACTGAGTTTACAACTTTCTTTAACAGGGACTCTTCAAGCTCCTTCCTCATGATGTAAGGGGGGGGGGGCAACATGAATCCTAGAAACTTTTGTGGAGTTGCTCTGAATCTCCCCAGGATTTGCTTTCCTGATTTGATTGACCACATAGCCGACTTGGCCTCATTGACTCTTAGACCAAATTCACTAGCAAAGTGATCCTAGATATCCTCTAGTCCAGAAAACTCATCCTGAGATGAGAGAAACACCACCACATCATCCATGTGGGAAACTTGATGAATGCTCTCTCTCAGCAAAGGTATTGCAACACTCGAGAGTGTTACCTCGATGCACAACAGCAATGGGTTTATATAGGCTGCAAAGAAGAGTGCACTTATTTAGGAAGTAACTTTCAAATACATTATTTTTTTTAAGTTTGTAAGATAACACACTAAATTAACAATATTATAAAATATAAACAAATATTTATATATTAAAAATATGTAAGAGTATTGCAATTTCATAAATATTCATAAATATATACATATGTAATGAATAGAGTTAGTCATTAAACAAACACTTTAAAAATAAACAGGACCAATTGATGTTTTTTTAAAAAGTTGAAGTCTATAACTGAAGATTATCCAAGTCTCCTTTTCAAAGGGGATTTTTCTGCATTATTGATACCTATTAACATGCTAGATGCTTCAAAGTAAAATAAAGGTTTATGTCTTTCTTCAATGTCAAAATTAATTGATAATAAGGTCCCTAATCAAATATCAGACAAAACCTAATCATAGTAACCAACTTATTAAATGGCAGAAAATGATAAGTTTTTCAGCTTAATTTTTATTATAAAGTAATATTATAAGAATGTATTTTATCTATTTTCTGCACTAACTGTAAAGATGTAGTAAATGTTTATACAACATTTACTAAATCATTGTAAATTAATATGTTCTTCAACATGAATTGGTGATGATGAGCCTACTATTCAAATGCCAAATAAATCTTATTCATTAATTAACTGAAAATAAATTAACTTAAATATTTTTGTTTATTTAAATTATTCCTACTAATAATTACAATCATAAATAACCAATTAACGCTAAACATTATAGTAATAATTCTAGAGTGGTGTATAAATTCATTGTTCCTGCTATTGAAATATTTGTAAGCAATCTTGGAGGACCATGCATAACCCATAATAATGATTAAAAACTTCAATTTACCAATCTATTTCTTCACATAATAATCCATGAATCATAGCTTTAGAATCTACCATTCTATGATTATCCAAAATGACATATAACTTTATGTCTGTTCTCACATATACAAAAATCTAAAAAAGTTTTCAAACCCAAAAATATTTATACCAATTTATACATATATCATTTGAATCTCACAAAATGCTTCCTTTAATTTTTTCCAGACTTTTAAATCCATAACAGTTTCAATAATTGTAATTTGATAAATATTGTTTTATTTTATTCAGTCTCTTTTTCAATAAATTAATTATCATTAATGAGATATGGGTTCTGTTTTTAAACAACTTATCACTTTTTTACATGTTCATTAAAATAAAACCTTTTTGACTTCTGTCCTACAGAAGCAAGAATGCTAATTATATAGTATTATTCCTCGACAAGAATTAAAATATTGTTATCTGCAAAATCATTCATATAAATTTTATATTCTAAAATGATAAATAAAGTGTAGTCTGAACTGGCTCCATTCATACTCCAAACTTTTCTTACTTAACATTACTTATTAATATTTTATTTAAATTTGTGATTAGAAGATCCACAAATTAAAATATATATATATTGGAACTTTGAATTCTGACCTATTAAACAAATTCAATTTTTAAGGTATTTACATTTTAAATTCCATTTTGAAGTTCTAATAGACTCAACTATTAAAATTAAATTAAAATATTTAAATATGTTTTTTAAAATTCATTAATATGTATAATTTTTAGAAATCAATTTTATGTTTTGCTCCAATTTAATGACATCATTTAACTAATACTTTCTGTTAACAATATCCTCTTAAATTCTTTTGGACACTAGCAAGAAAGGACACAGAACTACAGTGAAGCATCCATATTATTAGCAGATGCAAGTGAAGTTATCAGAAAAACATATTTTTCATTAATTAGAATGTATGTCACTATAGATATATAGACAATATATGTGAATATGTAATTCTTCTTCTTCCTTTATTTCAGCTGTACTATGTAGAACGTACTAAAATGAAAAAAAAAAACTTCCCAGCTTATACAAGAATTTGTAGCAGCATATTATATTAGTATTCCTTCAATTCTAACAAATTTAAGATCTATTGATTACTCATTAGATAAACTGAATTATCTGCATTTTATATCTTCTATTAATTTGAATAATTAATATTGTCTCTTGATCTGATGTACTATCAATATCCATAATGTTATTCTACATTTCATTCTACTTGTGCTTCCAATATTTGTAATTTAGGTAGAAATATAAATGCCATTTTTTAAATCAATTGTCTCTTCATCTTTTTTTTTAACTTCACAAAGTCCACCAGTGTTCCATTTAATATTAGACAGAGTTCAGCTCGGGACTTATAACTTTTGAACTTGCCTCTCTACTGCTACAGTATAACATC
This sequence comes from Epiperipatus broadwayi, assembly GCA_028023455.1. Lineage (NCBI taxonomy): Eukaryota > Metazoa > Onychophora > Udeonychophora > Euonychophora > Peripatidae > Epiperipatus > Epiperipatus broadwayi. Next base: position 4,670,178 of record JAQFVV010012468.1, read on the forward strand.
TAGATACTTTTTAGAAAGCAATGTGCTTTATAAAGGAACCTCAAAATAAAAGTTATATATATATATATATATATATATATATATATATATATATATATATATATATATATATATATATATATATATATCAGTAAACATGTGTTCAATTGGAAATATTGGATAGAGAAGAAGGAGTATAAAAGAATTCAAAGAAGATACTCACATGACTATAGCAAATAACCTAACAAGGTCAACATAGAGTGATAATATATAATTTCTAGAAGAATGATCTATTTTTAAGTCATACAGAGAAACAGAGATAATAGCCAAAGAACATAACAATGCAATTAATAGGAAAAATGATATATCTGCTTTATACTTTCACTACTTTACAAATGTATATAAAATAGCTGCTACAAAATATATTAAACAAAAGAAGAAAAATATATGAAACACTTTGTATTAAGCATAAATTAAATAATTGTATGAATATTTATAAAACTTTAATAAATTTAATTAACAATTAACCAATTAAATATGAACAGCAAATTATGTAAGATAGTACATATAAAATTGTACAGATTATGTAATATTTATAGTGTATAATGTTATATTATATAATAGACAAGGTATGAGCACAGACTTTCACATGACCCACCACTCTCCACACTATCTCATAACACTGACACACTTGAACACACATATGTTGAAAATATATTATATAGTAAATTCTTTGAAATTATTTTGGATTTCTATATGAACATTTTAAAAATCTATTTTACTGATATTTCATTTTGTTAATGTTATTTTACTTCCATTATAAAACATTAAGTGTTTTATCTACAACAATTAGTTAATATTAAAATAGATGCTTAACATTTGCAAAGAACACAACATGTATCAAAAATGTTTTTATGTATAATATTATTAATATATTTATATAATTGTTATACTTTAATCAGGCTTTAACCTGTATTCAATGAATGCACTTGAAAATTTGTGAATCAAGCATATTTTGCCGATAGAGAGATCTTCCAAACCACGACACAAGATAGCAACTTTTATAAAGATAAGAGTGGCTGTCTTATCTTTTAACCTAAATTTGTAAAGAAATGGTGGATTTAAACAGTGGAGAAAAAAACTACTTCACACTTCCAAATCAAGATGCTTCAGATTCACTATATAAGTGGAAATTTAGGTTAAAGATAAGATGGCCGCTCTTATCTTTATAAAAGTCGCTACCTTGTGTCATGGTTTGGAAAGTCCCTGGGAAAAATATGCTTGATTATTACAAACTTTAAAGCACATTGAATATACAGGTTAAAGCCTAATTAAAGTATGCTTTTTGTACACTCAATAAATTAATTACTATCATTCAATAATTATTTTGTATGATTTTTTTTAATATTTACTATTATAAGTATATTATCTACATTCAAATATCAGCCTTTTAAGCTAATTGTGCATATGCTTTGTGAGTGTTAATAATAAATGAATACTTTCTCACTAATACAAGATATAGTATTTATGCAGGAATAAAAGGAATCCTCTTATTCCTACCACTCAAATGCTTATATATGAGCAAATCTGAAGTATATTATCATGTTATTGAGATTATTAACCAATGTTTACTTGTAATTAGATGATTATGAAATAATATTAATTCTAAACATTTTTGGAAATCAATTGTTGATTTATTGTGTCATTTTTAGAACTTTCATTAGGGTTTTAGCATTAATAACAAGTTAAGTATTTTTTATGCCTAAAAACATTTATTTAAATATTTTTAATAGAAAATTTATATTTAGTGTTTTTGCTGTCTGTTTGGTACTTTAAATAATGAGTAATAATTTTCGACTTCTGTTGTTTAAGTTTAGAACAAGTAGGTGGTGTTTAATTACTGGTTTTAATATTTACAATATTTGATATAGAGTTTTTTGTACAAGAGAAGATGGCTGATTCGCATGCTTCTTCAGTAGCTTGACTGATTATTTTTTTGAGTGTGGTTAGACATAACTCTTATTTTAATAGATTTTAAAAATTATTTTTTTCACTTCCTGAAAGTTATTTATTTTTAATGGTACTTAATGAAAAACCTATCATATGTGCGTTTATTAGCTCTTGTTACTTTCAGGTTAGTCTCCCATATAGACTCATTTCTTTTTTTATTTTTTAGCATTAACTATAGCATTATATTATTTTTTATTTATAAATCTTATCATAATTTCATACAGGTAGTAAATTTGGAGAGAGTAAATTGAAACACGCAAAACACCATTAATCAGATAGATCTTTTATCCCATTATTACACACTCAAGTTATGCTAAGAATTATAAAACGAGGCAGTTCATTACATTTAGTATTTGCTTTTTTTTTTGTCTCTTCTCCTCTAATTTTATTTGTAAATTGATGGGCAAACAAATTTATTTATTGTTTGATTAAAGACTCTTCAAATTGTGTTTGGATATTATAATTTTTTAAACAATAGGAATCTGGAGTAATTTGTAATAACTAATTAATGAAAGTTCAAAAGCCCCTTTATAATGCAAATTTTATATAAACGGTTAAACATTACCAACAACTAGAATCAATACTAGCAGAGTACAATTATTTAGCATAAACATTGACTGTTTAGTTTATTTGCGGCATAATGTATTTAATAAGTCTTATATAATTACAGGTATACCTGTATACCAGAAATCCATGATATACATTTACAAACACGTATTTATATACAGACAAGTACTATAAATTATATTTAATGCTTTACTGCGAGAATTTCTCAATTATTTTCAGCTGATTTTTTTTAAGTATTTAAAGAATTTTCAAATCTTTCTTGTTCCTTCTTACAACATTCCACCTAATCTGTGACCAGCGCATTTTCTCTCATCTCAGCAATCTTTTTTTGCCGTTTTAACTGCTTGTTACAACAGATACTTGAAGGTTTGGACACAGCTGTTCGGCTGCACCTATAATATATTTTTAGTAATGTTGCTTTTTTTTTTATTTAAAATAAATGAAATCATACATTTCTTGTTCTTAAGCAATAAATTTTCTTGCCAAAATTAAAAAAAAAGTTATATAAATGGTCAATTATTCTAACATTAAATCTGTTTAAAAATATTTTGATATAACAATAAATTGGTGGCCTAGCGGTTAGCGTAGCTGCCTTCCAAGAAGCTGGCCCGGTTAACGCTTTGACATATAAAAAAATAACAATATACTCATATATATCGAAAATTCAGGGTCCAGAATTAATAATGTGCCCATCAAGCTATTTCCTGGGATTTGAATTCAGTATGAGTAAAACTTTTTCCAGGAACTTAGATTTTTCTTTCAGGTGATTATCTCATTATCAGCTCACAACCATCCAACATTAATTGGTACATTATTTTAGCTATTTTTTTCTTCTAATGTATAAAACAAGGATGTAAAAACACTTACTACTTAGCATTTGCAAGATCTAATGTGAATTACTTTGTATATTACTGTTCATCTATGTGAGAGCATTAGAGAAGTCTTTATTTTGTCGTGGACTATTTTTAAGTCTGTTTTACTTTTACCTTTCTCTCTCTCTCTCTCTCTCCTTCTCTCTCTCTCTCTCTAAATATATATATACTATATATATCTACAATATATATATATATATATATATATATATATAAGTAGTTAAATATGAATATGCATTATATTTTTAAAATGAGTCATATATTAATCTGCTATATTATATAATATTAAGTGCTGGATAAGTTTATATTTATATACATTATGAGAAGAGATGTATACACAGAAATGCATATACAATTAGGCTGTATAAATGGTAACTTATTATAAGGAAACACATTGATTTATCAAATGAAATAGAATGCGATTTGAATAAGTTATAATAGCATATTAGGACATTATATTTGCATAATACCTTTTTCTAAATAAAATGTAGATGAATATGTAAATCATTAATAACCCATTCATATATTTAATATTTTGTGGCTAATGGATATTTTACTACTTAACAGTTTAACCAGTGCAAATACATAGGATAGACATATTTAATCTTTACATTTACTAAACATGTCATTGCATACCTGGATTTTAAGTTATTGATGATAATCAAACTGAGTATTCTATACATTCAGACTTCTTAATTAAAAAAAGTCTCTCAGAATATTGGTTACATTTTCAAGAACATCATAATAATGTTAAAATTCTTATAAAAGTTATAATCTGTGAATCATAATTTTTATTTGTATTGATCCACAATATATGCCCTAATTTTGAGCATCACTTTCTGGTAATAAATTATCCTCCAAATTTTTCTTCAACCTTCATATATTTATTCTAGTTTTTCCATTGTAGGTCCTGGTTCTTGCATACAAACAGGGTAGACACAGAGATTAAGGTTGTATATACCAATTATTTTTTAACAGAACATGTGAAAAAAACTCTCTATGAAACTAAAATAAGAATAGGCTAGATTAATCAATTAATAACATACCCATGTTATAGGATCTGGAATTAATACCTCTATTAGATATGTTTTGGCATAACATTAAATGTTTATTTAGTGTTAAGTATTTTTTTTCACTGTTAAACAATAGACATGGAATTATTAACTACAACTATATAATCTGGGTAATATCTTACAAATAAGTCAAATTCTTCTATATTTTGACCTATATAATAAGAGTATAGGAAAGATTTCAAATTTTCTCCTCTCATTTTATTCCAGTCAGAAGCAAGAACCCCCTTTTTCCATTCCAATTCACAAGAAAAATTTAAAACAAGAATAAAAAAATATTCACACATCTATAAAAATATTACAAATAATCACATCATTAGTCATTCTTTTTTATAACTGAATATATAAATGTTAAACATCTAAAGTGTATGTTTTGTCATACTATATATAATTTTATGTAAAGATGATTGCGCAGTTTTTTGAATGGTCTATTTTTTCTATTGCTTTAAAATATTTATTATGGATTTTTAATTTGTGTTCAGAGTACAATCAATATATTTATCTTTATATTACTTTTTAGGCATTTTGATTTGAATGTTTATTTTTGGTTCCAAAATATGGATGTTTTTGATTTAATATCGAGACTTGTTAACTTGCAAATTCATTTTAACATTTTCGTGATAAGTTTAAGTTTATTTATTGCAAGCAAGCATTTAGGCAAAGCAAATTGTGCCTAATTTAGGTCAACACTTTTTTTATTACGGCAGTTAGGATAGGTACAAACAGATTAATTTACTCTTCTAAGAGTTACATGGTTTATAGACAATGATGAATGCATGTTCAACAGCCTTTAGACAGACATCCTTGGGCAGCTACAAGTATAAACTAGACTTTTTACAATTATATCAGGATATGCTAATAAGTATTTTACTTATTTATAGTGATATTATTGTCTGTTGTTTTGGACTTGGGAATATCACTAAACATTGTTAGTTGTTAGTTGCCCTCTTTTGCTGACCATTTTTACCCTCTCATTGAATGAAAATTAAATGCTGCAATCTGCTTACTAGGAGAAATCTGCTGTTGTGTACTCTGATCACATTTGAAGTAAATTAATTCATTCTTGGATTTAACTTTTTATAATGCTGTATATAATTTTGTAAAACTTTACCTCTAATATTTTAAGTTTTTTTCAAAAACTTAATTATCTATTGGTCCTAATAAGTAGTTTTCTAAATAATATATATATATATATATATATATTGCTTATGTTAAATGTCAAAGTTTTTTTTATATTCTCCTCATATACACTTCAGTGCAATTTTTATATAATTCCGTCTTTATTTTTCTTGCAGTTTCAACTGTTCTCCAGTCTTCATCAGAGCTATAATAGTTAAACATATAATCATATAACCATTATTTCATATACTTACCTATATACATACTTTTTAATTATTACATTATTATTCCTAATTATATCTAATTTTAAATAATTTTATCTTTACATCTTTTAATTTATACTTATTATTTATTTATTATTTTTTATCCCATTTTATTTTATTTTTAACTCTAATTTATTTATCATTCCACTTTCATTCTTCTATATTACTATACATTTCTATTTCACTTTTTATTTCCATTACCTCAATCTCTTTTTTTATTATTTCTTTATAATTCTTCATTTTATTCTTCTATTAATAATTTCTATCTTATTTTTATTCCTATCTCTATTTTTATTTAGTCATATTTATTTTACTTACCTTCTATATAACTTTCACCCTTTCTTCTTACAACTTCATCTATTTTTTAAATTTTTTTAGCCTTTTTTTTTTTTCATATATTCCTTTAATGTAACTCTCTATTATCAATTTTCTTAACTTTTTATCCTACTTTTCAATTTTTAAAAAACTGTTTTCATATATATATATATATATTGTTTTATATATTCAAGCTAAAAATATTCAATATTAGGCAATGTAATATAATAGGGGATTTCTAAAGCATTAATAATGATTCACACTATAATATGTTAAGGGGATTATACAATTTATTTTATTTATTTATTTAAGATGCTGGACTGTCAATATTACTTTGAGAATCAATATTCTACACTTAAATGATTAATGTGATATTATAGGATTTTCATTAGCACTTGCAAAAAGATAAGCATTTTAACACTTAACTATAAATAGTAAATAACAAAGATGACTTTTATACTTGAGATCACCTCAAATAGATAAGGCATTAAATAATTATCTACTAATATAAAATAATACTTGACAAGATATTATTATTTCTTACTATTGTTTGCCTAATGTTAAACACAATTTACATTTCTAATTACTACCTTTTCAGGAATGATTTCATTGATACCAATATCAAATTGTTAAGGCTTAAGAGTGTGAAATCTAAAAAATATACAATATATTCTGAGCTATAATGGGATTGAGTTAAGATCAATAAGAAACAAGCAATCTAGACCATGGTCATTCCATGACTACAAATGGTTTGAAACCCTGGTGTCACTATTTGGGAACACCTTTAGAGACATGAAAAAGAATGGGGTGGTTAATCCCTTGTTTAAGAAAATATATGAAATGCATTATGATAATATAGTCTTAATTCACTGAAAACTCTATGAATATCATTCATGATTCATCCATGATGATAATTTATGCTCTCATGCAGGGTAAGAGAACAAGTCACCTGATGTGATATAACATAGGATATATGAATAAATTACAAATATAACAACATGCAACCAAATCTCATACTAAATAACACCTACCAATTAAATGCAAACACTAAACAAAATGGAATATATTATTAATTAATACTTGAAAATTAAAATTACAATTTTCAATTCGAAAGTGATCCATAACTATAATAATCATTAATGGTAGTTAATTATACATGATAATGTACAACATAATATTCAATGTGCCTAAATTGATTAAAAGTGGATGTTATCTTTTTATTATCATTCAGCAATTGCAGTTTTACCAAAGGAAAAATATTAAGATGAAATTATAATAATAGAACAAAGTTTAACAATTTATTGTAAGAAATTTTATCTTTTTACTTGTAATCACCTTTAAAATGTAAACAAATTTTAAATTTAGTAGTATTACTTGTATCTTTTGTTTCATAAACAATCTTATAGCCACACTAATGGTTTGTATTTTATGAGCAAACAGGCTGCCAAATCTATAACACTAACATATATAAAATTACAACATAATACATGTTAAAATAATAATAAAATATCTTTACATAAATTTTTTTAATGTTTCTTCTGTGAGAATAAAAAATTTAAATACAACAATTTAAAATCTGTAGAATTCTTCAACTTATGTAACATTCTTTAACATTTTATCATATTAAAATTACATTATATTTATCATATCATTTCTTTTTTTATCAATATTGCAAATAACTCTTTCTTCATTTGCATACAATATATATGAAAATATCAGCTTTCATTCTTGAACTTTTAATATACATTAATCATAAAATGTATCCTCTACATGGTACTATTATGGATTTTTACTGTCTTTGTAGATATTTGTAAATATTCCTTCCAACACATATTTACTGTGATCATGCATCATGGGTATGTTTCTCATGTATTTATTAATCTAGTTAGTAATTCTGCAGAATTGTTAGATCACTAAATGATTGCAGTCTCTTCCTTTAAAATTTTTAGTATTTTAAAATACAAAAGATTAAGACATTGAAAATGACCATTGATTCTGGTTATTATTACACATAATTTTATTTTATTTTATGGCATGATTGAACTATTCAGTAAATTGTGTATTATACATTTGATATTTACAATATGTTTAACGTGGTAACTTAGAGATTGGAAATTAAGTTAATATTTAAAATAATATTTGTGAAATACTATTGTTTTATTTAATGAATGTGTCAATTTTACTTGTCAGGCAAGGTTTTATAATGTTACATCCGGTTTCATATTAATGTATACTCAAGGTAATATAAAAAACAATTATATGGGAAGAAATTTAACAAAATACTTTAAGAACTTGTAGTATTTTTAATGTATTTATTCATAGCTATTAAATTAAGTCAGGGGTTAGAAAATAGTGACCTAAGGGCCACATGCAGCCCACTAAGAATTTTTATGCTTTATGCGGCCCACCAAGACAATCAGAAAAATCTGCCTTCAACTGAGATTTCCTTCCTGTTGCATGACTGAATATTCATCTCTTATTTTCCACTAAGATGGCCACATCAATACACATGTGCAGTATAAATACAATGTGCAGTGCTTTTCCAGTTGATTTGGTTAATTTCAATTTTGTTGTTGCATTAGCAAATAGATACATTTCCAACTTTAGTGAAACTATGAACCCTCCGAAAAAATATGCAATCGGTAATGAATGTCATGTGTTCAATGAAGAATGGACAAATATTTCTTTGGTAATACAGGGAAAAAGCAGTGTGTTTATTGTGTCATGAAAAAAAGGTGCGGCCCTCCACTAACCTTCGCTTCCACAAAGTGGCCCCCGATGTAGCCCTCTGCCAATCTATGTGGCTCCCAATCCAAAACAATTGCCCACCCTTGAATTAAGTGGATATAGGCATTGTTGCTCCTAAATTAAATGCAACAAAACAATTTTTTTTAAAACTCTCCTGCATATTTTGTAACTTTTTATAAAATAATGAAAATTATTGATATCTAGCTTTAATTTCAAATAATATTTTACATTAATGGAAACATGTCATAAATGTATCATAAATTTAATTAGCAATAAAAGAAAATGAATATCTTTCATCATAGTTTGATTTTAAAACTTATTTTTACAAATTAAAGTCCAAAAATTTCTCTTTTCTCTTACCATTCCAAATCTATTATAGCCATATTTATAATACATTTTGTAACTATTATAAATAAAATATTTGTAAGATAAATAATGAAATTTTATACTTACAAATTTTTGGACTAACTTAAACTTGAATTAAATTTTGATGGGTTTTTCCTCAGTGTATCTAGTACTTTTACATTGAACCATTTTTCTAATTATCAGTTGGTGATAGGAATGTGTCTTCATGAGTATAGGTCAAATAGTATCTACTCCATTAGTTACAGGTTAAGAGTGGCAAATAATTTATATTTGTTTCCATGGCAATAAAAACATTTTTTTCTTCTTTATTACGAGAAATGAATCAGCAGAGAGATAACTAAAAAGAAATAGCTCTATCAAGAGCTCTACTATTTTTTTAATACTTAATAAAATCTGTGCAGGTCTATTTATTGACCTTTGGCCAAGGGGCGACTGTAAAAATAATAAACCAATTAAATTATTGTATGTGAATACATTTACATAAAATTAATAATTCTCCACCTGTTAAAATAAATAACAACTAATTAAATGACTTAACATTATTTCAGCTTATAATAAAAATATGTTTAATAATTGATTATAATGTTTAATTTAAAAATAGGTACAATTTTAAGTCTGTTGACAACTATTGTTTAATAACAAAATATTAAATACTTCTATGGTTTTAATTTAATAATAATACTAATAAACTATTACTCTAACACTATTGAAATTAATTTATCAGACAGATCATATATAAAAAGTCTCACACACAACCTGGCAGAGGGCTGACACATATGTTAAAGAACTCAATTCTTTATCATTTTAAAGAGATCTATTTATGAAATTTGTCTATTTTTATTGCTTAACCTGACAATCATGAGACCACACCACTAATATTAATCATAGATTTTAATAATTAAAATTATTATTAATCAAAATATAAAATTTTAGCTAATTGCCTGTTTTAATAGGGCTTGAAGTACATTAAGCTAAACCATAAGGTTACAATATATATATATATATATATATATATATATATATATATATATATATATATATATATATATATATATATATATATATATATATATATATATATATATATATATATATATATATATATATATATAAAACTAAACTGCTTTCTAGACATCATAAATCAGTCAACTTTTGTCAGTAAGATGATTGCTACATCTTATTGTGTTATAATTTTTTTTATGTAAAAAGAATATTTTGTATCACAACAGCTAAAGTAATAAATATTAAATCAGCTTAAAGATTTAGGCAAATTGATTTGAATTGATTGATATATACATGTGTATGTAAACATATATTTCAAATTCTTTATGTATACATTTGCTAGTTCTTAATATTAGTGTTATAATGATGTTTTATCAATTTCACTAGACTTTTTCTTATAGTAGACATCATTTAAGAATGTTTCTGGGTATGTCCAAATAACATTTATACAGCCCTTCACTGTGGAATATGACTGGGAGGGTCTGGTTAAAATGTCAATATGATAATAAAATATTATAAGTAAATGTATAAATGGACAAATCTTCACTTTAATATATATTATTACAGGTAACAAATACTACCAATAAAATGAATTTTAATTAAATTGCATAGAAATGAAGTAATTTGTTAGTAAATATAAACTTTTTAAATATTATTTAAAATTTTAAATTTTATACACAACTTTGTAAACCAAACACCAGTCTATTTGCAAACAAAATAGACAATAGGAAAAATATTCTGAACATAATTTTTTATTATGAATTTCTTATTTACATTGCATTAAATGCAAAAATTAGTTCAAATACTAAACTCAAAATTCTATATCTAATTCTAATTTAACATTAATTTTATCTTAATTCTAACCCTGAATTTAATCAATGTTTGTAATACCTGTATTTATAATCTTAAATATAAGCCAATATATATATATATATATATATATATATATATTGTAATATATATATATATATATATATATAAACATTACAAGCATAAAGCTAAACTAGTCAATATAAAATCAAAACTACCCCAAATCTAAAATTAAACCAGACCAGCATAAAAATAATATTAAAACACAACCTAAGGTTTCACTGCTACAAGCAGACTTCTCAAGTGTAAAGAACTACAAAAAAAACCACACATTATATATACTATTAAAAACTACCCACAAATCCATTCACTTCCCATCCACCCTTAATATTAAAAGAACCCTTAAATAAGTTAATTGCTTCAGAATAATAAATTTTCAATAATAAAGACTCTTTAATTCTTCTTTTGATTTCATTTCTCTCAAAGAAGACAACCTTATCTTCATCAAAATCAATAGTGTGGCCTGTATCTTTTTCATGGACATACAAAGCAGAACTAAGATATCTATTTTTAACTCTACTTTTATGAACCTTTATTCTTTCATTTAAACTCAAACTACTCTGACCTATGTAAACCTTCTTACAAAATAAACAAGGAATAAAATATACCACACCAGGAATAGTCTTTCTATCAAAAACTTCTTTTGTATTATTTAATAAATTATTCAATGTAACACCCCTTTTCCAAGCAATTTTCTTATTTCCAAACAATTTACTATTTCTACACACAATTTTATAAGAAGACAATTTAAATGGCAAAGAAATAAAATCATATTTTTCTTTAACCTTTACATCCTTACAAATATTACTATTAAATAAAATACTTTTAACAAATTTATCAGAGTATCCAACACTCAAATAATCTTTATAAAATTGATATTTCTGAAACAAAGCTACCCCACTAGAATTATTTAATTTAATATTCCTATGACAATAATTCCTTAAAGCAGCTACTTTATGAGATACAGACTGATAGCTATCAGGTTTAATTATAGATCTTAATTCTTTACTTTTAACTAAATGACTGCACAATAAACAATTAGTTTCTATATTTCTAATCACCAAAAGATCTAAAAATTTTAACTTACCAAAATCTAACCCCCCTCCTTCTAACACAAATTTTATAGAAGGATCAAAACAATTAAACTCATTTACAAATTCCTTCAATTTATCATTCTCAACTACAATTAAACAATCATCAACATATCTGACAAATAACTTTACATATAAACAATTCTTTTTAATAATAATTTCCTCTTCCATAAAACTAATATAAACTAGATTTGGGGTAGTTTTGATATATATATATGCCTCTTGAGATTGTCTACACATACTCCAAATAAACATTTTGCTCATTATTTTATTCCCACTTCCATAGCTGTAAGATAACTAATTTTTTACCTATGCAAGTTTGGCACACTGGTAAGATAAAAGACCTAGAAGTTAAAGGTTTTGGATGAAAGCTCATATTGTCATTTCCAGTTTTTTCAATAAACCAATAAACTTCATGTATAATAAATTATTCAATATCCCCTATACGAGCTTAACATAGTGATAGACAGATTCAAGAGCTAATATTCACAGAGTACAAAGTCCAAACTGGAAAATTCAATGTTAAACTTCAATATTTAATTAGTTTTATATCTAACTCAATATACAACTTAGTAATAAGAAATATATTACTATAACAAAAGAGTAATGTTAAAATTCTACAGTTAAATAATAATGCTATAAAAAATGTCTACTATGATCACATTTTAAACAAAAATATTTATTAATATCGACTAAATCATGTGCACTTGAGTTCAATAAATTAGGGCTATGAATTTATTTTTATCGAATTAATATGAAAGTAGAGTGTTCAAATGCAAAAAAAAGAGGAAATAATATACCCTAATAGTTAAGACTAACTAAGCCAATAAAACATTTAAATCGAGCATTTTAAAAGATTTAGTCGCAATTCTCATGATGATGATCATTATCCTCACTTATTCAAAAGATGTTTAATCAAAGCTTCTGTTCAATAATTTCAAAAATACAGTGAATATAAGTTTTATCACTTGTTTTTAATGGATAATAGAGGCATAAATAAAACAACCATACAATTTTTATATTCTCTGATTACATTAAAGATTTATTATTAAATTTTCATGTAATTTTCTATGTGGAGAAGAATATTAGTTCTTTTACTTCTTCAGCTTCGTAGATAGAAGAATAATATTACCAGATGTTTAAGTAAATTTATTATAGATGGCGCTTGGAGATTACTTTTAATTTTATATATGGATATGGACATGTTGTTTTTTAAAAGGCAATTATATATTATCCTATAATCAAATGCTCTTTGAAACATTTTAAAAAGGATTTAAGATTGTTAAGGGGTTCTAAATCTTATAGCACTTATGTAATAAAAGATTTATAATTTGTAAATAATTTATAATTGCAATTGAAATGTTACAACACATAAAAAGTATTTATTTTGCTTGACAAATTTGTTTAATTGGCATTCATTTGAAAATATTAAAATGGAAAAATTTACTTCTAACCAAATTACAATTTTCAAAAAAAAAAAATTTGAATGAAAAGTCAAATCATTATTTTTTTATTTTTATATGATAATTTTAATGAAGTGGCAGAAAGAAATTTCGAGTTGGATTAATGTCGATGAAAGAACAATCTATAAAAAAAAAATCGGTAGTATGAGATATTAAAATTCGCTCAGTAAAATAAATATAGTGTTTTGAGTGACATTTATAAGTCAAGCAAATGATTGTTGTTGTGGAAAAAAATAAATGTCTAATATTTTATTTAAATCAATTGCAAAGCAAGATTATACACACATATATGAATTAGTGTCAAATTATAAAATAGTACAAAGCAATAGTTAAGATTATGATAAACCAGTGAAAATAAATATATTAATCAGCTTTATTAAATTCGTATTGCCTTTCCTAAATATAATACTGTCCATATATCTGGTGTCTTTGATCTACCAGAAGTTGTCGATAATAAATTTGATATAACAAATATGTTTAACACATATAAAATACATTTGCATAATTTAATTTTAGTAATACCTTGATTAATATATCAATAAAACAATTCATAAAAAATTATAGAACAATGGAGTTATTAAAATGTATATTAGAAAAAGAGTGAGGTGGATGAGGAATTACATTGGATGCACGATGGCTATATTCTGAGTGCACAAGGTAATTAAATAATATTTTTTTTAAAACTTCATGTTGCCATTCATACAAAATGCCAATTGCATAAAATTTACAAATTGCTTTTTATGGGTTTTTATTTTTTTGTTTAACATTTTTGGGTTGTAAAAGAGTAAACGTAATTTTAGCATATATAAAGGAGATTACTATACTGAATATATTATAACTTATCTTTAATACTTCTTTTCAAATAACAATTAAACATAAGAATTCAAAAATTGCATAGAAAAAATTAAAAGATCAATAAAAGTGTGATAATATTTTACACCAAATTTTAAATAAGATTTAAATATTCACATGCTAATAATCAACATATTTTTTTTTTCATATGTCATAGCATCAGCCAGGAGGTGAACCCACAATTGTCTGCAACCAACTACTTGCTTACAAGCTGGCTGCGATGACCTCTCGGCTAACAACGCTTGACTAATAATCAACATATTCTAGTATATACATGTGAAGTCTGGACTATCAAAAATAGTGATTCAAAAAAAAATATTTGAGTTGTAATTTCCAGAAAAATATCACAAGAAATACAAATTCAGAGAATATCAAAAGAAATATTAAGAAAAGTGACTATATTAACAAAAGAGACTATTGTATCAAAGCACAATAAAATGTGAAAATGAGAAAAGATGCTATTAGCAAGAATAAACTTTTACAGCAATATACTTAATACTTGAAAAAAACCTAAATTTTATTGGTAAAAAATTTCATATAATGAGCATGAGAGATAGTCTTTATATAATAAGACTTTATATTTGACAAGGATAATGTACATACTGAACTTTACATATATATCTATAAATCAGAAATACATATATACTATTAAGTTTCTAAAATCAACAGTTCAGTAAATTTGTTCAATATTCTGACATAAATGAGTATTTTCTTTAGTAAAAAAGAATGAATGCAAAATATTGTAATGCTTAGAATAAATAATTTATGTTAAAATGTAAGAAACAAAACATAACAAATATAATACATATTCTAATTTTTGTTTAAATATTTTAACTCATGAAATGGCTAGTTTTCTTTTTTATAAATTGCAAATGACTAATAAAAATACGTTGTTTCTCAATTTGTTCCATCTTGTCCAAAACTTCATTTTAATTTGATTGTTGAAATACACTCCAAAAGTCTCTGCATTTTCTATTGTTGCTCTACTTTTCTATAGATGCTATCATTGGTTAAAGTATTGATTGAGAGTTGAATATTTACATACTCATTAATTAGGTCATATGTCTGGTTCTACGAATATTTTATTAAATTCATTAAGATAATTTTTGAAGAGACTATTAGGAAGAGACATTAATATAACTTTACTTCATTTTAATGAGAAGAAAATTTATTTGTATAAATAGGTAATATGTTTTTGTACAAGTTCTGTTTTAATTGTCAAAGTAAAACATTGTCTTTATCAAACTTTTATCATGTTTAATTTTTTTATTTGTTAATGTTTCTGACGCCTTCAACTTTAATATAGAATTCTATAATCTACATAATAACAGTATTTAATAAATCTGATCTTTTTTTATGTTCTTTCATTTTATTTTCTTACATGCTGAAAAATTTCTTAATGTAGAATAAATTGAGTGGAATATTAAATGTCCAATATGACACCAGAGTGCATGAATGTCACATTATTTTTTTATGCTACTTCCTCAATGCTTTTAATTGTGCTATGTTGTTTAATGCAGTGATAAAAGAATAGACTTTGAAATTCAAGGTTTATGGTTCACAATTCTAGCTGTATCCCTTCTATAATATTAATATAATTTACATTTATTATTACTTTCACAATGCTTTTTACAACCCACTATTGATGATTTCGATTGCCCCAGCAATCTTCTTCAGAACTATTTATATTTTCAAATGTTAACTACTAACTGTCAATAGGTTGTAAAAAGCATTGTAAAAGTAATAAAGAGCGTAAATGATAATAATATTATATGGATTTGGCAATGCAATATGAAAGATAACGTTTTTGAACTTCCTATATACTTTCTAGAATTAACCATTTGTTTATTTCTTTATTGTTCTCTTTATTATTGATCTGAAAATAAAACATCTATTAGCCCCCCCCCTCCCACACACATTTCATTATAATACTTTATTAAGTTTTTACAAGCAAAAAAAAAAGAAATAAATTTTTTAAAATTTAAACTTATGTATTTGATGAGGGATGACAAATTAAAATAAAAAATTATCGATGTGATATAAATACCACAATATGCCACACTTGCAAACATTGTATACTACTTTAGTTTTTTAATCCCAAGTTGAATTGAGAAAAAAGAAACACTTTTATACTACTTACAGTAGGAATTGATTATTTCAATTCAGAATAGATTTGTTACATCTTATTCTCATGTGACCAACATCATGATTTATTTTCTTTTATCAATATATTATCACCATCAATTTCAATCGTTATTATCCATTGAAGGCTGAAGATATTCTCTGATTGGCTGTGATAATTTTTGTAATTTTGTCTATATAACCTGCACTTTAAACATTAATTTCAACAATAAATAGTCATTTTTTGTTATATATGTAGTTGAAATTATGAGATGCGATGGACTGTGGTTTCTCCTTTTTCGCAGTCAGGAATCTATCAGCCACTATACCCAGAGAAACCTGTTAGCCTAAAAATGACTTTATAATGAGCCCGTCTTGTGATAGTTTCTAAAGTTTCTGTAAGAGTAGCATAAATAAACTGTTAAAGGTTTTAGCCTTTCACGTTATTATTAAAGAATAATTTTGTAGAAATAGCAGTACTTGTAATGTGCATGCATGCGCACACATTATGTACTTGTTTTTTTTATTTTTTACAAAATTATTTATAAGATGGGCTTAGTAAAAAAAAATTTATATGAATAGAAAAATAAGAAGCTGATATTGTGAAAACTTTGTGTATATATATTTTTAAAATATATATTTAGTAGACATCTGGTGGCCAAAATTATAACTAGACCTAAAAATGTCTTTGAAAAAAAGTTATACATTACGGCTAATAAAAAATTCAAAACTTCTTTCACTTAAGGCCTGTTTTTTTTTCTTCATATGTCCTTTTTTTTCCCCCAAGTTCTATTATTCACCTTTGAAAAAACCTAAATGTCATTACTTCTGATAAGCAAAAAGATTTTATTAAAAAAAATGGGATTTTTTTTTTTTACTAAATTTAAAAAAAAAAAAATCTAGAAGAAATAATAGTTTTGTATAGATAAGAATTTTCGTCATGTAGGGATGGTGAGCCTTATTGTGTGGTTCCCTGAAGTAACCATGGATAATACTTATTTAAAAATTATAGCTAAGATTGCAGGAGGCCATCTAAAATGTCCCTGGAGTTACGTAGATCATTTTAAATAAAGAAAAATCTAAGAATTTTTTTTTTTTTTTAAAGAAATCTTTTTATAAGTAAAAGGTGAGTGAATTGATATATATATTCTTAAACTAGAAAAATCTTTCCTTAGGCATTACAAATAAGTCTAATAAAAAAAAAAGAGAACGAATAACCATATTGATCCTCTACTGGGACTATGTTAAACTAGTTTCTGATCAAAACAGATTTTTTTTTTCTTTTAAAATTATATATATCTATTGAAATGAAGATTCTTTCTTTGAACCACAGATGTAAAAGATATATTATTCAGAGATTCATATGCATTTACTAGAACTTTTGTACCAATAATTAGGCTGTATTATATCTACCATTGCGTGGGTAAAGCATGTTATTTCTAATATTGTTTTAAAGTTACAGTAAGATAGATGTGAAGGAAGACTAAAACTCCAATAAACAATAAAAATAAAAATGTGAAGGGGACAGTTGGGAAACATTTTAAATTAATTATTCATCCACTGAAGGATGAAGGTTCCCAAGGCTTAACCCAGCTTTTCCAACCCACAACCTCACTTTTCAACATCACATCAAAAAACTCCTTATTTCATTCATCCTCTTGATATCTGGATATTTTCTAGTCATTTATGATATTTTAGAACATAGTTTAAGACACCAGTTGCCCATTTATTACTATTTTTCGACAAAAATATCAAGTCAGATGTCACATGACTTAACTTAAGAAGCTTGTATTTACAAATGTTATATATAGAGCTCACAAAAGCTTGTTAAGAGTTTATTTTGTGAGCTCTATATATAAGATTATCATTTTTTTATAGCAATGTGCCTAATAATGGCAATGATATATGTTTATCCTCTTATCCCATTATTAATTTTAAAATTTCTCTTACTACTTCCGATATACATCACATGATCACCATTGATTACTCTAGCTTGCAGTGTGTGGTAATATGTATAGTGAGTTTTGCCTGTTTTTACTTCCAATATACTATATGCTTCTTGCTCTACAACTAAATATGGAAGTATGAGATCCATAATTAAAAATTAAAAAACATATTAAAACCCATTTCTAAATATATAAGCGTATTTTCTTAACACTCTGTCCAAGTTTAATTCTATGACTAATTTCATTTTGTATGTTTCCATTTGTATTAATAATACTGACAAACATGTTTATAATTGTTAATATTTTCATATTTTTACTTTCATATTGTGACAAGTTTCTTAAAAAATGCTTTATCTTTTTAACACTTATCTTTAGTCATATTTTCTTACTTTCATCTGAAATCTCTTACATCATATATTAAAGTTCTGAAGTACATTCTTATCAATGTTATTTTTCTAATATCACCAAGTGATCTAATCACTGCTATTATATTTTGATAAATTATGATTCTGTAATGATAGTATCTTGAATTTAAATCTAACTTAATAGGTTAGAGCTTTAATCGTGGTAAAATGGCTTCTAGATTCAAGTGCCTTTCCATAATCTACAATTCCAAAGCATAAAGACATCTTATGTTTATTGATAGTTGCTATAATTTCTCATAAGATTTGGATATGATCTACTGTAATCAAACAACATTTCTATCCTTGTCCTTGTAGTTGCTTTGAGTCCCAAACACACAGATAATGAGCTATAATTACTTGAATTAAGATTTTGCATACAACTGATGGTTGACTGATTGGCTTAAATTTTCTAATATATTTTTATTAGCATTCTTAAACATCTTTATCATTTAATATTTTTTATATAGTTTTATTATCAATTTTTCTCTTTCTTTATATTCCTCTTTTAAGATGTCAATATTAATTCCATCATTTGTCAGAAAATGTTCAATCTTCATATGTACAAATGTATGCCTCATCGCTTTATTCAAAATGCTTGGTAATTTAGATGTATTAACTGTGGTAATTAATTTCTTTCCTTCTATGACTTACTTTGCTTATTCACTTTATACTTTTTGATATCGTTAACTTTTTTTCTACCACTTTATAAAATTCTAGATATTCAATTCCTCTTAATGGATCATTATAAGATAATTTCATATTCCTGGTTTTCTTTATATATTGTCTTGTCTCAGCTGCTAATTCATTGGTAAGTTGTTTCTTTTTAAATATACTACTTATCTTTGTTGCAGTTCTTAATAGAACATTAGTTATGTTCTTATTGATCTCAGTCAAATTTGAGTCATCTTCAAAATCTATCAATATTTTAAAACTATTAGCACAATCTAATTTAAATTTATTAGAATACTACTGAAAGTTAGAAATATCAACCATTAATACCATTTTCATTAATAGTTTCATCCCTTTAATTGTGCAATAACATACTTTTTCCACCTCACTAATCAAAAGTCACTTCTTGTAGTGAATCTATTAAAACATTACAATCTTGAAATGCATATTTTCTGTAAGTCAAAATATCTGAATATACTGTACTTTCATGTGAATGTTTTTGTATTCATTTCCATTTAACATTTTTTCAAAGAAAGATTCAATTTTTCTTTTCCTGCAATATTTCCAGAAATCTTTATCCCAGTTTCCATAATGGAAATTCTTATCAGAAGTATATTCTCTTATTTTTCTCTTTCACTTTCTTTGCAAATCTTCAAATGCAAAGAAGTGTTATATGAAAGAATTGTTATAAGAAATATATATAATGGAAATTTCTCACAGTATTATATTTTTCATTTACATACCATAATAATTTTAAATATTGGTTTGTATGATCAACAACAATTTCAATATTTATATATAAATTTTATGTCTCTTTATCATAATGAAAACTTGTTGGGGAAAATAACCTGATTTATCAGGTAATCTTACTTGAAAGTGTTTAATGAACTTTAAGAAATTTATCACATGAAAGTAACTTAGCTGTACCTTTACACTTATGGAGATATTCTGATCTTGTAGCGATCTTGATAGCCTTTCTGATTTTCTTTTGGTGGTGAATGTCATATATAAATAGAATCCTGGTGGAAGCAAAAAATCTCTATTGTGACAACAATATTAATGTAGATGAGTATCGCTTTACATTAAGATCTAATATCATTAAGAATTATTTTCAATAGAGGTATTATTGTGTTTCTAGTGTATATAGAGGTACTTAATGATGAATTTCTAGCTCATCATTTTATCACACCTATTCTTAATCCTTACTGAGTTAATTATTATTTTAGGATATGATTGACACTGCTATATTAAGATCTGGCACTTGCACTTCCAAAATTTAGCATTATTAGATATCTAAACCTAATGCCATGTGAAAAGAAAGAGTAAGGGTTTGCTTATTCACACTATTCTTTGATTAATTTACTAATATAAATTTGATTAGTTTATTTATTTATTTCACTGCTAGATGCATATTAGTTAACTCAATTTTTTATTTATGTATACTATAACAGGTTCTACACTTTCCCATTTGTACTTAGTTGGATTTACACTTTCTTTATGAAATATATTAATTATCACTAATCGACTGAGATGGACTTATAGTAGCCATAGACCTGGAAGCTAGTTATTCTAAAACTTAATCTCACAAAGAATAAAAAAAAAATAAACATAATGACATATGTATATAAATACTCAGCATTAGTTTTTCACAATTACTAATAAATATTTCACAAATAGTATATTTATGAACATCGATGTTTTCCGATTCCAAGCTCCAATTCTATGCTTTACATAAGAATTATATTGATGGGTTTAATAAGAGTGATGATAGCATATTAATGAAAGTCTGATTATTAGCTAGCTCATTCTGGGTGGATAATACTTAAACTAATGGAGACATGTTAATACAGAATAATTCACACTAAACTATTTTATAAAAAATATACATACATTTTGACTAAATGCATAACTATAAAAATAAGAAACAAAATAATGGTGCTCAGTTAATAAAAATATAAGCATATATATCATTAACAGTTAGAAATTGTTATTTAATATAGAGATTAATTATTTTATCTTTAGTATTATTTACATGACTTAAATATAAAAGAAATTACAAACTGGAAATGTATGATTTATAATTCATATGATTATAAATTAAAATGAACATGTGTATTACCTTTAGTCCTTGTGGAAATTAGATTGTTCATATGCACACAGAAAGTAAGCTTACTTGTTAAAAACTATGGCCATAAAGATTGTCCAAAAGAATATCTTTGCTTTTAGCACTTCTGATGAAACAATGATGAATCATAAGCTTTGATGTGACAAATGTGTATGTGGACTTGGTTTTTAGCTTTGAACATTAACAGGATCATAAAGCATTTTTTGTTTTATTTGGAGTGGTGGGATAAAATCCCAACATGTTTAGGATTTACCCCAACCTACTCATATTAACTGACATATGTTTTTCTTCCAATATCATAAGTCAATCACTTCAAATATTAAATAATCAATAACAGTCAAAAATTACGAGGCAAATAATCAGGCAATAATCATAAAAATAATAATCCTGGTCTCTTGATTTTTCTATTTCTTTTTTTTTTTTCTAGAAAGTTCTATCTCCTTTTTCTGATGCAATATTTCCCATAACTCCTCAAAATGTTTGATAGTTTTACTCTTATCCTGTGTGATCTCCTTGGTTCAGGATACCACTGTATCTTAAAAATTGCATTAGAAACTTATAAAAACAATTTTACACAATGCATATGTAACATTTGTTTTCATTTTTCATCACTGATACATTTTATTTTTATTAAAATAAAACAAAACTATACAAGCAAAAGTATATATTATATGCTTTTCCAGAAAATTATTTTGATACATTTGATTATATAATAACACAAATATACACACACTTACCAAAACAAATGAACACAAGCACCCTCCCTTAAGCCTATCTTGGTTAATTTATTCAGTCATTTTGACTCAATCAAATATATGTCTGATTACCACATCTCCATGTATATGTGGCTATCAAGAATCCCTTTAACTTATAACAGGGTTCAAACCAGGTTACTGTTATAATATATTCTCACTAAATTGAATATGTTAAATTTAATTTAACAGCAGTTGAGAAGGGTTAAGGAATTAACAGAAAGTACTTCTGCAGATTGTAAGACTATATGATAGTTAATTATCATTACATTTATTTTTTATTGTTATTGCAATAGTTTTTAATTAATGAACATTTTATTTGTATTATATATGTAAATATAAAATAGTCTTTAAATAACTTCCTAAATGTAAACTGCAGCCACCAATATCTTATAGGAAATAATGAAAGAGAAAGCAATATTCATTCAGTTTTTCAATTCTTAGATGATGAGAATTTGAACTGTTTCCATGTTTGCCTTAATTTATGATCAAAATCGGTTAGATATTCAATTATAGTTATTATCTGAATTTTTTGTGGGATGGCTACAAATTCTAAATTCTGTGGAGGGGGGGGGGTACAAATTTACTTAGCTTTTTATTGTTTTCAAAAATTTAAACATAATGCTGTAAGTTATTGGACAGTAGAAATAAATAAATATAGGAGTATTAGAATACAAATATAATTCAATAATTAAAAACCAGTCCACACATGAACAATTCCAATATCAATAACAATCAACAAATTCAAACTGTTGTCAAGGCAACCACTATTTAACAATAAAGGTGGAATCCCAACTTTGTGGATGGTCCAACTTATGTAGATACTAAAGATTGCAATTTGACCACATAAATTGAAATTATTGATACAAAGAAGTTTAAATAAACCTCTTAAAACAGGTATATATAACCTATTCTGAATGCAGACAAATAAATATTCAATCATAACATTACAAACTGCAATTATAAATTTCAAATTATGCCCAAATTATACTTAAATAATAAGTGCTATAATGTTCAAGGCTAAATGGCTTTGTAAATTCAATATATTTGACATTTAGATTTAATTATAGGGGATTTTAACCCAGATTTTCAAGCTACCTTCAGCTATCCACTCTCTCATACAATTACATCCAAAATCCAAATATATTAAGTAATACTTGTATTCTAATATTACAGATTTAGCATGTATTCTGCCTATCCCTCTGCTTTGTATTTAAATGGACAAGATCATATACGTGAGGGGTCAGATTAATTTAAGGTCAATATGCACATGACCACAATATTAACATTAAAAAGATTTTTGGGTGTTCCATCATCAGATTTTCAATAATATGAGGAGCTGAAGAGTTGGAGAATCGAATAGACTGAGATCTATCCATTAAAGTTTGAAGATATTTGCTATCATAATAGAAAACTGAGTACTGATTATGATGATCTGGACTGATTGATAAATGTCAGTTCAGCATGAAATATGTATATTGGAGATCATTTATTTTTTCACATGTGAGTGGTCATGTGTACCGCTTCTATGAGATAGAGTGGATAGCTGAAGGAGCTTAAAAATCAAGGTTCTAATCCCCAACATATATAGAATTAGTAAGTAAATGTTACCTAGAGCAATTTTTTTTAAAATCTGGTACTGCTGTTTATAAACAGTAGCATTCTATTATAACAAATAGAATTTACTCCTGTTGAATCATTTCCTAACCTAAAAATTATATATAATGGTTATAAATAAATATTCAAACAAAACCAATTTTATCATTTAACTGCCTAATTTTGATTCATTTAAAGTACAACTGGAAAACAATATGAAATGAATGCTTTTTCAATTGGATTGTTTATTTTGTGTATATAAACGAGTTATTCTGAAATTATTATATTTATTTTTCACTTTACTCGAGAATACTGAATACAGTTTTGAAATAAAGGGGTGAAGAAGTGATTTTTGTTATTAATGTAAATATTAAATGTAAGCTAAAAGTGTGTCTTAGTTTAGTATAAATCATAATGTAATATATATAGGATTTGACCTCAGACTTTCACACGACCCTCACCTCTCCATGCCATCTCATAACACTGATACACTTGAACACGTATATGTTGAAAAGATAAATAATCGCCAATATACATATTTCATGATAAAGCAGCAACCATCAGTTGGTCCACATGTGTATGATCAGGTGGGTCAGCAATATGAGATGGCATGGAGAGCTGAGGGTCGTCTGAGTTCGAATCCCTTATATATTACATTATATATGTGCAGGTGTGTGTAAGCCTGTACAATGTATTAATTTATATATACCATAATGTAAAATAAATTTTAATCTGTATGTATTTTAATTTTTTTTTTTATTAATATTCTGGTTTATAAATTTTTCAAATTTCAACCTATTTCAAAACCAGATTATTTATAAATACTTTTCTGCCGCTAATAGTTTTGATTATCTTTATAATCATTATTTTATACCCAGTATCATATCTTATAAACTATATTTCATTAAAAATATAGCAGTCCTCTTTAATTGCAATATTTGTTTTCAGGCTATAATGTGGATTGAGAATTTCAAGAATAATAATACACATTTATATACTTCTTGGAATTAGATATATAATACATATCTGCATAGATGTGTGAGTTTACTGAATATATGCAGAGGATAAAAAATACGAGAAATTAAATTATTTTTTATTAATTTCTAGTTTTTTATATTTTCTTTACTATTTTTTTTTTTTGGAATAGCAGTTAATTGAAATAATGGATATAGAAATCATAGAAGAAAATATTGTGCGTTGTTTAAACTAATAAAAAAAAACCTAACTAATGAATGCACACACACACACACCCCTTTCCAAAAAAAAAAAAAAGATTGGTTAATGAGTCCCTGACATATTTCATTTGATCCACACTAGAAATTTTTGCCATTTAATTACTTTTAAAAAAAGGGCTTTAATATTTCATAATTCTTAAGTAATATTCCGTGTTTCTGTTGTAACTACTGATTAGAATCATGTTCAAGAGTCAAAGAATATATAAATATTTTAGCTTGAAATTCTTTTAGATGCTATTAATTATCAATTTCAGAAAAATAATCAATAAAAGACAAGGGTTTTCTAAAATCTTTAGCTCATAATAACCTCTTTTTTTTAGCTAATATACCCCTCACTGTCATGGCTCATAATTCACAAACAAACAGAACTTCAAATAAGTAAAACAGATGGAATCTTTTTCACTTGAAAATATAAAAGATAGACACAATTATCAATCATGCAGGTCTTACTATGAACAAAAACAAATACGTTTTTATATAGATCGGAATTGTAATTATCTCTTATGTAATGTCTGTATGTGTATATATAAAGCAGAGAGTAAAACTGGAGACAAAGGTATCCAAAAGTTTTGTCAGGATATCTCTTTCACATAGGAGTGAGAACCATATCATTATCATCATATTTTTATTTTTACAGTCAATACAGTAATTATTTCATCAACTGAGATAAACATGGTACCATTAGTGTCTAAATAAAAATAGTTATACAGTCATTTATTGATCACTAATAGATAGTCAACTGGATTATCCATTGCTCATTTAGCTGAAAGAGCATTTCATTTGTGACTTGCAAAATTTTAAAGCCTCTGTATTGTACGAGTATACATTATTTACACATACATATAATCAATATATATATATATACACACACATTATATTTTATTTCTATTATATATATATATATATATGAAAATAAATAGGTAACATAATAAATTAGTATTTTTTATTCTTTAAAATGAAAAACCATTGTTGAAATACTAATTCATTAATAAAAACACTTGATAAGGTGACGGCCTTTAAGTTCAAATGCAATTTACCAATGAATTAAAGGAAATGAAATTAACTCAATGATTTAATATAGAATTGTAATATCACAATATATAATATGATATGCTTTAGCAAGCTCATGCAACTATAAATAGGAAAAAATCAGATAATTTAAAATAAGAGATTAAAAATTCTATCTTTTCAGCAATATTCTTACAAGTACTAATATTGTGTTTGATTAAAAGAACGGTGTATAGGATAAAATTCATATTTTTAACAATTTAATAAGAAAGCTCATTAGAAGAAATTTCTAATATTTCTTAAAGAAAAGTAATTTCTAAATTACTTAATTTGAATATATTTTTGTATTCTAAAGATTGTTCTAATTGGAGTTCTAAATATAAAGATCGTTTTAAAAAAAAAGCATTTTACAAAAACTTCAAGTAAATTAAATTAATGAACTTTATATTATAAAAACAAACACAAAGTGAATAGAATCCCAATTTTATTGCAGGATATATAAAATGTGCTTGTCTAATCAAATATATATATATATGAGAAACAACTTTTGCCAAATGCCTTTAAAATTATATATAAGCTATATCTTCAAAATGGAATTATAATTGTTAATAAAAGAACTGTGTATTAAAGAAGTTGCTGTCTATATGCAAGGAGGAAACTAAACATCAACTTGAGATCTCATTATTTTCTTCAATGCATAATAACCTAGAATTAAAAATTTTATATTAGAAGGATTGCAATTTGTGAATTCCAGGAACATCTAGGATTATTTCATTAACTTTTATAAT
This sequence comes from Epiperipatus broadwayi, assembly GCA_028023455.1. Lineage (NCBI taxonomy): Eukaryota > Metazoa > Onychophora > Udeonychophora > Euonychophora > Peripatidae > Epiperipatus > Epiperipatus broadwayi. Next base: position 4,697,409 of record JAQFVV010012468.1, read on the forward strand.
TACCATTCTTAAAAATTACAATTGGTGAACATTAATCTCATTTTCTTTATCATTAAATTCATTTCATTGAAGAAATGAATAAGAAGAGATCAATAATTTAAAATATTATATTTAATAAAAATTTAGATATGAAATAAAGAATATTAACATGGGAAAGATATATAGATATATTAAAGGGATAGAGTGAATTTAGAGGTAAGAAATTAGATTAGACTTTAATTTACATTTTTTATGACATGACACTACTACTTTGTACTAATTCAAATAGTTTAGTAATTATTGTTTATCATAGTTGGATAGATGATTAACATGGTTATGAAACTTTTTTTATTAATGATCATAAATTATACAGATGAAAATATCTAATTACTATATGATAGTTTCAATATAGTAATCTTAATATTTAGATATATATTGAACTGGGTTCAAATATGTGGATTCGAAACACCGGCCTCTTAGGGAGAGAAGAACATACTCGGAGAGTATGTATGCCCAAACGATAGCTATAAAGTATATAACTAACATTTCATTTCCAGGACATAACTTCTTCTCGACTGTTGAGTTCAACACCAAGTTCAAAGCACTTTTTTTTGTTTGTGTATAAGCACGGGCACCAGCTATCTATTCAAGGATGAATAAATAACGCACTTTAAGCAATGGCCACTAACTCAACGCCTAAATCCACGACTAGCTCAGTTGTTTGTAATCACTAATAGATTATACTTAATTAGTGGTTAAAAGACTTGATAAAGAATTTGTTAAAAAGAATTGACCGACAAATAAAGTTTAATTTTAAAGATAATTTATTAACTAACATTTATTTTCTAAATTTAAACATTTTATAATTCTAATAAAAACACACGCATATTTTAAATTGACATTTCTAAACTAGTTTAAATATTCTTGTTTACTTCCATAACAAAACACTGGTATTTATCTAATTTAACTAATAATATTGATATAAGGATCATGCACACACATAATAATATTAAAGTATTACATAGCATTTGAAATTTAATCACACACATCAATAGTTCATTTATGTATGATATCGAGTTCATATAATTAGACTCTTGGAGGATTCGCATGAATTAATGAAATGCAATGGCTATTACAGTATAAACGAAAATAAGCAAATGTTTTACCTAGGATTTTGAACGTAGATTTAACACTCTGTTTTCTTCCAGTATGAATGGTTCCAGTATGAATGCTTCCAGTATGAATGCTTCCAGCCAGCTGGGACATTTCCTTGCTGAGTTTCCTGATTTTCACGATTATTACTATCGGAGACAATTAGATACTGATGGAGATTTTCTAAGATGTTAAGCTGACATTATTTCACAGGCAGATCTGCTGTTTTCACGGACATCTGGGCTGGAGATAAACATGCGTTCCAAAATATTCTCAGCACTGCATTTTGTTTCTTAACTGACTCAATTAATTTCCGAACTGCACTCTCTCAATAACTTTGGGAACTGATTGTCTCAACTCAATTAATTTGTGGAATCAATTGTCTGATAAAAAAAAAGTCTATTTATACCTGTGCCTTGTTGTATTACTCATATCTCCGGCAAAGATCTGTTGTCGAATTGATAATCATTTGATAAACGTGTTTTGAAAGATTGATTAATTAGTAATAGCCATGCAAAAACATGTTGTTTTATATTAATTAATATCTAATAGCCATTGCCGTGTTTTTTAATGATAATCTTCTTTAACTTTCACATACATTTTATTTATTTACAAATCGTACATATATATGCACATATATTTTTAATACAATTTACTATTTAGTTTTAACATTATTTTTTCTTTAATTAAACTTGAATGAAAAGAGATTTGCATATTTTAACCCATTAAATTATATTTTTAGGAATACTAAAAAAAAAACTATTTAATTCTTATCTCTTTCGAAAACAAGCTGCAACAAACTCTCCAACATTTAATTTTATGTTTCTCTTTAACGAAAGATTGTTTTAATAGTATAATTTTAGATAAAATTATATGTGCCTATATCAATATAGGTACATTACACCGCCCTTCCTTTTGAGAGTAAAATGTGTTATTTTTTACCATTTTATCTCTGACAACATTAAATCTTAATTTATTATTCTTTCTAAGTTTGCTTTTTGGTATCTTTTCCTTTTCCATGCTAAGGGCAATCTCCAATTATGCTTTTCTTCTTTCTATGCTGGTAACATTGCTTACAATGTTCATCCTGGATAATGACCACGAGGACAAACTAAATTTGTGGCACAGGGATCTTTTGTAAACAAAGCTTCAGCTGCCGATTCTCTTGATCGGACTTTGACTAAGAAAAGGTGGCTGCAAATGGCAGGAATTTCAACTGTCCATTTTTGACTTACACCCTGGAAAACGATTGCCGATTCTCTTGATTGGACTATACTAAGCAGCTACAATGGCAGGAATTTTCAACTGTCCATTTCCGACTTACGCTTTGGAAAATGAGGTACGAGATATGGGGATTCTCCCCCAAAAAGTGACTCACGACTTACTCTGGTTGTTGCCAGTGCGTTTTTTTAAAAGAGGAATGATCCCGGCCAATCCGTTGCGGGTACTAGAATTTACCCAGTCGACAGCTTTAAACTTAACCTTAACTAAAACACTTCTATACTACCCTCATTCCCATTAGATTCAAACCCTTATACACTCCTAATATAACTTAGATTGACTTTATATTATTTATCACTAATCCTACAATATTATTTTAAATACACATGAACATTACTTTAACATATTTATTTATATTATTCTGAACTATTACGAACATTATCTTACATATTTATTTAACTTACAATACTATTCTAAACTATCATGGACATCAATTTACATATTTATTTATATTACGATATTACTTTTAACCCATTACTTTAACTTATATATTAACGTGCGTGTACTCAGAAAAAAAAAACTATTTTGCTTTATTATGAATATTTTATTTATTTTCTACAGATATATTATACTTATTTATTTAACTTGTTTTTATTTTATGTATTTCCGTTATTTTATTCATTTATTTAATTCTACAAACATTATTTCTAAATCCTTAATTTGACCCATTTATTTAACTTGATTTTATTGATTTTTATTTATTTGAACTGTTTATTTATGAACATTTTTTTAATTAATATGTGCGTGGAAAAAAAAAATCTTTTATTTTGCGAAGCCTCCGTTATTATTATTGCTTTCAAACATTTAATATATTATTCAGTTATTTTTAATTTTATTATTTTAGTTTTAAATAGAAGTTTCAGATTTAAACTTCTTAAATTATTGACATTAGAATAATCATATTCCTGCTCATTGTCCATTTCCGGTCCTTTTTTTTTATTTCCTTTACTATTCCGCCCATTTACTATCTTTTAAATATGTCCGGTGGTTCCTTCTTTCTTTCTACTAATTCACTAACATAAATTATGCTCCACATCCTCACATCTATAAAGTTTGCTGCTTTATCTCTTTCTCTCTCCATTCTATTTTCTGCCTTGTAAATTAGAAAACTTTTAAGCTTCACAGACCTCCGTATTTTTCCTAACCGTGAATATATTTCCTTACGCTTTCTCTTTGATTTACATCTCCGTTTAAAACGAACACGAACTTTTACTTTAACCTTTTTAAATTTTTGTAAAAACTTTTCAACGCTATCTTCTACCTTGAACTTATGTCTCTCTTCTATTTCTTGATCTATGTTTTCCTCTGTCTTAGCACTGTCCTGTTCTGCTTTAATTTCTATTTCAGTCTTCTCTGTTTCAACACTATCTAATTCTACCTCAATTTCTATATCTTTCATGACCTCAACTTCCTGACTTTCTTTAACTAAATCTAACTCTCTGCCTTCTTGGTTCTCCTCCACCTTCTCTATTATTTCACTCCTCATTCCTTTAATTTCACATCTTATTTCTCTTATTCCCACAATGAATTCTTGATGACTTTGCCTGAATTCTTGACGCATTTCTTCCATCATATTTATCATCATTTTCAGCATCTGTGTCTCAGACATTTCTTTCACTTTTTCCATTTTTAAAACAATATTTTATTTCAAACTAGTGCTTACGTTAGACTAAATTTACTATACGATTTATTTATTTATTTTTCTTACTAAGACGGAAACTCACGTTAACTCCAGCCTTTTGTCCTTTTCACTACCCACCCTTAATGCTTTAACTCCGCCCATAACACCCAATTGACTCTGATTTGATAGCATAAATGTCAAAATCTCTTTTCATTTCGAAAAAAAAAAGAAAGTTTTGGTCAATTCTTTTTTTTTTTAAATTAAAACACTTTTACATACGTAATTTAACTTTTGTATAAAACAAATTTTTCAAACAAGAAACAAAGTACCTTGTTACTGTTGTTTCTTAGGTTCAGCCCCATGTTGGTCACCATTTGTACCGGGTTCGAATATGTGGATTCGAAACACCGGCCTCTTAGGCAGAGAAGAACATACTCGGAGAGTACGTATGCCCAAACGATAGCTATAAAGTATATAACTAACGTTACATTTCCAGGACATAACTTCTTCTCGACTGTTGAGTTCAACACCAAGTTCAAAGCACTTTTTTTGTTTGTGTATAAACACGGGCGCCAGCTATCTATTTAAGGATGAATAAATAACGCACTTTAAGCAATGGCCACTAACTCAATGCCTAAATCCACAACTAGCTCAGTTGTTTGTAATCACTAATAGATTATACTTAATTAGTGGTTAAAAGACTTGATAAAGAATTTGTTAAAAAGAATTGACCGACAAATAAAGTTTAATTTTAAAGATAATTTATTAACTAACATTTATTTTCTAAATTTAAACATTTTATAATTCTAATAAAAACACACGCATATTTTAAATTGACATTTCTAAACTAGTTTAAATATTCTTGTTTACTTCCATAACAAAACACTGGTATTTATCTAATTTAACTAATAATATTGATATAAGGATCATGCACATATTAACTCATGCACACACATAATAATATTAAAGTATTACATAGCATTTGAAATTTAATCACACACATCAATAGTTCATTTATGTAAGATATCAAGTTCATATAATTAGACTCTTGGAGGATTCGCACGAATTAATGAAATGCAATGGCTATTACAGTATAAACGAAAATAAGCAAATGTTTTACCTAGGATTTTGAACGTAGATTTAGCACTCTGTTTTCTTCCAGTATGAATGCTTCCAGCCGGCTGGGACATTTCCTTGCTGAGTTTCCTGATTTTCACGATTATTACTATCGGAGACAATTAGATACTGACGGAGATTTTCTAAGATGTTAAGCTGACATTATTTCACGGGCAGATCTGCTGTTTTCTCGGACATCTGGGCTGGAGATAAACGTGCATTCCAAAATATTCTCAGCACTGCATTTTGTTTCTTAACTGACTCAATTAATTTCCGAACTGCACTCTCTCAATAACTTTGTGAACTGATTATCTCAACTCAATTAATTTGTGGAATCAATTGTCCAATAAAAAAAAGGTCTATTTATACCTGCGCCTTGTTGTCTTTCTCATATCTCCAGCAAAGATCTGTTGTCGAATTGATAATCATTTGATAAACGTGTTTTGAAAGATTTCTTAATTAGTAATAGCCATGCAAAAACGTGTTGTTTTATATTAATTAATATCTAATAGCCATTGCTGTGTTTTTTAATGATAATCTTCTTTAACTTTCACATATATTTTATTTATTTACAAATCGTACATATATACGCACATATATTTTTAATACAATTTTCTATTTAGTTTTAACATTATTTTTTCTTTAATTAAACTTGAATGAAAAGAGATTTGCATGTTTTAACCCTTTAAATTATATTTTTAGGAATACTAAAAAAAAACTATTTAATTCTTATCTCTTTCGAAAACAAGCCGCAACAAACTCTCCAACATTTAATTTTATGTTTCTCTTTAACGAAAGATTGTTTTAATAGTATAATTTTAGATAAAATTATATGTGCCTATATCAATATAGGTACAATATATATATATATATACTTTATATAAGTTACAAAATTTTTATTCGCGATCTTTTCAACTATTAAATCATGTAGTGCTATAAATTTAAAAATATATCTACAATGCGTAAATAGAATATATTTATATTTTAAATATAAGATAGTAGATATATTAATAATTCTTATATATTATAAAGTTTAGATTATTTATTTGTTAAATAAATAATTGTTATGTTTTATATTAAATTAAATGAAGTCTTTAATTTATTTATATGATTTTTATAAGATAAGATTAAACCTTAAATATATAATTTTTATTGATTATTATATTAACTTCATGAAACCCATTTTAAAGAGTTAGTGAGATTTATTATTCTACTCTAGCATATTGATTGATAGGAACCCCTGAAGAGAGTCAATTGTTAAACTTCCCTGAGTTTGAAAGCTGAGCATAACAGTTAAATCAATTAAGGCGAAGATTTTTTTGAGGTGGTTTAGATGTAATTATATTAATAATTTAATAATAAATTATTTATTTGAAACAAAGTAAATTAAATCATATTCATGGCATCCTATACAAAGACCTTAAATCTGATTATTGTAAGGTGTGACTGCCTTAACTTATCTCATTGAGAAGATATGTACTATTACAGTATCCTGTATTTAAACCCAAGTTAAAAGTATATTAAGATAATGGGCTAGTACATAATGAAAACTTTTAAAGAATGATCATCCTTTCTCCCTTCTTCTTCATTAAAATATTAAATAATACTTCAATTTATAACTCTACTTCATAGGTAGATGATTCTGACCTAAGATTGTAAACTCTGGCATCATATTGAAAGTTATTTACAGTCACTAAATTAAACTTCATTACTGTTCTTTAATTGTTAATCTTGGAGTAAAATAGAGGTAACTTATTACCCATATGGTATGAAATTAAGCTATGAATCTTATCAAGAACAAAGTTAATTGAGAGTAGAATTACATAAGGTGATAGCTGATGGCTTGTGATAAATGGGAAATAAATTATATCATCTGGTGATGGATGATGCTGAAGGCAGTTAGTGAAATTGAGGTATGTTGAAAGTAATGGATGGTACCATGTACTTATTGTTGGATTATGATTTTTTATAGATTAGGTGATTGTTTTAGTAGTTACCAGTTAGCAGCAAAAATATCTTGGGGTGCAGTATTGTTGTCCCAGGCCTTGATTTGTTGGAACTTATTGATGAATTTAGCTGGGTGTCTTTTGGTATTGTTGCCAATGGTGAAGTTACAATGAGTGCACTAGAATGCATATAGTGTGAAAATTGTTGTATATGATATGGGGAATGGTGTATATTTTGATATGATTGATTTAGCTATTGTATATGTGTAACTGGTCATCTGTACATATTTAGCATAATGATCCTGATTTGGTTGAGGGCTTGACATTGGGGAAGTATTATTGAGTTTCCTCTACCATATGACATAAGGTGCAGAATGGATTTATATTTTTATATAAATGGGATGTCAGCAATGCATATGGATTAAGGCAAACTAGGAAACTGAAAAATTTACGTTCCAGGGATCATGTTTTCAAGGAGCAAAGTAGCTGGTAGTTGTTTATATGAAGCATGGGAGAAGGAAAATATTTGTTGGCTACTAGATATAATATGGCATATGTTTTCCAGTATGTGTATTTATTAGTCATGGGGAATGTTGGTTGGATGCTGATAGGATTGATTGGTAAAGTGTGATGAGAAATAAAACTGATAGAGGGGGAGATTAGTGAATGGACTGCTAGGAATGTTTGAACAATTGACACAATTGAAATTATGGCTTTTTAGAGAACACTTAGGTACTGTGGAGGACCAGATCAATATTAATTGGTAGGCAACCAAGTCTGTTAGCTGAGATTTAAACTGTCTTCCTGACCTATAATAGCTTGTTATCGAGGGAGGAGATGGCAGAATTAAATGATTTTGAAAATTTAACAATAGGCTAATAATACATAATTTTAGTTATTAAGAGAATATTAAATAGGCAAATTTTAACATAAAGTGAGAGATAAGCTTGGAAGAGAGAGTTGGTAATGGATGTGACATTTTCTTTAAGCTTGTTTTGTAATATATTCTTCATTGTAAGGGAGCCCATGTAAAATGGGGAATCTTAAGAGAGGAGTTGCCTTTCCTTGGAATATTTGGGTGTATGGTTTGTTGGTGTATATAAATCTGTTTCTGTTTTACTCATGTTAAATCTAAGTTTAGGTGTAACAGTATATTGATTGATGATGCTTTGCAATATGGGTATGAGATGGCAGAAAGATAGAGACATCATTGTGTATGCTGTGCATGAAATGTATTAGTGAGTGTATAATTTGGATGCCTGAAAATGTCTGTTGTATATGCTTTAATAGGGGATTTGTGTAGAAAACAAAGAGCAGTGCACTAAAAGATATGCCTTGGGAGATGGATTGCATAGAAGTGAATAATGGTGAACTTTTCCCATTGAGAGTGATATATATTTCTCTGCTCTACTGTAAGTTAGTAATTAAATAAAGCAGAATACTTGGAATGGTAGTGTCAGCTAATATACCAATCAGAATGTGAATAGAGACAATATCAAATGCAGATTCTACATCTAGCTGAACTGTATTTGGAGCATATTTTTTGGTCAAGATCACTTTAAATATCAGTGTAGCATGTATGGCAAAAGAACCTTTTTTGTGAACTGTATGCTGGAAATTAGAGGAAGTTAGTGTGACTCTAGATGATCTTTTACAACTCTTCTCAATATCTTAATTCATAGTAGCCACATGGAAATTGGACAAAGATTGGTAAGAGTGGAGGTAAAGCCTGATTTTTTTGGTAAATAATGCTGGGATTGGATATAGACATTTGACATCATCTAACCTTTAGGATAGATAATTTGCCAAATCAAAAAAATACAATGCGATAAAATGCATAAGATTGGCAAAAATCAAAAGCAGGGATCCTTGGAACCTGGATGACATGAGTTATTTATGGTGGCAAGCTTGTTAGAAAATTGTATGGGATAGAATGGCATAGCAGTATCACATGAACCAAATATTTCTGAAGATAGTGTGAATGCATTGAGGATTTGAACCTATGCTTGAAATATTTGTATATAGGATTAATTATGTTATAGCCTGTACACATATTAACATCAATGTGGAGTGATGTAGGACATTTTAGTGTGGATTGGTGGCCAAGGATCCAATGAATATATTCCCATACCCTTGTTGGTTGATGAGTAAGACACTATTTAATAACAATATATTCATTAAGTTGGTGGTTTTCTGATAAATCTGGGAAAGTGGGTATAACTTTTGATGAGTATGATGTGCAGGATTCATAATGGAATCTGTGTATACAATTTATTGACCAATGTCAGAAATCAGGAAGGTGGAGGTAAATTGCATGTGAGGTGTTGGATATTGAATGACTTTATATATGTAAAGGCAAGATACCTTTGGACTAAATCAAGTTCTATTTGTTCCAATTTCTGCAATGTAATGTATGTTTCAGAGAATAAGAACTCTGTGGTATTATATGAGGATAGAACAACTCAAATGGTTTATGCAAATGAATGGCTATGTTGTGTACTTCATTGAGATTCAGGATGAAAGATTATCCAAAGTGGTCAGACAAATGAGTAGAATTAAGGTCAAGTTGAATTAAATAATATAGAATGGATGAATAAAAGCCAAAATCCATGAGTGAGGGATATTGCTTATTATGCAACATGACTGATTTAGAAGTCAAAAAGCCTGACCACTCATGTGTGGAATGGTTATTAGATGAAATCATTTTGACATGAAAAATTGATAATCAAAATTAAAATCTTCCATTTAAACAGTTGGATGGCAGGATGAGACCCACAAAGAATTAATTGTCAGAATAATAATTGAAATAACAGTAGGACTTGGAAGAATATATACAATCATAATATTTAGTGTTGTAATACAGCTGAAAAATGTAGTGATTAAGAAATTTGATTCTATGTAAATAATATTGAATGATGAGAATGAGCAGCTGGGAGTTTTAAAATACCCATTCCAGCTGATGGTGAAGATGTGTTCCTGGAGCAGGCACAGAAGCCCTGTCTATGTAGGCAGCAGAGTCAATATAGGATCCATTGAATATTTTTGTCTCAAGCAATCCAAGCATGTGAGGTTGTATATTGCTTATTCACTATTTTAATTGAAGAAGTTTAGACACTGAGTTGATATTTCAAACATTGTGCTACAATTATTAATTTCATTTATCAGGGTTCTTATTCTAGTCATCAGTCAAGATGAGTATGTCTTGATATAATTATGAATTTATTAGTAGCTAACAATGTTTCCATCATAGCTGCCGAGTATATGTATTGTTACTGATAGGAAGTAAGGATGGATAGATTGGTCTATGAAATCAACTAAGCGGTATTTAGTTTGTATGAGGATATGATTGGTTTTTACAGAGTCCATGTCCAGCATCAGTGGGTCAAACCACATATTTTATTGTTTTTAAATTTCCCGAGTCTTTGGGGGGCACCTAGGCTTTTTAGTGTTTCATTAGAAGTGTTGGAGAGAAAGATAGCCAGTTTAGGGGGTAAACATGAAGAAATTCTCTACATGATATATGTTGGTATAGTTATTGTTATATGTGTGATTATAAATAAGAGCTTCAGGAACCATATTAATCTTATTTGAGATAGTTCTTGCCTCAGTTGTTGCATCGGGAGAAGGGTTGGAAACAAAATTACCTGAATCAGGGATTGTTTGCATATCAATTGAAATGGCATGATTATCATTATCATTATATGCTTCATGGAATGTCAAATCAGTAGGTGTTGGATCAAGATTGACAGTGAATAAATGTATAAGATAGTTAGTATGTGCATGGATAAACTCTTGGTTAATGATGGATGTAATCATGAAAGATATGGAGTTAAAAGCTGTAACTTTGCCAGATGGTTGCATTATATGCTGGAAATCTTGTGAACAGTATATCCCAAGTAGGTGTTTTTATGCATCCCTGTGATATAGTTGTAGCGATTTGAATCCACCATAATTAAGACAAAGTTTACAAATAATTTTATTTGTGCTTGAAATTGGTCTCTTTGTGTTGTCTGAAAAAACTTGATTATCAAATATCTGGAATTTGATGCTCAGTAATATGTGCAATAATAACCCATAGCCCATGCATGGATATTGCATCAAATAATAATTGCCTAGGAAATTTATGTAGAGAAATGTTGATGTCTTTAGTAGAAAAAAATGTTTTAAAAGTTACAAATAATTCTCATGTGGTCAAATTATTGAACTTGTTATTTATTATCATAAGAGCAACTGTGTTCCAAACTATAGAGGGGGTTGTGCTTCTTGGATATTGATGACCAGTTCTCTAAAATCATTAGAGGTGGGTTTTTATGTATCTTGGAGCTGACTTGGGAATAGTTGATATATTGTTTCTTTTGTTATTAACAAGTTATTTTAAAGCAAATGAGGTTTAAAAAAAGCTCCGATGAAGACTGCTGAACAGTTGAAACTGTAAGGAAAATAAAGAAGTTTTTTTTAAAGAAAATTTGCTTGCATTGAAGTGTATATGATAAAGTTAATATAAGCAATATATATATAGTGTGGTTAATATCTATTGGATTATTATTATTTTTAATATTTGATCTGATGAGGGTTACTTCTTATATCATTGGCATTTGTTCATATTATCTTTGAACTTTGGAACGTAGTGTTAGGGAAATTAGAAGTGGTTGAAATAATGTTATTTTTGTTGTTTATAACTATTGATTTTATTATTATTTTGCTACTGATCTGGTAAGTATTATTTTTACCATCATTAGCAATTGTTTTGTATTATCTTTGAACTTTGGAACTTATTGTTAGTGATATTGGTACAAGTGCTCAGTCATCATATTAATCAGCAAGTTATCTTTAGACAAATTGATTAATTTATAAATTTTAACAATTTGATAAATGAGTTACCAATCAATTGAAGACAGAACTTTGTAATAAGAGATAAGAATGTTGTCTTGTCAAATGAAAGCTTTAAATGAATTTTAAGCAAACAAAACTGAAGCTTTTTACCTGGGTTGTTGATAGATGAACAATTGCAGAGCTGCTATTATTATTATTATTATTATTATTATTATTATTATTATTATTATTATTATTATTATTATTATTATTATTATTATTATTATTATTATTATTATTATTATTATTATTATTATTATTATTATTATTATTATTATTATTATTATTATTATTATTATTATTATTATTATTATTATTATTATTATTATTATTATTATTATTATTATTATTATTATTATTATTATTATTATTATTATTATTATTATTATTATTATTATTATTATTATTATTATTATTATTATGCTTTTTAACATTTATATGAATGACCTTAAGGATTGCTTAAAATCTTCTTATCTTTTGTGCTATGCAGATGACTGTAAAATCTTTAGAAGAATCACATCTGTGTTTGATTGCACTCTTCTTCAAAAGGATATAGATAATTTTAGTGCTTGGTGTGATCTAAATAATATGACTGTTAATTTCAGTAAATGTTCCTTAGTCTCGTATTCTAAAAAATCTGAAGTTTTGCATTTTTCTTATTTTATTAATTCTCACAAAATTGCTTCCGTTGAATCCCAAAAAGATTTTGGAGTTATATTTTCTAGTAATGGATCCTTTCTTCCTCATTTGGAAATGATTATTGGTAAGGCTTTAAAAATTGTAGGTACTATTCTAAGGTTTGGTTATCATTTCAGTAGTGATTCAAAATTTAAATTATTTTTATCATTGGTTCTTCCCATCACTGAATATTGTTCAGTCATTTGGAATCCTAGCTCTAAACAGGGATGTAATTTATTACAATCAGTCTCTAATAAGTTTTCTAAATATGTTTCTTTGGGAAATAAAATTGTTGTTCATCTTTCTTCTAGAAGACAATATAGAGATCTTAAATATCTTTATAAACTTGTTAATAAAATAGTTCTTTTATCTAACACAATTTCTACTGTTATAATTAGATCTCATGTGCATGATACTCAGTCAGCTTCTGTTTGTTATATTAAAACTTGTCATTCCAATGTTCTTAGATTTTCTCCTTTATTTAGGCTACCATTTTTATATAATCAGATTTGTAGTAATATTAATTACTTCAATTTAGATTATAATCAATTTTGTAATGTTATTAAATTTAAATGCCAGATTTGATTGGTTTAACTTGGTTTTGTTTATATATATATATATTGTAACAATTATTTATCAATTGCCATTTGTAACAATATTTTATAAATTAATATAAATATGTATTATTTAGATATTTGAAATTATTAAATTAATATAAAAGATATGTATTGGTAACTATAATTTGTAACTATATTAATTCATCATAGCATAGATAAAGAAATTATATCAGCATTAAAGATTCTTGGTATTTATTTATATATTGGGGCAGTCATCTGAACAATAAAACATACTGGCCATTGTCATCTAATAAAAATAATATTAAATATAGCAACTGAATAAAAGTACCCACTGTGAGATTCCTGGAGTGCCTTATGCTTATCTCCAATACAAGGTTCTTCTAACAAAGAATCCTTCCTATCCTTCTTTCCAAATATATAAGACCATTCATGGTCATATGCACACACGGTGCTATTCATGACAACTTATAAAAAAATATATTTTATAAAACTAATATTATGAAGTTGGAAAGGGATGATATCACTCTTTATTCAGTTTAGCTAAGTACATGTGTTTTCCCATGAGCGCCACTAGATTGTTTTCAATCTAGATAAGTATCTATTTATAGTGTACTTGAGTTCAAACTCATTCAGTACATATTTATTACACATGACTTGGATGACTATTGAACAAAAATGACATTCTTACATTTTATCTATATTGATAAAATTACAGGATCCCAATATTACCAATGTTTATACTACAGATCAAAGATTCTTATAGACATTGCTAGCTCATTAGCGTATATTGATGAACAGACATGTATAATCCTATTAATGGCTTCCAAACAAGCATGTGAAGACCATTATTGATATTGATGGCCATTTAACTAGATTATTTATCACAATAAAGGTAATAATGATGATGATGATAATAATATCATAATAATGATAATAATAGTGATATCATAATAATGATTATAATAGTGATTCATAATAATGATTATAATAGTGATGATGATACCAGCCATGGCTTATCAATAAACTCACAACAATAAATTCATCTTTATAAACTTATAGGCATCTATTAAAATTATCCTATTTCATACTGGGATTTAATAATACTAATGGTGATGATTGATCATCATGAATCTCTTTGCATAATATTCAATTTTATATAAACCCCTATTTACTAAAATATATTCATTACGCTAAACATTAAATTTAATGATTATAATTTATTAATGATGATTGATGGCGATCATAACTTTTATATAGTATTATTTGAAACATTTTTAACTAATAACATGATATCCATCTTTGATGAGGATGATCTAAATTCATGGACACAACACAATTTTAGCTTTCTATGTTGAACTATAATTATCAAAATTTAGTTATTCTCAAGCATAATCCTTAAATACCTAAATATCAACATTCTAGTTTACCTATTATTTTGCGGATGCTTAATATTTGCAAGTTATTGCTCAATATATACGAATAGTAATACTTAATAACTGCGAGCAATGATGATGAATTAAAATGATAGAATTAAGATAAAAAAAACAAAACAAACACAATATTCTTAATAATAACTCGGAAACCAATTAAGATATATAATTATATTTTATTAACACTACTACTCTTTCTTTCCTCTTTAAAGTCAAATCGACAATTAAATAAATGTTATTAATATAAAAATTTATATAAAATTAATAAAAAAATTATATAAGTATAACAAATAAACTTAATATATAGTTTGTCACTTTCTATATCTCAAAATAACTGACTTAAATCAATATTAGAAAAAAAATACATATTCTATAAATGCTTATTTAAGACTTTTCTTACTCATCATATCATAAAATGAATTTCAGGTGTAACTTGTATATGTCATTTCATTTCCATTCAAATGTAATGCCCTACTTTTTAATTTACCATTTTAAACTAATCATATATAATCTATTCTCTGATGTGTTTGGGATAAACAGTTACACATTCACGCATTCGGTAATGTTAACATATATGTTTAAAATGTATACCCAAAAATTACATATATAAAAATATCTTTTTCTTTTGCAACCTTATAGCGAAAGAAAATAAAATACATATATTAATTTTCCGATCTTAAAATAAAAAAAAATAAAAAAAACATTATAAATGCATATATCTATAGGTTGCTCATTATCATTAACATCTGAAGAACAATTAAAAAATAAAAAAAAAAAACATTTCAACATTACAATATATAATAAAAAAAATAATGAAAAATTTAAGTCTAAAGATTTAAACTATGTTTGTATGTAGTGAGATATGCAAATAACTATAGATAAACAAGTCTTTAATGTTTCTGTATCAAAAAAGAAAATTGCTTTGACCAGTAAATTAAGGTTTACTTTTAATAAGTAAAAGAATAAAATCGGTTAAAGAAAGTTCATATTTACCCGTATACTTTTTACTTCCTATTAATGTCCTGAGTTTGAATTTTAGACTCTTTTCTTTGCTCACCAACAACAACAAAAAAAGAAAGTTATTGCAGATACTTTTAAGATAATGTGATCAATTGACTTTCTTTTCTTCAATTCCATTATTATTCACTGTTGATTGGCTTCCTTCTACCATTTAAAAAAAAGTTATTATAAGTACTTTGAATAAGTAGGTACTTGGATTTGCTTGTTTCTCTTCTTTAAAAAAATAATTGCTGTCGACACTTTAGATGATTGAGGTAAATCAACAAAAATTTGATTTATGGCTTCAAACTTGGTTCTACATAGCTGTTATAAACTTTCTTTTCCTCCTATTTCCCCTTCTCATGGTTGAAGGCAATGAGCTTTTAATAAGACAGAACTAGAACAAAGCATTCCATATAGCTTTTTGCTTCAAAATTTATCATTTGTTGTTATTACTGGATACTGATTTCATAGACAGATCAGCGGTTTTGACTCATTCTGTATTAATCAGGAAGCAGAAAAAAATGGTTTAGCAATGCAGAGGCATTGTATTTTGCATAACCAAATATGTTAATATCATTTTTATAATTATTACTAGCTTATAATAAATTCAATCTTGTTCCATTTCTCTCCTCTTCTTTAATATTGCTGGTAATTGCTTTATGTAAACGCACATTCCATTTGCTCTTTTTTTTAACTTTCAAAGAGTGAAAAAAAAAATTAAAGCATTCACTCTCTTTTAAAAAAAAATCTGAGCATACATTTCTGCTTAAGAATTATAACAAGGAAGGACCAACTGAGTTGAGTCTCAAAATAATAAACATAATTTAACTGATCATCTCTCTCTAAAAAAATTTATAACTGACTGATCATCTCTCTAAAGAAAAATTTATTACTGACTGACTGATCATCTCTTTAAAAAAATTAATGATTAACTGCCTCTTAAAAAAAATTTATGATTAACTGCCCATCTCTCTAAAGAAATTTATTACTGACTCTTAAAAAAATTTATGATTAACTCTCCAAAAAAATTGTTTTAATCGTTTATATCGCGAAAAAACATCTGGAAATCTTTATCTTAAAAAAAAAATCAAAGCTTCACAAGTTTGGCGGTCACAATCAATGACGACTTATAATTGATCGTTATCTACATCAAAGCACCTCTTTTGTAAAAATAATCTTAAGATACAGATAACAACAAAGCTGGCGATCTATAGTCATCAGAAATAAGTGTAAAAGCATCTTTGTGTTTGTACAGATCTATACATTGTTTCACACGTGTACAATTTTTTATCTCCTAATCTAACAATTTTATTTTACACCTTTCTGATTTACTCTCTTTTAACAAAATGAATGTTAAATAAATTTAACACATATTATTTAATAATAAAAAATTATATAATAAATCATAAAAAAAAAAACTGCTTATTCATAATAATAAATCTATACATATAAATCTCTGTATGTATAAAAGAATAAAAAAAAATATTTTTTTTTTTTTTAATAACTGAATACTATATGTATATGTACAATATATATATCTTAAATTGTTTTATTATTATTATTTTGTTATGTGTTTTATATTTATCCTTTTTATTTATTTGTTATTATTAATGTCTTAATAATAATTGTTTATATGCTGATGTTTAATTTTACTTTAGATTTTTAAATGTGTTAATTATCTTTTATTAAAATATGGCACATACTTATATTAATAATTTGTCATTTAAACTCATTTATGTATTTATATATTTGTTATGGTGCAATACTGTAATTGGCTTTATGCTGTAGTTTTGTACGGTAAATAAAATGAATTGAATTGAATTATTATTATTATTATTTGTGTGAAAGATATAAGCTGAGATGAAAACATTTTAGGGATTCAATTTTCTTCTCTATTTACTAGCATAATATAATAAAGCTTCATATTTTAAATATGCTCATATTATTATTATTATTATTATATATAACATAAGGAGAACCTTTTGTCTTCTTATGTGGTACAAATGAGAATATGTGATTCTATTTAACATTACATATATTCGCACATTTTTCTTAAATATTTTATATTATTAATAATTACATAAATATTAATTTCAAACTTATTTAGCTTTTAAAAAAATAAGATATACATTATTGAAAGTCTGAAATGTATATAAATGAAATACAGCATTATTTTTTTTTACATTTGTTAGGATTGTGTTCATCTAACTTTTAGTAATGGTCTACAGTGCTTAATATAAAGATGTTTTCATTATATCCACATATCTATTTGTAAAATGATACTTTTTATAAATAAACCCATGTGTTGTTTTTCTCTTTTATTCATGATTTTATTTTATCTTAGGGAAAAGTTTTGTTCTAAATGCTTTGTGTTGTTTAAGACAGCAACAAAGGAAAACAAAATTAATAATGTAAGATTCATACATTAAAGTTAACTTCACAAGCAACTAGAGTTTTGATGTGCTTTTATCTGTGTATTTTAAATGCAATAGTAGAGTAACAGAATTAAAAGTTTTTCTTTATAAAACTAAAGGTATATATTATGCTCCTGTGGAACTAATTATGTGACTACTTTTTTTTATAATTTGATTGCTTTAAATAACTAAAAAGTTTTATCTTACTATTTATTTGTTTTAATGAAACCATCAGTTTTTTTGTAGAAACTGTTGTGTTTTGATGTAGATTATTAGGGCAGAGCAGTGGTTTCCAACTTTTGCCCAGCCTAAGCATTTCTATACTCCTGATGCCGCCTTTTGCCCTTCATGGCATATAATTCTTATTGTTTAAAAAGTGAATTCCTATTCACATGGAGTGAGCCTAAAATACCATAATAATGGGACAGTCACAGTACAATAGAGTTTTAAACCTCTTAACTTACTCCAAAATAATTGATAATAAGGAATAAAGATGATCTAAACAGAATGGACACTGATAAAATAATAGCATCAAAAGAGAGAAATTTGAAAATGATTCCTAGCTTAATTAATGAATAATAAGATATGAGAACAATTAGTAGCTTTCTAATTCAGTTAATATCTCAAAAAATAAAATTAAAAAAAATGTTTATAGCTCATTTTTCAAATAGTCCACTTCTTAAAATTACTCCCCCTCCCATGAGTCATGTACCTTATATTGAGAGAGATTGTTATACAAAGGTATTGTTATATGTTGTCATATTCTTTCTTTTAAAGTTTAATTTAAATGCCTTATCAAAATTAGAAAATAAAAAGTGATAACTTTTCAGCATAGCTGAACTATTTCATTAAAGTAAAAAAGGCATATAAAAATGACAAATTTATTAAGGCCTTTGCGCCTTCAATTGTTGGTTCTTCAATGAAATGTATGGTTGAATTGTTAGATGGATCAGAAGGTTGAAGCTTGTCCATTAAATTTTAAAGAATTGCTATCTCAATATAAATTGAGCATTAATTATATATGTGTGGAGGAGATTGTGATCTGGCCCAACTGATGAGTGCTGGTTCTGCACAAAATACATATATTGAGGATCATTTATCTTTTTGGCATGGGTGTGGTCATGTGTATTGGTTGTTTGAGATGGAATAGAGGATGAAAATAGAAAAAAAAATTCTAAGTTCAAGTCCATCTATCTGAAAATCTATTGTTCAAAAACTTCTATTATACAAACAAAATTATAAAGGTAATCTGTAATCTTTTACATTAAATAAAATAGTTCATTCATATTTATAAACACAATCAAATAAAATACAATCAATAAATATCTATAAATTGCTAAACTGTCTTCAGGAGGTTAAAGCTCACATATCATATCCTATTTTGTCATTTTCAGCATTCTTATGAACTTCTGAGGAAGAAAATTATTTAATTATTAATTTTTAATTGATAAGCTTATTTGCAGTAAGTTTTTTTTTTTTCTTCTTCTATCTTAGCAGAGTTTGGACTTTCAATGAGAGATTAAAATATTTATCCATGAAAATAAGAAATTCGCAAATCTGAGAAAACCCTTTCACCTGTATAAACAAGTTTGTATCTGTAGTTCAAAATAGAGTTTACAGATATTTCTACTGAGATATAAATATTTGCCAATTTTTTTCTGATGTCATGTTAATAAATAACAACGTTTGACTTATTTGCTTTATTTTAAATGCATTTGTAAATAAAGTTACTTATATAAATTATAGTAATAATAATTAAATGTTAGTTACTGATGAAATAGTTGGTTTATTTATTTTATGTTACATCTAATTGTATGTATTGTCATGTAATAGCTGGTTTATTTATTTTCTGTTACATCTAAGTGTATGTATTGTTGCCGATTTTAATAATTAATAATCAAATAATTAATTTCTCTGAAGATTATACGACATTCAAATACTAAACGTGACACGTTGAGTTTGAATCCAGAAACTATTAGCTCGCTAGTCAATTGTTCTAACATAGTGCTAAGTTGCAACAGATATTAAGTATTGAATAGTTTGTTTAATATTTTCTATTTGCGAAATTAATTCTACATAATTATAAATTAGTCATAACTTATTTCATTATTATTTGGTACGCGAATTGATTAAATATAAGAATCAACTTATAATTTTATTATGGTTTCCGGATCTATAATTTGAAGTTACGCGAGCGGATATTTTTTAATAAATAAATTTGTATGATTTAAATAATGTTAATATAGCATATCTTACACATCTAATCTCTCCAAATAGTATATTGTAGATATTATAATAATAAATTGATATTATTATTGCTAATGTAATATTATAAAGCAAAAATACCTATTCCATTTAATCGCTTTGTCTAAACTCGCTATTTGTAAAAGTTTTATAAAAACTATTATTTTTTTTTTTAATGTGTAGTATATAAAAAATAATATGTAAATTTAATGCTCTGTTATTTAAAATATCACTTGTTGTTACAAGTTCAACATTACTTGTACATTGAAAATTTATTCCTTTTATCATCTTTCATGAAATATATGTTTCTATCACCATAGCAACACCATTAGTCATAAGAATTGTTTGTAATAAGTAAATTAAATTTAGACTATTTTCCACTGAATTCATTTTGTACATTGCTTGTAGTGAGAATCTACCGTCTATGATTGAGAACAAAATGGAGGGAGGGGGGATAATTTAATTTGAAAGAATGAATTAATATATTAGCGCGCACATACATATTGTAGATAGATAAAGTATGAACAAATGTATAAAAGTATGCCACTTTATTCATCATTTATATATTGCTATAAAAAGATACTAAACATTTTATTAACAATACAATTCTGCAATTCTGAATTCTATTAATAATTAAGATCATATTAAAGATTTCTAAAAAAAGGGATGCATTATATTTCCTAATCATTATCACTTTCTTCATCATCATCAACCATTATCAATCCACTGTAGGATCTTTATCTTCTCTTCTCCACATCACTCCTGCACACTTTCTTATTTCATCCATCCATCTCACATGTCGGCTATTTCTGGGTCTTTTACAATCTCTTGGAATCCAGTTTAAGATTTCAATTGTCCATCTATTATCATCTTTTCTAGCAATATGTCCAACCCAACTCCACTTCAGTCTTTTAATTTTTTTAATGAGGTCAGTAATACCTGTTTGTTCTCTTACCCATATATTGCATTTTCGATCTCTTCTTGTTACATTATCACTTTAAAAACATCTATTTAAGCTCGGACCAAGAGTCGCATTAGGATATACCAATAATGATTAATAAAGTCCCACTTTCCTTTATGTACGACTACATAGGATGAAGTACTATTATCATAATGTCTAAATTCCATACAATAATAAACTGATATATTTCCCAGTCTAGATCTATGCATATCCAGTAACATGAATACGCTTTAAATTTAAGTATGCAATCGAAATGAATCTCAAATATGAATAGGCACTACGTTTATTTTATTTTTTGATGATATCTTAGTTTACGGAATTAATTTGATTAATAAAAAAAATTCCTCGTCATTAGAAATAGACACAGATATAATAAAATTGTAACTTTGAACTGATGTGTCAAAAAATATGAAATGGGTATATAGATTTTAAATAATGAAGTAAAATTAATTTATAAGTGACTGCAATGTCTAGTACTTATTATGCAGTTTTAATCTTCTATAGATTGCTATCACATACAATTCTTTATGCATCAAATATATATGTGCATTTTCCGAAAATCGGCCAATGTGTATTATAAATAATAATTAAAAAAACGGTTTACAAATAAGAAAAATAATAAGTTAATCCTATATAATACCTCAATAGAAAGATCTTATCACAGATTTTATAATTTGTAAGCTAAATTCAGATATCTTTGTAAAATATAATAATCTTTTAATATTTCTTGGAATTGACCTCCCAACTTTGGGCCTTCAATTCTTTCCCTTTGGATTCTTCTTAACCTCAACAAGCTAGGACAACTTTTAAGCCTCAGGAATAAACTTTAGTCATGAAAGGCTAGACTTCCTATCACCATCATATTCAGACTATTAGTTATTATTCATTTCAAGGCATGGCCATATCATCATTTCATTATTAACAGATTACATTTTAGGAATCTTGGGTAGTTCATTTCTGATAAAAATCATTTTCATGATAAAATGTATACCATTGAACCAAAAAATACTTTTAGTTATATAATTTTTATATAGGTAATTTTTATTGAGTTGCAAGCATTTTTTGTGTATACATCTGGGTTCTCCTTTTCTCTAACTAACATGGACTTTGTATGGTACTATAGTTTTGCGATAATGTGAAATGACAGAGTGATTCTATCTCTGAGTTTATAAAATGAATAATGTAAATAATATTTTCATTTGTGAAGTGCAGATAGTTGAAAATTGAAATAAATCGTGATACTGCCAAATCTCTAGTCCTCGTTATAACACATAACTGACAGCCAATCAGATGTCATAGATAGCCATTCAAATGACATCCAAACCAAATCTCTAGCACTCATTATAACACTTAACTGACAGCCAATCAGATGTCATAGATAGCCATCCAAATGACATCCAAACTTTAAGTTTGGATGTCATTTGGATGGCTATCTATAACATCTGATTGGCTGTCAGTTAAGTGTTATAATGAGTGCTAGAGATTTGGCAGTATCTCGATTTATTTCAAAATGAAGAATGTAATATGAGGTATATATTTTTAAGTGAAAAAATCTGCATGTGAAGGATAAAATCTGAATCAGTATCCTGGATGAAGCTTTGAAAGAAGATGACTCCATCTCTACAAATATCAGAATATGAATGCCTGAAAAAAAGAAAAATATGCATCTTAATTTCTTTATAAAGTTTCTACTTGTGTCTAGTAAAAATATTCTTTAAATAATCAAGTATTATCAGTAAGATAACTTTTGGTCTGAGTTGCCAATTATTTTATTCATCTATTGAGGTCTTTGTGATTTTGAATGATTTTATATACAATATGTAATTGATTTATATGTATATAACTTAAAATTGTCAATAATTGAAATAAATAGTGTATTAATTATTAATTTGTTTAACATTTACATTTTTTCATAACAAATTTAATAATGTTTTTTAAAAAAAGATTGTAGAATATGAGTATATTGTTTGAGAATTAATCTTTATAGAAGCTTTTTTACTTTGAATTTGAAGAGTGTTAATAAATATTACATGGTTATATGTTACACGAATACCATTTTTTATACTTACACAAGCTGTTTTTCACAAAGGCAAAACTCTTCATACAGTAGTGTTACTCAATGCAAGCGAGATTAGTCAATGGATTCAGGAAGGTTCCTATATCCATTGTTTACTCTGGCTTGCTCTGAGTGATGCTACTGTATGAAAAGCTTTGCCTTTCTGGAAAAAGAGCTTATGAAAGCATAAAGAACAGAGATCATGTGACATTGATGGTTTTATACCAATCCTGTCCAATATGATTATAGTGACTGTAATTATTAAAGAACCAAAGACACCAAAAAATATGGATGCTGAACTGAGTTCAGATCTATATGACTATACAAGCTAATGAGCTTAGCTTGAAAACATTATTGCATTTTCATTTTAGACTCAAAGCTTTATAGTTAGCTAAAAAAGTAAAAGGTGGCATCTGGAGAGTTGCATTAGATCCTAAGATCTTGGTGCAGTGCTCTCAGATCCAAGGTTTTTCACTGATGAAAGCCACAAGCTAGAAACTAGTCTGGATATATTGGATGAGTAGGCACTAGATAGGGATTTTTGTACAAACCTTCTTGCATCCATTGATTATTCTGGCTTGCACTGAGTGGTGCTACTCTATGGAGAGTTTGCCTCTGCAATGGTCATATATTCTTTCAAAAACAATTAAAAATAAAAAGATCATATAACATTCTAGATTCACAGATTTTCTATGTCTGAATCACCACCATATCACTTCATCAAAAACATACAGTTTTGTGAAGATTGATGAATGTAGATTGATCATATATATATATATATATATATATATATATATATATATATATATATATATATATATATATATATATATATAGAAGTTCATTAATAAATGAGTTAGAACTTGCTAATGTATATTTATTGGACAATCCTGAGATATCAAATCTAGATATTTTTTATCTTTTGGTTACATAATGTCTCATATTGAAAGTTGTTTTAAGTTTTACATAAAAAGCTATTTTTTCATATTCTTATTGTCTTTGGTCTAAGTTGTTGTACTTTCTTCTATTTGTTTGCTTATTTTTTGTTTGTATTCTTAATTTTTATTTAGTTTTAAATACAGGTAGCTTCACTGAGCAGTATAAATTTAGATATAGTTTAAATATTGGTGGCAATTGATTACAGTCAAGAATAATTTATTTATTCTTCTACACTATATTGATAAATTTTTTATGAGTAGACAAAATGTCATCTGTATTAGAACTGGAAGTCTACATTGATGGAATCTAAAATGACAATAATAATATATTTTAAATAACATAAAAAAATATATAGGCAGTTTTTTAGCTTGGAGTCTCAAGACAGAATAGCTCAGAAAAGTTGAATCTTTAATTGCAATATTTTTGAATAACATACTTAAACCTATTGATTTACTTCTTCTTTGAAAATTACTTAAAATCTTTAGATTAGCCTTTTAAATATCTATTATATAACGATGACATTTGAATTCAATCCATTAAAAGATGCATTATTCTGTATAAAGTCAACATTGGAGAGATAAATCTAACACACCCTTTATTTATAAATTGAATTATGAAGCTAACATTAAAACCAACAAAACATCACATGATCACCATTGATGACGAAAGCTTACTCTGGATCGGACTACTGTGTGGAGATTTTGCTGCTGTTAATGAATCTAACATTGTTTTCAAATAATAAGTCCACATTTTATTACTCTTAATGCTTTTATTACTATTTTTTCTTCCAAAATTTCCAACTGCAATCTTCTTCAGAATAAAGATGCATTATTCAATTGTTTTATAACTGACAATTTTTCAATATACATAATCATGTATGTTATATACCTATGACTTTTAAAATATAAATTACCTAAAATATAAAATTACCATGTTTACAAATACGTTATAATATAAATGTTTATCTATAAGATATATTTGTTACATTCTAATTTTGCAACTTTAAATTCACGTTTTAATTATATGTTGCATTGTAATCTATTTTGTATTGTTCATAAGAATATGCATCAAAATAATTATAACAAATTTATTCTTAAATATTCACACTCAGGAGTATTATGATGTAATAGTTAGTGCATTTACTACAATATCTATGATTTCAAATTAGAATCTTGGCTGGTCCAAACTTGAATTTTTTTTTAGCTTTAATCAAGCTTATGCTTATTTTTCCAGATAATAAACTGTAATGTGCTATCTATCCAATGTTGGTTATTAAATGGATATCTATCTATCTATCTATCTATCTATCTATCTATCTATCTATCTATCTATCTATCTATCTATCTATCTATCTATCTATCTATCTATCTATCTATCTATCTATCTATCTGTCTGTCTGTCTGTCTGTCTGTCTGTCTGTCTGTCTGTCTGTCTGTCTGTCTGTCTGTCTGTCTGTCTGTCTGTCTGTCTGTCTGTCTGTCTGTCTGTCTGTCTGTCTGTCTGTCTGTCTGTCTGTCTGTCTGTCTGTCTGTCTGTCTGTCTGTTTTTTTTTTCTCTCTCTCTCTCTCTGTCTTTCTGTCTGTCTGTCTGTCTGTCTGTCTGTTTGTCTGTCTGTCTGTTTGTCTGTCTGTCTGTCTGTCTAAAAATATGGAAATACCTGTTCTATTTTATTTTTAAAAAAATCAATCAAATGATATCCTTAAAAATATTTTAACAATATCTGTTAGAAATTATTAATATATATATATATATATTGTCACCCTTCCCCAACACCTCTCCTAGTTTTCCTATCAACAAATACCCGGGGCGCCAATTCTATTGGTAATAGAATAAACTACTAGTCTGATCTTGCTTTAAATTATGAATGAGACTCTTATAATGCCATCCTACCATAGCTTAGCTCAGTTGGGGGCTACAGAGATCTATAAGGTGTAAAATTCATGCTAAATATGGGAAGAAACATTATGATTAATAGGAATAAAACACCTATTAAGTTCTAAAATAAATAAATAATTAAAATTGGTAAAGTTCTACCATGTAAATTTACATCTTATAGTTGAAGCTCATCTCCTCCCATCATCCAAATGCATTGAATAACCTCTACTGTGTGGTAGAATTAAATTAATAAAATAAATATGTACTACTGATTAACTCTACTGTATGGTAAGTTAAAATTAAATACAAAATAAAATATAACACTACTTAACTTTTAGTTGTACAGCAATTTAAAACAAGTAACTGAATTAATGTATAATCTAAATAGTAAAAGAACATCTCAGGGAATTAATTTATTGTATGACTTAATTTTAAATCTATACTTTGTAATAACTACTAATTACCTTCATAGAAGTAATGACATAAATTAAGAATTATTCTAATAAAAATGGTAGTAGTTACATAATGAAAGAAACATGGTGCATTTTGATTTCAATTCATCATCTAAATAATAACTGAGTAATAAAATTTTCAGAGAATCATTAAATAATCAAACATTTCATATAGTGTTTGGATCAAGAAAAGCAACATCATCACATCTGAACATGTTCATCATTAAATTATGGAATAGTGCATTCATATCATATTGGATATATAAGTGTGTGCGCATATGTGGAAACATAGAACATAAATGCATGTCAAAGAAGAACTCTGAACAAAGCTTTTAAATAAATAAAATATTTATTACAAGATAACTAAATAAACATTTGGTTTTCTAATTTGCATGTATACAGTCTACACAAGAATAAATAACATAAAAATAAACTTTCTGGCATTTTATTTCAACATATGCCAGCTATCAGTCCATTTTGATAAGCTTATGAAAAGAAACATTATAATACTATCCCTAAAATAGTAAAACATGAAACTAAACTTTTAGATATTTATAAAATATACTCAAGCTATCAGTAAGTTCAAATACGCTTATGAAAAAGAAACTCTATTAAACACTGGCACTAAAATAGTAAAATATGAAACTAAAATTTATGGCATTTGCTATTTCTAATGCACATCAAAATAATATGAGAGGGGTTTAAATCTATGAGTAAGAGGTCATGCACATCAAAATAATATGAGAGGGGTTTAAATCTATGAGTAAGAGGTCAAGCTCTTTTTCAGAAATCAAATGAATAATTCTATTAAATGGCTACACTTTCTTTTGCTTCATCATTCAAAATTAGGATGAAATATTCTGAGAGTTGTTGGTATACAACCTAAATAATTAATATATGATTTGAAACAATGATTAAAGAATTACAAATGAGAGTTGGATTTTCTCCATATCTTCTGAATGAATAACATTTTATGCATGCATATGAATTATGCTACCTGTTATAAAATAATTATCATAGCTAAGTCCAGTAAGTTTACTTATGAAATTGGGATAAAATGTCATAATACAAATGATACCATGGCCAACCAAGCTTTAACACTACTTCTATTCCAGTTGTTCTTTGAGAAAAAATAATTCTACTATTATTTTCTTTTCTCATCAGCAAACTATTTTACACTTGGCTATGAATAAATGATGGGAAAATATTTCACATAAATACATGAGGGATAAGAAGAATTTCTTAACTCTAATTTTTTAAATAACAAAACATAGTGACTCCATAGCCTAATTCTGAGCTTAAATGCTGGTGTGGACATTGTCTCATTACCAAGAAACAAGGGAAATACACTACTTGTCTTCACATACTATAATTATAAATATGCAATTGCTTAATCTGGAAAATATAATTCACTCATGACAAATATCCAAGTAAATCAAGGGAGAGTTCTCTCAATCCCTGATGATACAATATATAACATAAACAATTTCTTCTGCATAGCCACTAAATGCATTTCAATCTAAGCATAAAAAATAAATTCACTCTTAAATAAATCTCTAATTTTTCCACTTTTTTTTGGCACATCCCACCATCCAAATCTGATGGAAATTAAGTTATTTCTACTTTCAGTTGAACAATTATATAACTGGATTAAATAATAAACAGGTATACAAGCATAATAATGCATAAACAATTTCAAATTACATTCGATAAAGAAATATTGTAATGACATTAATTAATAAGTTACACAAGAAATAATAAATAAATCTCTCATTTATGATGAAGTATAATATTTTAACTTTGAAATATAATGATTATTATTAAATAATCCTCATTATTTCTAGCAAAGCAAAAACAAAATAAGTCTTTGGTGTTTTTGGCATTAGCCCATAAATTGAAATAAAAGTATGGTTTTGGGACAAACAACAAATCTTTAGATTTGAAGCAAAATAACTATTGGGAAATGGACCTCGTAACTTCTTAAAAATGCAAGGATAAAACAATACATTTTAAGCAATTAGCCCTTCTCAAAATGAGCTGTTAACTCCATAATCACAGTCGGATATTTCTATTGCCAGCATCACACATAGAAATACATGTACACAATAATACTATATTAAAACAATAACTAATTACCCAGTATAATATTTCTCCATATTATATTTTTTCAAGTCAATCTTGAAGAGAGAAATAATAATTAAATAATAATAAAAATATAAGACATAATTGGTCTAGTTATCTATCAAATGCTAACAAAAATAATAATAAGCATTAAAGTATTTTTCTTAGCTGGAATGTAAAAGTTCATTTACTGTCTGTAGATACACATCTTGGTCATGTATAAAACTGATGATGATCACTTGTATAACAATAAATATGGTTAAACACATAACAACTTCCTGCAGGGAGACAAATAATATTAATTGGATCCAATTAGAGATCATTTCAAGGTTCTTAGCAATAGCTAATGAAACAGTTGGCAATATCACATATGAAACTCTTCATGATGGCAAATAAATATTTATTATGGCATAAGTTGAGCAATAATTTACTAATAAATTCTTTATAAATTGTTAAAGCATTTGTTCTAAATTTTCAAAAGTCATTCACTAGGCAAATAAGTACTTAGTTCATTGAATCCATTTAAATTTATGTAAGTTTATTGATAATATACTTTAATAATAAAAAATCAAATGTAAATGAGGAGCAATAATAAAATCCATGTATCAACATGTTTTAATGCTCTCCCACTCATTCAGTTATAAGTACATTTAGAGATAAATTAATAATTCATTAATTATATGTCATGCATTCCATTTCTTACTTTTAGAGATGTAAATGGTTAGGTATAAATTTTTGTCAATAATAATACTAAAGCAGGTTATAATAAGTTATTCATACACATCCCTCCATTTAATCTTTGTTCATTTATAACTAGTGAAAATGATCAACAAAGAGTCTTTGAAGTGTTTTATGAAAAAGTTCAGCATAAATTTTCCAGAATAACAGTAAAATTCACACATTCCAGTTATTTCTTTAACATTAGAGATTAAATCTAGGCAAATCGAACTTATAATATAGACACACATTTCAATTATATCTTTAATATTAGAAATTAAAGTTAGGCAAAGCAAATTTATAATATAGACACACATACATATCCCAAATGATGATTTTAAACTTAAATTTGTCAGTTAGAATTGTAAAGAAGATATATCTTGTTTCTGAAGTTGTTTAAGTCTGCATTTCAATTTTTATTTTCCTCAGTAAAATTTCTGAGCTGCTTTCATCCAGAAAATTAATAGAAGTTTTTACTTTTAAGCTTGAACTATGGAAGAATCAATTTGTAGAGACAAAATTGTACTAATAAAAACCTTTTATGGAGAGAAAATTGTTGAAATCAGGAAAGCCAACTTTTTGTAAATGTATCCCCTTTTTATATCAGATTATTACTTAAGCATTTGTTTCTTACACCAATCCAATGTCATTCAAAAGTTCAACTCTAGAGACAAAGGTTATTCCTCCTGTACTGATTATAATTAGTTACAATATATGCAAGAACTTTTCTCTCTTGAAAAAGAAAGAAAAATTATTTTAAAAAAATTAATTAAATTGAACCAATAATAAAATCTTTTACATTTCTAAAGTAACAAAAAATAATTATTTAGCAAATAAAATGATTGATAGTGTATTTGTATGTTTGACAATTCACTGTTCCATTGATCCATTAATTCATCTAAAAGATGTTTAAGCTGATTATCCAAGCTATTGATTAGGAAATCAAATATTTTGCTGTGAAACCTGATATTTGGTAAATTAATAAAGGACATAAATGGAAAATGAAGTAGAAAGATGGCACAAGAATACATGCACATCTATAAATGCTGTACTATAGATACTAAACCAGTCTAATCAAAATGAAAGTTTCTATGATGATGAGTCAAACATATTGCACTAATTACACTATGGACTAAAATATTATAGCAAATAAACCAGGAAATCACCAAAACAAATACCAAGACTGTTCTGCAGACAAATAAAACAAACCTGGATTACTTAAACAACACTGATAATTTCTGTGATGAACCACCTCCTTTTTTATCATTAAATACTCACTGAAGAAAAATATTAAATATCTCAAAACAATCAAATTATATCTGCAATTGCTTTTAAATATTGTTTTAGTTCACTAATAATAAAAAAAATTAAAATTTTAGGTTATTTCATTTTTTTTTTTAGCAAGATGCAATCAGCTGTTACTGATATAGTGCTATTTAATCACAATTGGCTTCTGGTGCATATCCAGAAGGTTACAATATATATATATATATATATATATATATATATACCTAGACAATAGACAATGAAATAAAAATAGAAAATTATTCAGAACTACATAATATTTTATATTTTACTGATCCTTACTATTTCTCTTTGAAAGGTTGCTTAAGAGATACTTTATCCTGCAATGGTTGGTTTATTTTCACCATGTATGCTTACATATAAGAATTTATAAGTGTTACAAAATATCATACATATTAAGATTTAAATATATGCAAAACATTTTATAATACATCCCTTAGTACAATTTCTACAGTTAGATATGAATCTGGATTGATAGTACAAAATATATTTCTCAATGATATAAACTAAACTGAAAACTATTATTAATGTTATTCATAACATAGATTAATTATATAATAATAGCATCACTTTTTTAATTCCTGACACAATGATACATATTTGTTTTATCTTTTTATTAGAAATCATGACAACCCACAATTTGTTTACAAAGTTATCTTTGAAAATAATACAGATTATTTTCAATATATGTAAATCCATATTTATTTAAATTATATTTGATAATTATAAACAATATTCTAAATATATATCATATTACTGAAAATTAAATAATAATCCAAGATAACAATAGAAAGAATAAATAACTTTTTGGATATATTAGAAGCATAGTAATCATTGTTAATTATAAAATCATTAATTACAAAGTATCCATAATTTCAAAATAGTTAGGAAGATAGTGTTGCAAATAATATACTTTTTATAAAAATGGTTTCAATATGAGATTTCATTCAAAGAAGATATAATTAACACATCAGAACAATAAATATTTATAACTTTTTGGCATTACACATGGGTTGTTCAAAATTTTATAGAAAGCATTAATTATGTAAATCAGGAGCTGTTTATAATTTCCATTATAGCCTAAAATTTATAAAAAGTGCATAAGATATTGGTTAGATTCAAAACATTAATCTTTCAATTTTCAAATCATTGGTTTTGATCAACAAGAATAAAAAGTTGGTCACTTATTTGAGATAGTGCAAATCTACTTCCTTAAAAAACCAATAAGCCAGAGAATAATTGCAGGAACCTTGCTTACCCCATCATTTAGGTTTCCATTGATTTTGATTTTCACTTTCATTGTGACTACTGAAATTGGATGAAAATGAGGAACTATTCATATTTGCCAACATATTGAATTTGCATTAAGATATTTTAAAAACTTGTGCAGTTTGTATTAAAGATGATCAGATAATAACACTTTTTTTCTATCATGGATGATAACTTATTACCCTAATACTCAAATATGCAAAACATATTAAAAACTGCTGTAAGTCAACCTCATAGTACAGTAGTTTGTGGAACAATAAAATATAATTTTTTATATTTATTTTACAAGTAAGTAAAATAATTTTTATTTTTAACTGACTAACATTTAGCCAAACCTGGAACTTATATGAGTATTAGACAGAAAAGGGTATTTTAATATTTTTACCTAGATGATAAAAGAAGTAAGAATAACTGTAAAGAATATTTTTTTTTGCAAATTATGTCAAAAAATATTGCAATAACTTTTAGCTTGCAGTGAAATATGCAAACATTTTTTTCCATATTATTTGCATAATAAGTTATTAATAAAAAGAATGTAAATTTATTTAAGATACTTTAATAAAAGAAAAGAAAGCTGAGTGTAAGAATGCTATAAACTCTTCCCTTCATTTTAAATTGTGATTTTTTTGAAGTTTTTAAAAATTTATTTTGCTTCATTTTATTTAATAGTAGTTGTTTTTAACTGTAGTTAGATTTAACAATTTTGAACAGAAAATAACTGATGTTTCCAATGAGTTATAACATGCTTGCAACCCAATCTCAACCACCCATCAGCCGAGAAACCTTTCAGGCCATAAATACATAAGAAACATGCACTTTTTTTAGCAATTTATATAGCACATGTGACATTTCAAGTTTATATACACATTATTTCTAAAGCAACTCTAACTTAATTTTTTCATTTAATTTTTTAATATTAAATTACAATTCTATCACAGATTACTGAAACATATGATCTAAGATGTGTGAAAAGAGTAAGGAATCATTTATCCTTTTCATGTGTCATTGATCATATGTTTTATAGAATTGTAATTAATAATAAAAAAATAAAAGTTAAGGTTAGATTTCTCTAGAAATAATATTTATATGAACTTGAAATGTCACATGTGCTAGATGAATTACTAGACAAAGTATGTTTGTAATGTATCTCTGGTCTGATCTGTTAGAGGTTTGTGACTGGGTTGTAAGTATGATATAACTCATTGGAAGTTTCAGTTACTTCCTGTTTAGTTACATATAATCTGAGATATTTACATATGACAATTTTTAATTTAATTATTTACACTTCTTTCTACACTTCCGTCAATATGTTTTTGTAAGTTTATGCATATATCATATTTTACCCAAGAAGAAATTATTTATTGCCCTTTTGCTATTTTATTTTCTATAGTATTTTCTGTTTTATATTAAAGGGAGAAGATTGGTGGTTGTGGGGGAGGGGGTTTTTTTATTTTACAAATATAATATATTTGTTTTTGGGGGGGTTGTTTTTTTAAAAATTATCCCCGGCCCTTATTAAAGGGGCTTTATGTAATTATAATCGCACGCAAGACGTTATAAAATAAATGCTTATCCAGTTTTATATTAAGTTAATTATTCAAAAAACTTATAGGATCATGGTTAAGAGATTAGTTTAAGTTCAAATTTAAATGAAGTTTAAACATTTTTGATTTAACAGAGAATTTTTCTATGGCGTAGAATTGTTTAACGGTGAAACAAAGTTTAAATTTAATAGTACACAAAATTTTCAAATTTCTAGATATATTTAGATAATACAATAATGTAGTAACACACAGAATATTGACTGTACAAGTAAACACCATAGAATGTCATAACATGCCACCTGACACAATAGTATTTCTTATCTAAAGGCAGTTGAATTATTTTAAAGTGGTCTAAAAAATTATTATTGACATGACATAGAATTTATTAAATACAAATGTAACTAAGATACATGTATTATACAAAGTTTAACTTGTTTCAGGTAACTGATTCTCTCTCTCTCTCTCTCTCTCTCTCTATATATATTGTTTCAGGTAACTGATTCTCTCTCTATATATATCTATAAATTTGTTTGTATCATTTATAGCTTAATTTACCTCAACCTGTACTTGTGCAAATAATTTACATATTATTTTTAATTAGAATATAGTCTTAATATATTCAGAATTGGTGAGTGATTCACACTGATTGATAAAAAATAAATGTGATTGTAATATGAGAACACCATTACCGTTGCTATGATACTGAGGCAATTTCATACCTTTACCTATTAAACTTTTTGTCTTATTAATCAGAATTATGATTTATAAAGACTATTCATTTCTAGAATGTATAAATTATATCTAACTTGCTTCATATTGATCTCTTACAAATTTCCAGGGTTTATTGAAGTTTGTATTATTAATATTATAATCTCTATTTGTATTTCATACTACTTGATCCTATTATATTTGACTCATTTTAAAATAAATAATTATACTAGTTTATTTTTTCTTTCTGAGTGAAATAAAGTTTTTGAATTAGTTAGAATTTTTGAAGTACTCAATTATTTAGATGATTATAATTAATAGGGTTTTTAAAAATTTAAATTGAAAATGTTTAATCAAACTTGGAATTTGGCTTTTAGATAGTCAATCTATATTATAACCAACCCAGCTAACAATCTACCAATGGATTTTATTTATTTATTTAGCATACAAAGTTTTTACAGTTTCACTATTTAGAAGCATGTTGAGATACCAACCAGGAGATAGAAGCAGTAGTGGCTTTATTAATTCTTCAATTCTGCCAATTGCAGTAATAGATTTGGCAATCAGTATGTCTTTTCTGATTTGTATTTGTCCACATATACATAATTCAATGTCTGATAATTTTTTTTTATAAAACAGACTAGAATAACAATAATGAATAACTCTGCCAACTAGCTTCATTGTTTGATCCGAAAGAGAAGTTTGTTTGAAAGATCATAAGAAATTCAGTTTTTATTCCATAATTCTGCTTCACACTTTTTATAAATTTTCTGTTAACTTTTGATTTCTGGAAAATAAATATGTGAAATAACAGGAAGCAACTGTGAAGAAGTAGCTTGAGGATACAAGTAATATGTTTAATAGTAATTGTTAATTGAATATCCAGATATTTGAAGTGGGAACTTTTCACTAAATGGGACCAGTGGAATAAGCTATTACTAATGAAGTTGTCCTTAAGGTATTCCCATCACAAACCTATCTTTTCAAGAAGGTTAATTCTATTTTTACAAATCACATTTCATCTAATATTAACTAAATAAAGAAAGGTGGTTATGATCCAAAATTGCAATGGGTAGAGTTGTGTTTAGTCTTTTATTGCCTAAGGTTATATTCATATTATGAGATGAGCCCCTGTTATTTAAATGAAAAATTGAGCAAAATGTGTTTAATGGATTATGAATAAGATTTCTGTTCTTAAAACCAATTCTCTTATAGTAAGAGACTTTTCTATTTCAGGAAAAGATCTCCTTTTGGAAAGTCAGTGCAACATATAACATATTTCTCTTTATATAAAATAACACATCAAGAGCAAATTAAATTCATGCAAATTTTATATGAAATTCATAAAGTCTATAAAAATTGACAGATGATTTGCATACTTACTAAAAATTTGTGAAAACAAACTGATAACAATTTTATGTCATGAAGCAAGGAGTGATTCATAAACTTTTCATGAATATTTTCTCATAGTTTTTCTTCTTTTTTAGAGTTCCAGTCAGATAGTAAAACATTAAGTCTCTATTTTTCTTGAATGTAGATTTGGTTTAAATAGGAAGCTTCCATCACTTATGTTTTTGTAATTAGAAAGGACTTGAACTCAGATTTTCAACAATATACTTTTATTCGAATATCACTTATGTTTATGTAACAATCACATTTAAAAAAAAGATTCATATATTGATCACATATATTTGCAATACTAATATTGTAATGAGTGGTTAAAACTTTCAACCATTTTTCCTTTTATCTTGTGTCATGGTGTACATGAAAATTTATATCTATGATGCCATTCGAATGAGCATTTTGGATCCCTCATCGGAAGAAATCCTAAGTCTTATAATAAAGATTTGATGATTCACATGGCTTCCTTTACCCTTGCAATCAATGTTAACATAAACTAATATTAGAAGTTTTTTTCAATTCTATTTACATTGTACATGTTTTCCAAAGGTACATTAATTAAATTTTTTTTATAACACATTTCTATTATATTTATTAATTGCACTGTATATTGCTCTAATCGTTTATATTAGATAAACTAATTGCACACATTTTATAGACATATTTTGAGAATTCCTTCATCAAATTTTTAGTGATATGGATAATTGAGGAGTTGGAGAGTGGAAAGGATTGAAGTCTGTCCATTAAAGTTTGTAGATTTGCTATCTTACTATAAAACTGAGAATTGATTATATATATATGGATGGGCGATAATGATCCAGACCGACTGATGAGTGCTCGTTTAGCATGCAATACCTTTATCAGAGATCATTTATCTTTTTCACATGTATGTGGTTATCTGTATTAGCTATATTGGATAGAATGGATGATTATAGGGAGTTTGAAAGTATGAGTTCAAATCCTCTTTACTTACAAACTTAAATAAACTAAATACACAATAGACTCTCCATTGGTATAATAATTTTAACATAATTATGTTCAGTGTGATTAAGCAATTACTCTTAATTCTATAATTAGTTCAAATTTTTCTATGTGAATGCTGTTTTAATTTGACCAGATTAATCTGATATGTCTCTGTTATTTTAAATTACTTTTTTTTTTTGACTCCCAAGAAAATTTTTTTTATAAAAATAAAATAGGTGTAAGTAACTAAAAATAAAATGTATTAAAAAAAATTAGATAGTTTAGAATAATCTTTAGGATTTTATTACATGTGCATATATACACATACACCCAAAGTGCGGCATATACACACACACATATATATATATATTATTAAAATTTAATCTCTAATAGCATAACTTTCTATTATTATTATTCATACCTGATTCTCTTACTTGTTTACATAGAGGTTATAAATCTATAGAAAGCAATTATAGCTATCCATTAATTATACTTCCCATGACCGTCTTTTTTTTGACTTCATGAAATATCCATTTCAATATGTATATATGTTGTAGACAACGTTTATGGGCTGTGAAAATATAAACAAGTATATCCATGTTTCCTTATTGAAAAAAATCAATACTAAAATAGTATACCAGTTTTCTCTAAGATTTGGTTTTAAATAAGTTATGACTTCTCTAACAAGAACAGGAGGAATATGAGTGAATCTAATAACTATAGCCAGATGCACTGATAGAAATAATAGTTTGAACTTAGTCTTTCACAGTGATTAATTGACAGTATCTCATTTTATAAACCTTTTCAAATAATAAATAGAAGTCAA
Source organism: Epiperipatus broadwayi (assembly GCA_028023455.1). NCBI lineage: Eukaryota > Metazoa > Onychophora > Udeonychophora > Euonychophora > Peripatidae > Epiperipatus > Epiperipatus broadwayi. The sequence goes on from JAQFVV010012468.1 coordinate 4,734,859, forward strand.
ATAAGCATAAATACTCTAATAAACCAAGCATTAAATTATATGTAAATTGTAGAAAGCAAACTAACTTTCGTGGGCACTGAAAAACTATGTATAATTTTATTCTTGATTTTTCTGCAAAGAAACATAGTTATATATATATATATATTAGTAAAAATCAGTCATATATCACATGACCTATATAGCTTGTATTACCAATATGTAATATATAAAGAGCCTGCTAATAGCTCTAAACAAGCTTAATTTTTTTTTATGATAAATGCTACAAGAGAAAATACATGAAGCCTTTATCTATGATGGTCCTTATCCCCAGACCGGTTTCGAACTATGGCTCTCATCAGTGAAGAGCTAGGACACTAGATTCAAAATATTAATTCAAGCCAAGCATTTATCTAATTCTTAAACTTTAAGAAAAAGATCCAAATCTTCAGACACCTACATGTCTTCAAACTCAGCTCTTTAACCAAAGAAACTATATGAGCCTGAACTAAATTCAGAGATCCCACAATAGCAAAATTATAATATTAGTAAAAATCAGTCATATATCACATGTTCTATATATTACATATTACATATTGGTAATACAAGCTATATAGGTCATGTGATATATGACTGATTTTTACTAATATTATAATTTTGCTATTAGGGCTTTGGCTATATTAGATTGCTAAGCCTACTAGTATATGGGATCTCTGAATTTAGTTTTTGGTTAAAGAGCTGAGTTTGAAGACATGTAGGTGTCTGAAGATTTGGATCTTTTTCTTAATGTTTAAGAATTAGATAAATGCTTGGCTTGAGTTAATATTTAGAATCTAAGGTCCTAGCTCCTCACTGATGAAAGCCATAGCTCGAAAACGGTCTGGGGTTGGGGACCATCATAGATAATGGCTTCAAGTATTTTCTCTTGTAGCATTTATCATAAAAAAAATTAAGCTTGTTTAGAGCTATTAGCAGGCTCTTATATATATATATATATATATATATATATATATATATATATATATATATATATATATATATATATATATATATATATATATTGTCACTATTCATGGAAATTGGTTTGCTTTCTTTCATTTACACATGCTTATATGGAATAACTTGCACTAGGCCAAAGAAAAATAAAATAGTTCCCCAGACATCTTAACATACATATGCAAGTATATATATATATATGTGTGTGTGTATTGATAATTAATTTTACAATTTTTTCAAGCATCAATCTTTACTGGAAATATATTTTTGTCATAACTAGCATTAGCATAACCTTAATTCTAAGTGAGATTTTACTAATCATTGCAATACAATTTCTAATCTAAACTCAGTCACTATTATCTATATTAAATTTAAATTCAATTTAACAATAATTTAACTATAGACTCTTTAGAATTGGCTTAAGGGGTTAATAAACAAGGCAATGTTTTAATCAACTTACTTGAAAAGAAATTTGGTTTCAAAAAGCATTTAAACTATAATTAATTAATTAATTAATTAATTATCTCATAAATTTGTTAAATATTTAAGTAGTTAATTTAACTACATCATCTATATAAATTCATGATTATCTAATCATTATAATAGATTTATATAATATTTAATTTATATTTTATTTGAAAGACACATTATTATAACAAGAGTTTCATTAAAAATGCTGCTTTGGCATTGATATTAAATCAACACAAAGGATGCTTTAGTTAAATTACCCAAAAATTACATTTAAACTTTAATATCATTGTGAAATCTTAAGCTGTTGATGATATCAGGTATGACAAAATATATGTCCAGCAGAGATATATTAATGTTTTCATCAAAATTTGCCACTTTAAAGTCCATAACATTTATGAAACTGGATTAAAAATGTTTTAGAATTATATCATTGTAATTAGTAGTTAGTTGTTTACATGTAGAAAATTCTACTATTTATGAATGTTGATATCTGTATGAAAGTTTGAAACCAAATGTTATTGATATAAAAGAGCGAGCATTATATTTCAAATTCAGTTGGAAATATCATCTTCTGTGACTATTTAAGCATTTGAAAATAAATTTAAGTAAAAAGATTTTTTTTTTAAAAGAGCTGATTGTTCTCTTTCAAGATAATTTTATTTGACCTATAAGTGACTACAAAAACAAAAACAAAAAGATAACAAGAATTAACTAGATGAGGTTACAAGGTGATATATACAAAGAAGAAACGATCCAAAAGTCAGTAGAATATAAAATGAATGTTAGTGAAGAACTTAGTCTGTGGATGCAAGGTGAATATTATTCATCTAGTCTATAACAAAATACCTTTGTTAGTAAACCCTGTTTTGGCAAGTTATGGTTGGAGAGTTTTATTAAATCATAATAGTTATTTTCATATAAATTATTTAGAGGTTGGTTGGAGAGATGCTGTTTAGGCCGGTTGTGAATTCCCATGTTAATATGGCCAGGTATGGATCAGCCTCTCTCTTGTCTGTTTCTTGGATATTTTTAATTATGTTGAGGAAGCAGTTATTGATTTCATCAAGTGGTAATTTTTGAAAAATCACCTTGCGTCTGGTCAACCAGATGGCAAAGTTTAGGTAAGTGACAAGCCTGATTTCAGCAAAAATGCCTCTATTTAAAACCCCTTGAAGAGATGTTAGGTTTGGACCATTATTATCAATGTGTTTCTGGAAGTTTTGTCTTAGTCCTTGCCAGATTGGACAATGACGAAGGATATGGTCCATATCTTCTGGGCTGGAAAGACAGAGACAACATATGGGATCTATGTGGAAGCCTCTTCTATTAAGAAATATAGCAGTGGAGAGGCTACCAAGATTAATTTTAAAAAGGAAGTCTGTGTGTTTAGGTGCTAGTTTTAATCTATGGGCTAGTTTGCGCAGTTTGTTTAGGTCGACGGGAAGGTAAGTGCATGCCTTCTGGGTATTTGAGTTGGATAGGTTGAAGGCTTTCCAATAGGTTATTTTTGAATTGAACATGGTCGTGGAAGGTACTATGTGTGTAAAAATATATGAGATCTGTGTTTGAAGCCAGATGGGAGTGAACCTCTGAGGGGGCGGTCTATCAGTGGGAAGCACTTGCTCTTTGGGAAGCAGACATTGGAAGATCCTGCAATCAGAATAAAGTTTATGGATCATATTGTAAGTTCTCTGTATTGCAAATACCTTTATTGAATGTAGTCCCAGTCCATTCATGTCTCTTGGCTTTTGAAGGGTGCACAGACTGATAAATGATCTGTGCCCACCTCTACAAAGGGATTCTACTTTTTTAATGAAAGCTTCTGTTGGTTTAAAACCTGCAAGATAATATATAATCTTGGGAAGTATGAGGGAGTTTAAGAGTGAAACCTTTCCAAATGTAGTTATATATATTCTTGAAAGGCATATTATGGTGATGTCTATTTTGTTTAGTAGTCTTTGTTGTATTTCCATCCTCATTGCTGTAGGGGATAGTGACATACTGAATCCCAAGAAAGGCTGAGGCATAGCCTGTAATGAACCTGTTATCCTGTTAGCTGTTTTGATATTCCAAATTGCTGATTTGTTCCTGTTAACCATAAGCCCATACATCTGAGCATAGTGCTGTAATAGGCTTTCAAGAATGTTTATTTCTTCATGTGATTTAAGAAACACCACCACATCATCCATGTAGGAGATGTGGGAGATGTTTTCATTAAGGAGAGGGGTGGAGATCCCTGGGAGTGCATCCTCAATGCTCAAAAGCAAGGGATTTATATAGATCATGGAGAGCACTTAATGGAGAGCCCTGGAGAATGGAGATGCAGGGTTTGAACCCAGGGGCCAATCTCCCATTTAGAGAAAAAAATATCTCGATTTGCTAGATTCTCTATGATCTGAATGTATGCCAAAGGAACCTGAAGAACCTCTAGTTCACCAAGTAGTACATCTATTCAGACAGAGTCAAAGGCCCTGGCGAAGTCTAGTTGGACTGCGACCGGCCGGGATTGTTTTGTTCTATGGATATGATCAACAAGGAGTCGAAATCGGCTTACAGCATTACCAGTCGATGAACCCCTCTTAGCATATTGATGCCTGGAAAGTTTTGATATGATTTTCTCTTGAATTTTATCTTTTATAATGCTTTCAATAATTTTGATTAGGAGAGGAACCATGGATATTGGCCTAATATTATTTAAGACTACAGGTAGATATTTCTTTTTTATGAAAGGGACCACTGATATAGGATAGATCTCTGGAAGATGTAGGCTATCGGTGGCCAAGAGATCAATGATTCCCATTGTAACATGTATGGTAAATTTTTCCAAGTGTATCAGAAGAAATCTAGGAATTCCATGCATGCCGGGATGGGTGTGTTCAGGCAGGCTTTTAATTTTGGAGATGATATCAGCTTCAGTAATGCTGTGAGAGTTATTTGAGTCTTTCACAAATTTGTGTCGTCTGGTAACAGTTCCAATGGGCTGTAGTTTGGTGGAATAATAATCCCTAATTTTTTTAAGCATACTGATGCCAGAGTAAGTAATACTGTCAAGGCACAAAGAGGCGGGTGTGTGATTTCTTTTTCCTGATGCCAGGGCCCATCTGATATAACCTGGAGTCCAGCAATCTTGTTGTTCCAGGTAATTGCGCGCTCGCTTAATACGAATATATTCCACAAGAGTCATTCTGGTTAGTTTATATGTATGTTTTAGGCGTAGGATTTCTGGGATGTTGTGTTCTGTAACTTGGATGCTTTTCAGCTCAGATGTAATCCGATCAAGTTCTGAGAGTAATCGTAATGGCCCTTTCTAGTATCTATTGTATTGGTTAATAAATCCTTGTAATACTGGTAGATTCCATATCTTCTGTTCTTGAAAGGTGATGTATATGTCTGAGATTAATTGGGGGGGGGGGGCACATTGTGCCCGAATGTCTCTCCAACATTTATCCATAGTGAAAGAGTGAAAGGGGGAGGGGCATTATTTAATTGTTGATTGATAAGAATTTATGGACTCTTTTTTGGTTTTATCTTTAAGATAAAAATAGCTAGAGACACATTTACTGATCAATAATTAGATAGTTAGTCAAAATATACTACACAGCTGTAGGGATCTTAATCTTTCACAAAGAAATCTATCCAGATTCTATTTCTTTAATTATGAATCAACTTAAAATGTTTTTTTTTTTTTATCTATCCTATAGTTGTTTTAAGTTATTGGGATTTTTTTTACAAAAAACGAAGACGGAATACTTTTTAACTTTATTTAATTTTTATACATTCTAAGTTAATGTTTTCTAAAAATTCTAGCTTAAAGTTTCTAATTTTATTATTAATTTTATTTATCATGTGGTTGATTAGGTACTTGTGTTATAAAGTGAAATTTGAGCACTCAAGTCACTACAGTTCTATTCAATTTAACAAATATAGATTTTTTTTTGCTTTCCTTATCTGCAAATCGATCGAATGATAATCAAACGACTCGCAATTGAAGATGTTTAGACAAACTGTTTTAATGGCAAATATGGGGACTGCAGTAGCACTTTATTAATAATTTAGTTTTACAAGTCTGTCATCAAGTAGAAAATTAATATCCACTGTTATTTGTATATTTTAGAAATATTTTTTAATTTATAAAACTTTTGCATTTCTTATATTAAACAATTGCTTTCTGTTCTGAGTTTTATACCATGCATGATTTGCCTATTAAATGTTATAAATGAATATTATTCCATTGTTTATTTTTCTTTTTATCATACTAATTGTTTAAGCTTAAATAAATAATATTTATTTTTTAACAGAAATTTTTTGTGATATGTTGACTGGTACTTTTGCCTACTAGGTTTATGACCTGGATTTTAAAACATAATAGAAGTTGTGAGAATTTGTAAGCAAATTTAGGAATCTTTTAGACATGTAATGCAGGCCACTACTGTAGTCATTCAATGACTGGTCAGCAAGTGAACTTCTGCTTAATCTTAGCGAAAATATAAAATGAAACTATAATACATCCTAACATGATTTATGAGTAATATTTTTATATTTACTGTTTTATGTGAAGGTTATGTTAAAGTCAACATTGCAGATATTTAAATCAGTTTTCACCTATATATTTTTACTATATAAAATATAAATATTAAGTTCTACTCATAGATATATACTGATTTTCATCAATAATAATGATTATACAATTTACAGCTATTTTGTTTTTATTAATAGATGAGTGATCACTTTATCAAATATGTATGTTGTGGAACCTTTATTTTATATTAAAAATAGATAGATATTCATTTACTATCCAATATTAAATAGTTAAGTAGATCAAATATGATATAGCTTCACAAAAAATCATAACCTTGTTTAAAAAAATATCCAGCCATTAAAACAAATTTTCAAAAAATCATAACCTTGTTTAAAAAAATATCCAGCCATTAAAACAAATTTTCAACCTTCATCTACATTTCAACTACAGATATTGGGTACATCAGACTAATACACTGTTCATTATTTAATGCACTCATGTTGGGTCATAGTGTGAACAGATTTTTTGTACATATAGACATAAAATTTTTTAACTTTACACATTTTCAATATAGCTGCAAGAAAAATTCTGAAAAACATTACTATAATAGTATTTTTCTTCAAATCTTTCTAAGCGAAGATCTGCCCATTTTTATATTCAATATAATATAGGGAAAAAATATTTTTAATATAACTCTACAAAACGACGTAGAATTCTATATCTAAAGAAAAAAAAATTGTGTCTCTTATATATACTTTTTATCTCTAATAATCTCTCATCTTCTTAACATGTCTTTTATCCATTTCATATGATTCATTGTGAAATTAGCTAATTATTTTAGTGGTAGTCTTTATTTAGATTGTAGATCAATAAAATCTAAGCAAAATAAATAATGAATAATTCTTTCAATTTATTTATACTCAAATTTTAATCTTAATTTTATTGTTTTTTAAAAATTATTTTGATTATGTTTAGCAATCATCTTGTTAAATAACATTTGTATTTGAAAATCATATTTTAATTGTTTTTAATGCAAAATCAAATTTTAATATTTTTAAATCACTATATAACATAAAAAGGATTAAATTTGTATTCTAAATATGTTTCATTGTCAACCCAATATACTATTAATCTCTTAATACTGTACCGGTCAATTCATGTTTATCCATCTAACCTGAGCTGGTACTCACAAAATGTACTTTAAACCGAATCAAGCCTGAGATTTAGGTCAGGGACTAGTCTGGATTTGAACCCACTCTCTAAGTCCCAGATCCAATACCTAATCAATAACATAATAGTGGTGGCACATGAGAATTAATTTTAATCCGGCCCACTAGCAAAGCATGAGAAGACAATGAGACATCTATTAACTATGGCTAAACTAAAATACATATAAGCATGGCTGTATGTTTGGAAGTGGAGAAAAAAAGCATTCGAACTACTCAAATAAGGTAGACAATAAAAATATAGTTTAATATAATGACAAGTTATTTACATACATTTACATTTATAAATTAAGTATATACATTACTATGTGCATGAATGAGCAAGTGGTCTACCAAACGATAGATAATTATATATTGTCATTCACACTATATTTCTCATATGCTCTTTATTTGCTAAATAATATATTATAAATACACACACATCTTTGGTGGGTTTAATATTAAGATGCCAATCGATTAATAAAAGGATTTACATAGAATTGCAATTAATGCTTTTATATACGTTTCTGAAACATGGTGACTAACATTATGACTTCAGGGAGCATTCTGAGATTCATTGCAGATATATTACAAACTATTTTCACACCACTGAGATCATGAAAATAAATAAAATACATTTGAAAAACATATTTGAAAATGACATTTGATTATATGACAAAATATTTAATGAAACTTCTGTTAATTAGCACTGGTAAGAAGAACGCTTTATTTTTCCCAAGGCAAATACTCTTAAATAGATAAATAACAAAATACGATGATGGGATTGTATGATAAGATTGAAATAACATTAGAAATTAATCTAGCTATTAATATATGGCATTGATATATATTTTGAGCAGAGTGCATTTTTAATATTAGAGCATTAAAATTGGGTCATGAAGCAAAAGAAATAATAATACAAAGAAGTTTGCGGTGCTGACATAATAGCCTAAAAATAACAGGAAAAGTCATGCTTCTGGATGAGAGACAAAGTGGATAGGCATGCTGTGGTCATTGCCAATGTGCAGGTCTTTGATATGAAGAAAGTGGATAAGCATAGCATGTGCCAGACTTAGGGATCACCACCAGAGGCATTTTTATATGACAAAGTGAATAAGCATAGTGTGTGCCAGACTTAGGGATCACCACCAGAGGTATTTTTATATGACAAAAGTGAATAAGCATAGCGTGTGCCAGACTTAGGGATCACCATGAGAGGCCTTTTATATGGAATAAATAATGAGAAATCTATGGGTTCGATCTTGTCACAACCCCCAGATTAGAAGCACATATATATAAAAACACCAAGATCAGGCCAAATGTCAGTAACGCAGTACAAATGAATGTCACCAATGACATGAAATATGATTTACTGCTTTAAAAATAATTGACCCTTGTTTGAATACTATAATCTAGGCAAATAATGCGCTATGCAGTTAAATATATAGAGAAAGATTTTCCTAAATAAAATATACATTAAGATTTTATCTAGTAAAAGAAACATTAAAATTTACTTAATAACTAAAATAGTAAAACATTAAAATTTATCCCCCTTTCCTTTTCTGATATTTAAAATAATTCAATCCCACCATCATGGTTTTTACAGTAACTGGAATATTTAAATGCAATATTTGAGATTTTAAGAGTATGGAAAATAAATGAAGACTGGCAGTTATAGAAAATAATCAATGGGTCACTCTTTCAGAATTGAATAAATGACATTTGTAAAATAAATGTTTCAGAGCATTAATTAGCTTGAGTTCTGGATTCTCCCCGGGTAGAACATCCAGAGTTAAACATATATATATATATATATATATGTTTAACTATGTACATTTATGCTTTATATATATATATATATATATATATATATATATAATATTAAAGCATAAACAAAATGTTGATATGAAAACAATCTGGCGAGTGTATTAATTAATAACGCATTATATTTTAAGAGGAACGTTAATAATATTGATTCATGAAGGTTTACTTAAGAGAAAGAAAAGATTTTAGAAATTCAACTCATCAGATTGTTTAAAATTGGCATATTAATAAACAAAATAGACATATAAAATCAAGTAATGAATAACTATAAATAAAAGTCTGCACCAAAATTAAAGAACATTAGAGCTTATGAGATAGGATTAAATTTATAGAAATTATTTAAGAGCAAATTACATTTACATATTTTAAAAAAAGGTAAAGTTAAATAACACATTAGAAGAAATCTTGATAGATGAGTTAGGCTAAATTTAGTTTGAGGTGATGGCTTGAAAAGTTATCTTGCAATTTTTAAAGTCCAATTTAAAGTATGGCACGTGTACAGCAAATGAAATACAAGTTCTTCAGTGGCAGCAAGCTTCTATTAGCATTAAAGTTTTTAGTTCGGGCTTTTACTTCACTCTTGGGCAGCAGAATGACATGGTTGCAGAAGATGATGACCCAACAGGGCCGAGAGGGTGGTAGATTTACACTACATCATTTTTAGTTTCACAGCAATGTTAACAATCAGTTCTCACTAGAGTAGCTAATCTAATCTGTTTAAAAATTCAGCCATTTTATACTTTTGCCCAGGTGTTTTTGGAATTCTTTTAATCACTTAGTTTTAGCTTTACAATCTAATCTTTGATCTAAAAAATTCTTACTTTTCCTTTATTGATTGTTTTTTGAAGATGAATCATTAAGATAACGTCCAAAATAAATTCAAATCTATTTCCAGATTAGAAATAGATTTGACAAAAATGTTTATAATAAAAAAAAATCTTAATCCCATTTTAAATAAAAACTTTAATTAAAAATACCTTCCCCAGATTAAAACAATAGTCTTTCCAACCCTTTAATTATTTTTAGACAATCAACTGTAGCATCTTCCATATTGTATTTTACAAAATATACAGTTTAAAAGAAAAAAAATACTTTAAAAAGAAAAAGTTGTACAAATGACATATAACAAAATATTTACAAAAAAATCAATATTTTGTTAGTATGTTTTTGCTCATATATATATATATTTGAGCCGCACCTATGTACTTTAATAAAAAAGAACTAATAATTAATAAAAAAGAATTAATAATAATTTTTAAAAAAAATTGTTAGTGGAACGTTAAAATTTTATAACTTGGGAGTGCATCTCAAATATATACATAATATATATATATATATGACAAAAGGAGCGAGATGGGATATAGGGTTTAAATACAGGTTAGTATATGGAAACATGAAGATCAATCTTAAGCTAAGATTGACTGCTTGAATACTAACTAAAGTACAATGTGTATATATGTAGTAGGTATTGTGCCACTCCTGATTAAGAATTATTAACAAAAACTGCACTTGTAAATTATGTTGTTATTAAATTGATTTTAACATCATCTAATATTTACTAACCATAAATATGAAAATTTTGTTGAATTTAACTATAAATTAATAAAGTAATGGACATAATGTTACCCAAATCCTTTAGATTGGCCCATATAATTTAATTTAGATACAAAAGTAAGATAGCCATTCTTATCATTTAAAAGTCTCTATCTTGTGTTTGAGAGTTTTCTGCATACTCACTATAACATCAGTGCATTAATAATATGATTAAACAGTGCATATTAAACACTCATTACCTTATAATTTAAAATAAATCCTGTAACTACATACTTATACCAAATGAATTTTACATATTTTTGTAGATTTAAAAGATAGAAAATTAGTGGAAATTCTAGGTATATTTTTTATAAATAATTTTTCAGTTAGGTTATAATGAAGCAATGGATTGATTAAAATGGGCATTGCACACTGAAATTACATCAACTTGTAAATATAGATGAATTCACTTTTAATGTAATGCCCAAATTTTTATAAAAATCATAAATCAGAAACTATTTTATATGTGTGCTGATTATTAAAAGTATCAAAACATTCTAAATATTCTTATAATTAAACAAGACTTCCCTATAAGAAGTTATACATTTTAAAATGCTATAGATTAAAATGACAGTATTTTCAAAGTTGTTATATTTTTTATATTCACACATTTGTAAGTATAATTCTTTGCTTTATGATGCTTATAAAAACTTAGGTCTAAGATAAAAATAATTTCCCTTTTGACTTAAGATATTTTAACAAATATATTTACTCTGATGATGTAATTTCAACTAGTGATGACTGTTCTTAATTAATACTTTGTTTCAATATTTTATAAAATTGTATAAAGAATTTCTGTTAAATTTCTATCATTTAACTACAAATGCATATAATTTTGAATAAATTTATAAATTACAAATATGAACATATATTAGCAATTGCTGTTCCAGTGCTGTGTCAACATTTATAATTAAATATACAAATGTATTCTGTTATTTTTTTATTTTTATGATGATGATCTTGCAAATATATCTCTTGTTTTGTTTTTTTTTACTCAGTATATCCATCTCATAAATGTATATTGATGACATTTTTGCATTCAACTAAGTCAGATATCATTTTTAAAGTAAGTCATCTGTTTTTGTTATGTCTCCAAAATATGACTTTCCAACTTTATATATTATCCATTGAGTAGTAAGGTCTTATATTTTTGGAAACTAGGTCATTGACTTTTATAGCCATAAAGTGGATACTGCCTACCACTAGCACAAAACCTCAAGAGCATCTATCTTATTTTGACTAAATAGGAAGTCAGTTTATAAATAATTCTCATCTTTAACTTTACTAAGCCATGTGTTTCTTGACATATGTGTTTGTAAAGGCTATAGAAGCTTTATAAAAACTGATTTCATGATGAATATAGCCAGTGTCTTACATATACTTTAAATGAGGATTCACTATAGCAACTAGCCATTACAACAATCTTCAAAAAATTGCCACTTTTTATTCATGGCTATTTTTAATTTATATTTTGCATATATTTATTCAGTTGCATAACAATGTGGATTCTTTCTTCATTATAAACTAAAGTTGAATGCACTTTTGGGGAAATTCATCTATGATTATTGGTGAATTTTATATAAAGTGCACTCATCTTTGGATCATAAAGAAGAAAGAAACTACTTTGTTATGCAGACAAACAAATATATGCAGATTTGAATTACAAATACAATCAAAGGAAAAAAATCAATATTAATGACTATTTTATAACATGTTACCATCTTTGCAATATAAATTGTTGAGTTTTATCCCAAGACAAAAACTAAGTCACACAAGATTTACACATTGTGATATTAAAATCACTTAAGATGATATACATTAACATTTTAAATTGCAATTATATAATAAATAGAAGATCTAATTTTATTTTCTAAAGGCAATGCCTCATTAATGTAGCCATATCAGTCTGATTTCTGCAATTGTTTCCATATTTGCATATGACAAACATCCAATTTTGCTTATGACATTTTAAAGATAGGATATTCTTGCCTGATCTTCTTTTCAAAATATTGATTTCCAAAATAATTTGTAAGAAATTATCATGTTCTCAAATATCTCCCAATAATTTAAACTTTCTCATTTTTAACATGTTCAGTAATTTCTCTTCACCCAAAGATCATTTAACATTTAGTCATTAGTGTTCTTATCCTTCCAATCAATTCTCATTCATTTTTTTAAAGCCATATTTTTATTCCCTCTAATTTTATCCCTCCCTCCCTATTTTTCCAAAGACCAGATATCACATCAATATATCATTATAATCCAAATGAAATTTTTAAAAAATACCATTCTATTTTTTATATCAATATGTTTATTTAGTAGCAAGATTACATAATTTTTATTCTGTATTCTTATAATGCACTCAATAATATGATTTTTAACACATTAAAAAAAAGACATTTTTATCATGAGTATAAACATTCTTCACAAAAGACAAATTTCATCACTACATAATTAAAAATAAATTTCTAATATATATAGAATTAAAGTCTTTTAAATATAATTCAATAATATGTCCATTATCTAACATTTTTTTTACTTTATAACTTAATTTCTATTTTATATTTTCATGCACAAATATTTGATTATTTTAAGGCTAATACATTTTTAATCTAAATTTTACTTAATTAAGATGCATTTTTGTAAAAAAGAAATAAATGACAAACTGTTTATTTTTAAAATTTTTTACAGTGCTAACAAAATAATAATTCAATGTTTTACTGGTGAGGTAATTGCTAACATGAAAAAATATTAGCAACAGAACGTAAAATGTTCCAGAAATAAATTTTAAAATGTAAATATTTTATTTTAATTTAATAAAACATAATTCAATGGAATGGTGATCATAAAATATAAAATTATATTTTTTAACAAAAAAAATAGTCATGAAAGTAAAATATACTATATACCATGCTTACACACTTCTATTTAACTTAGAAAATATGTTTGTTTGTTTGTTTGTTTAGGATCAGTTTGTAATTGATTCTTAACTTGATAACTCACATATCCATTGAGAATGACTGGGTATCTTTCTCAGAAAAATCATGATTATTTTGTTGCTTTAGATTACTTGTTTAATGTTATTATAAGTCATACTAACATAGTGTTTTTATAATGCAGATTTCCCCATAGTACTTATACTGATTTTTTATTTGAAAAATAATCTGAAAAGTTCTATAGTTGGTTAACATCTAAGGTTTTATTCTATTGTTTATCATAAAGGAAATTGTTTGGAAGATATTCACTTCTGCTAATTTTGTTTTTATGCAAGTTTTGGAAATAAAAATATGATTTTTTGCTTAAATAAAATATTTTTGATATTTTTTTGTACACTAATTGATGGATTATTATTTCAAAAAATACACATGTACACTTTAATTTATTTGTTTATGGTTTATTTTTAAAAATAGAAGTTAATAAACTTAACCCTAATATAGAGGAAAAAACCACAGCATCTTTGACATCATTATTTGTCAAAATTGACTTGATGTTAAAATATTCTCAAATATTGTTATTAATTATAAAACAAATATCAGATTTTAAGTAATAATTTGTTAGATTTATAATAAACCTACATTTGTTCATCCACATTAAAAAAATGTTTCAAATAAAAATGAATTCATTCATTTCTGAAAGAATGTTTAGACAAACATAAAAGTCAAATGTGATTTTTTAAGAATATTATTCATATATAAAATAAAATTAAAAAAGAATCAAATCTCACTGTTGAGTTTTAATGTAAAATAAAGATTTCATACACAAGTGAAAGAATAAGCATTTTTAAAAACTCTCACCAGGTGAAACAAAAGAAAATGTCAGATTTCATAAAAGCTTAATGAACTGTTATCAAATTGATTTCCTTTGAATTTTGCACATTAGAAATTGATGACAATGACATATAACAATGAAATATTTCATGATTGTCCCCTTATGTTGTTAGTATAGGAGTATTGGAGGACTGAATTTTAAACACATTAGTATCTTTTCAGTAAGTTTTCAGTGATGTGTATAAGAGAGTGATATTATTTCTTTTTTAAAAACTTAGAGTAAAAAGTGTTAATGATCTACTAAAATAAAAATAAAAATGAATCTTGATTTCTTTTGATTGTAAAAATATCTTTGTTAAAAGTGAATTAAATTATATTTTCCCCCAATTATAAAGGTTGATTTTATGAAAAATGTTTTCTTCATAAACAAAATAATATTGTAAGCAATTTTTGAGACATGCAAATTTCCTTTCAAATATTATGCAGATTATGTTGCAAATTTTGAATTGGAATAAGTGCAAAAAATTTCTAAATACTAACAAGTTAAAAATAATAAATACAAAAAGTATTTTAGAATAAACCTTTAAAAAACAAAAATCATTGTTTTCTTTGGCCACAGTTAAAGTTTTTACATTTAATTCAAGACAATCGCATGGAATGTCCAGAATTTAATTAATTGAATCATAATTTTATTTTAAGTATTCCTATTGTGGTTGAAGAAAATTATTTTTGTTTTCTTAGTATACAGTAAATAAATGAATTTAACATTATATATATATACATACTTAGTAAAATATTTATTTATTAATTATATATTTTTTTCCAGTTTTAAGATTTTTTTTATTTTGGATTTATAATATTTATTATAATTTTGAATTTGAAATAATGAATTAAATATTTTGCTATAAAAATTATATAATGTTGCTTGTTTTGATTTATGAGACATTTTAATGAATCAATTGTTCTCATTATCTGAGATAAAGCTATATATATTATCATCATCATCATCACTTTCAAATATTTTTAATCATTGGCAGGATGAAGATCTCTCCAAGTATAATCCAGTTTTTTTTATAACTTTCCATATTACTCCAGCTATCTGTCTCTTGTGTGATGTCTTTCAAGATTTTTTACAATATATTGAAATCCAGTTTAAGATTTCAACTTTCAAGCTATTGTTATTTCTTTTGGAAATATATATATATTGGATTGGTATAAAATATGTCATTACATTAATTTAAGATTAAAATAAAAACTAAGTTCATAAATAAAAACTAAAAGCTAAAAAATTAAAGAGTTGTTAAACGTGTATATGTAAATATATTCGCACAGATGCAAAACTTTAAAAATTATTTTCTTTTTTAAAAAAAAAAAAAATTTGAACATACTTTTTTTTTTTAAAAAAGTACAAGATCTAAAGATAAAATATTTTTGTAAATGGAAATGATTGTTTTATAAATTAATTGAAAAGCAAACTAGCCCTTGAGGCTCTTATAGAAAAAAAGGTGAGTTGAAATATATAGATAAGAGAATAAAAAATAAACTAGATGTCCAATATAGAAGCAGCAATGAAGGGCTGGATCATAATGAAAATTATTGCAACAGGAAACGATGTTCAATGAATCTGGAGGAATACTATAAAAGGAAAAATATTGAAATTAAGTGGAGTTCCAGCTTGATTTTTGTGAGAAGAGTGATAAGATGCACTTGTCGCTCTCTCTCACTTATTTCACATAAAATGACTGTAATACCAGGATTGAACCAGCTTAGGCCTCCTCCAGAACAACAGACCAGACTTCAAATAGAGATGTCATGAGAATTGGCACAAGGAACTGTGATTCTCCTTCTGTAAGACATGAACTATAAAATTTAAAAATAATTAAGAACTTTTGTTCAAGCTTTTAATATTCAGAACCTAAATTTTAAAATGAACTCTTATCTGACTTTCAAATTGATAATTACTGTTTAGATTTTATACATTTAAGTTTAAAAAAAAATCATTTCCAGTTTTTTATTTTTATTTCTATTAATATTTATTTGTATAAATTATTTAAATGCATTAAATTTAAGTTGAGTATTGATGCTTACATAGATTCGTTTGCATTTAATTATGTTTTTGTTTTCATATTTGATTAAAATATATAGACATTCAGTAAGTAATGATACATTGAATATCTAAAATGTATTTATTCAGATGTCTTTTTAGTTATTGGTGTCAATGCGGCATCTTATGATGAATGCCATTGGGTTTCTTGTGAATTTCCTCTGCAATTACATTAATGACTTTATATTTTGATCATTTATGTTTATTTTGAGATGTTTTTGAGCATGTAATCTATGTAGTTGATCTATGCTCAACATTAAAAAACAAACTGTTATAAATTCATCTGTGCAAACTTATATAAATATTAAATTTAAGTCGGGCATGAATGGCTATATATAGATTTGTAAAGTTATATTAATTAATTAAACGAGGGTTAATGTTGGGTTATTTGTTTCGTAGTTAAATTGGGTCAATGGATGGAATATATTGGTGTAATTAGTAGATGTAGTATGAGATTCGCTACAGGCAGGATCGATTTATACACCGCACACCCCTTTTTTGCCTATGGAAGGGATGGATAGTAAGACGGAAGACGCAGTCCCTTCCTATGGAGTTTTTTATTGTTCTTCTTGCCAGACAGATGTAATATTCCTATTTGGACAAGAGTCAATGTCTTCTCTAACCATGCTGTGCAGATGTACATTCCTGACAATATGGTACTTTGTGCTGTCATATTTTCATGCTGCATTGAATACATCAATGTATCAGATGGATTGATACTGGTTCGACTGCAAATTTTTGGCCTAAGGTTAAATAAGGGATAGAATATTTTCTTTTCAAATGCAATCTATGTAGTCTATTCATACCCGACAATCTTAAAAAAATATTAAATTAATCTGTGCGGATAGTTTAAAATTTTAAAATAATAATTTAAATTAAAAGTAAATATTAAACTTAAAATAATAAATGTTATTCCTGAAACTTTAATTAATTATATATGTGCATAAATAAATGTTGTTTGTGTGTTAATTACTGGCAGTGGCTTTTATTTTTTTATCTTTAAGATACAAATTAAACAAGTTATATATATTATCTCTGCATCTCCACTGAGCTAGTGACTTGGGCTAACAGTCTAAATATAAAATAAGGTGGGATCTTAACAGCATGTATCTGCCTACTATATAAATTTTCTAGGTTCAAGTAGCATAGTGATGCTCTGTTGGCAGATACGGAGTGACTGGGAAACTTCCACATCTTCCCAACCGTTACAATATATATATATATATTTATATTGTACCTACTGAAGTTTGAGATGAGTTTTATTATATAGTAAAATGTCACTCATAAATTTGTTTTTCCTTGTTTGATTTTGATAGTAGATATCTTAATCTATAAAGCATTAAACTAAATTGCTATGACAATGATAGGATTGATATAAAAAATTGTTTTTTTATTAATTTTATTGTATAATATTTTGAATTGAAAATGGATATGTGAATAATAAAGCATATAGTTTGGATAAAATTATTATTCTTTTGTTATTATATTATTTTCATTACTGCATTCACAATAATAAATAACAAAAAATACAACTAAATGTCTAATATCTCACATTTATTTGTTATTTTATTTGTATGGTATTGTACTGAAAAAATATATAAGAAAACATATATTTCCAGTGTAATATTGTGAGAATGTATTATCAATTGTTTAACTTATGTTAGAAAGAAAGAATGGTATTTGTATTGTGAAAATGTAAATGTTTGTTGAATATAATAATTCTAAAATATTTACTTTATCTGTTGTATAAGAAAATATTTATTTATGAAACACTGGTTGGAATTGGCAAAGAGTTAATAAAGGGTATTGCTATTATTACTATAAATGTCAATAGGAAAACTTTAAATAAAGCTGAATAAAAATAACTCTCCCTCTCTTGTTTTAGCATCAACAGAGACACATGTAAATTCCTTTACATGATTTTCTTTTTATTTATTTTGGAAGTGTTTAGTTAACTGTACAAAACGATGAGGTGAAAAGCAACAATATTTACACAGAAACTGTAAAGTATGTGGATGATTTGTGAGGAGTGACAATTTATTACAAAAATGAAAAGTAATCGAAAATGATTCATTGCATTATAAACCATCACAATATTTATTTGCTTTAAAAATGGATATTACATACTTTTCAATGATGAGATTTAAATGTTAACAACTGAAAACTGTACACAAAGATTATGGTCACCTACTAATATACTGTTATAAGATTAATGGATAGTTTATACACCAGATAAAAAATGGTTCACTTTTCATAGCACATTCATGGATGAAACTAACTTCTGTTCATTTGTAATGTTTTATAAATTGATTACTTGCTAAATGAAAGGATATCTGCATTGCATCATCATGAATATAAATTAGTATTTACACACTTATAATATTATATAGATGAAATATCTGCTGAATGAAAAGATAGTTTGGATATTTGGAAAATGTTGGAATTAACAAAATGGATTTCAAATTTTATCAATTTTCATGATATTTTCATTTTTTCTAGACTAATAAAACATTGTGTGATCATGATTTTAAAAAATAAGCCCTAGAACTATGATATTATCCTTAGAAATGCTGCATTTAAAGATTATTACTAAAGTTTGTTGCTTAGGTTTATCATTGCTATATTTTCTCATTTAAAATTCACAGTATTATTGATATAAATAGTAGTATAATTTTAGGTTAAGTAGTAATCTATTTACATACTTAAATATGAGAGATATCATCATCATCATCATTATCAACCATTATCAATACACTGCAGGATGAAGGTCTCTCCAAGTTTAATCCATCTTCTCTGATCTTTAGCTTCTCTTCTCCACATCACCCCTGCACACTTTCTTATTTCATCCATCCATCTCACATGTGGTATCTTACTGGGTCTTTTACAATCTCTTGGAATCAAGTTTAAAATTTCAATTGTCCATCTATTATCATCTCTTCTAACAATATGTCCAGCCCAACTCCACATCAATCTTTTAATTTTTTCAATGAGGTCAGTAACACCTTTTTGTTCTCTTACCCATACATTGCGTTTACGATCTCTTCTTGTTACTCCCAACATACATCTCTCCATACTTCTTTGAGTGGTCTGAAGTCTCTGAATTGCTCTTCTATTAAGTGTCCAAGTCTCAGATCCATAAGTAAGAACTGGTAAAACACATTTGTTAAAAGCCTTCCTTTTCAAACACATAGGCATATTTCCTTTTAGTATCAAGTTATTTCTACCAAAAGCACTCCAACCAAGTTTAATTCTATGATTAATTTCCTCCATTATGTTTCCATCTGTATTAATAATCTGACCAAGGTATTTGTAACTGTTAACTTTTTCTAATTCATCATAATCAATCTTTATTTTCATATTTTGAGCAAATCGATTAAACATTACTTTAGTCTTTTTAACATTTATCTTTAGTCCTACTTTCCTACTTTCATCTTCTAACTCCTGCAACATTTCCTGCAGATCTGAAGCATCATTTGCAAAAACAACTACATCATCTGCAAAATCTAAATGACTTAAATAATCACCATTTACTTTCACTCCTTTAGTTTCCCATTTTAATCCACAAAATACTTCATGCAGCACTGCTGTAAAAAGTTTTGGAGATATGGAGTCACCTTGTCTTACACCTTTCTCAATGTTGACTTTCCCAGTGTTATTATGTAATCTAATTGTTGCTGTTGCATTTTTATAAATATTCTTTAAAATATGACAATATCCTGGATCTATACCTTGATGATCTAATGCTTTAATCACTGAAGAAATGTTTATAGAATCAAATGCCTTTTCATAATCTACAAATCCTAAGCATAATGGCAACTCATATTCATTTGTCCTTTCTATAACTTCTCTCAATACCTGGATATGATCTACTTTACTAAAACCACTTTTAAATCCGGCTTGTTCTCTTGGTTGGTGGAAATCCAATGTTCTCTGTAGATGAGTAGTAATTATCTTGGTAAAATTTTTTATATAAAACTGATAAAAGGCTGATAGGTCTGTAATTTCTAATATCTTCTTTATCACCTTTTTTAAATATTAATATTATTACTGCATTCTTCCAATCATCCGGTACATCTTTATCATTTAGACATTTGGTATATAACTTTGCTAAAAAAAATTCTATTTCTTCACCTGCTTCTTTTAATATATCAATTATAATTCCATCATTACATGGAGCCTTTCCTTTCTTCATACATTTAATTGCATGTCTCACTTCTTCATTTAAAATTCTGGGTAATTTGGAAGATGTAATAGATATAGGAGGTACTTGTTCTTTATTACTATATAATTCTTGATAAAAATCTTCTACCAATTTCATGATGTCATCTCTCCTTTTAGTAATAATTCCATCTTTTTTTTTATTGCAGATATAAATTTCCTACCAATACCAAAATGTTGTTTTACATTCTTAAGACTTTTATTTTCTTCTACAGCTTTCCTTGCTAGTTCAGTTATACTTTCTTATATCATTTTCAACTCTTTTCTAGACCATTTTACAAAATTCGAGATATTCAATTCTTTTTAATGCATCATTTTTGTATATCTTCATATTCCTTCTTTTCTTCATAAATTCTCTAGTCTCAGTAGAAATTTTATTGGTCAATTGCTGTTTCTTTCTACCAGCTATCTTTGTTGCAGTTTTCAAAAGTGTACCAGTTATTTTCATATTAATTTCATTCAAATATGAGAGATATATGTCTTCCTAAATGTGAATTTATATCTTGCAGAATAATAATTATTATTTTAATTTAAAATATTCATTTTTTAAATTTATTGATTATAAATTAACCTTAGGTATATGACTTATATTAGAAGTTCAAACAGATGATATTATAATATATATTTATTTTATTTTGTTATTTTAAATTTATATTATCAAATAAGTAGATTCATTTTTGTATATATATATATATATATATAATTTGATTAATTTATTTTTATATGAAGAATAGAAAGAAGATATACTTGAAGTCTTATATTTTGGAAAATATAAACTTTCTACAACATTTCTTTTGTGTTACATAAACATGTGTTTGTATTTAGTATCCAATAGGTGAAGATTGATGTGCAATCACCTATTTAAATATGAAGTTAGTATAAATTGAAAACCTTTTGCTTAAATAATCAGGTTATATGCATATATTTTAAATGTTTATTTGACATATATAGATTTTTGACTTTAATGTATATCTGTTAAAAAAAATTGACTTAATTTAAAACAATTAAACTTACTTGGTTGTCATTCAATTTTACAATACAGATTTATTAATTAATCATACTTGGAGGAGACAATATTCACTAATTGATTATACTACATAATTCATCAGAAATAGTTATAAAAATAATTTGGAAATCAAGAAATAATATTTGATGTTGTGATTCATGAGGAATATTAAAGTGTGTGTATATATATATATATAAAATTCTTTGTCAATATTTTCATTCTATTATAAAGGATTTATATAATAGGTATATACTGTTATTAATAAGACAGTGATATTTAGTTTTATTGCTTTATCTTTAACTTATTGCAATAGTACTTATATTTTAGAGTAGTTTGAAGTAATGTTTTATTTGTTTTCTATTCATTTTAAATGCTATTGGAATCTATCAGATTACAACAAAAAATTATTATTATTTTATTGACTTGAGTGTTCGATTGTTATTCATTGATTGATCTTCATTTTAACTTAGTTTAATATTTTCATTCTGTTACAAATGATGATACAATTCATGGGCAATATTAAATTAGGATTATTTTTTCTTGGTTCATATTTTTATTCTGTTACAAATAGTGATCAATAATTAGGCTATGACTCAGGATACAGTATGATCCATAATTTTATTCTGTTACAAATGACATTCAACTTTAGAATATATATATATATATACTTTTTTTATAACTCTGTGGATGGCTTGTGTGACCAAGTCGAAACGTCAGTATATTGATATTAAAAGTTTTTAACATGGATGAACCCGCAAAATATGTATTTTATATATATATATATATTATTCAAGTTGCAAAATGATGACATATGATTGGGCTATATTTTCATTCAGGTTATATTCAAGTTTGATTTTTCATGGTCAGTATAGTTATTCAGTTACAAATGATTTCCAAATCTGTGAGGTATTAAAAGAACATATCCTCATTTTTATTTTGTTATAAATGGCACTGCAATTCACTGACATCATCAAACCAGGACCACTCTTTCATGGTCCACATATTTATATATATATATATATATATATATATATAAATATGTGGATATATATATATATATATATATATATATATATATATATATATATATATATATATAAAATTAATGGTACAAACAATATTATAGTTTAAATTCTTTTGAAGTGCTTTCAATTACATAGTAATCCTTATCAGCTTATTTGAAATTCAGTTAAAGCTGATGAGGATTACTATGCAATCTCAAGTAATCAAAAGTACTTCAAAAGAATTTAAACCACAATATTGTTTATACTGTTAATTATTTATGTTTTATATATAATATTTTTTTATAATGGGTATTGTACTTTTACATTTATTATACATTGAATTTATTATCATTATGGAATTTTCATTCTTGAATAAATTTTGGTTAATTAAAGAATGGCACAACAAAGCAAAAAGTTGATGCCGATTATACATTTTTAAAAAGTGTAAAACATTTTGTATTTTCCCTAAATGCTGTAATATTCATTTGAATGATGTCTCAGATTTTCCTCAAATAATATGTTTAAAATTAAATCAATTATTTTGGACAATATAACAAGGCAATGTAAAAAAGAAATTTATGACATTAAAAAATATTTAAGGGCTATTGAACATTTAATAGATATGAATGAATGGGATCAATGGAATGCATTTTATATACATTGTCAAGTATAAAAAAAATTTAAATTCAGTTAAAGCTGACGAAGATTATTACATAATCGAAAGCGCTTCAAAAGAATTTAAACTACAATATTGTTTACACCATTAATTATTTATGTTTTTATATATAATATTTTCTATAATGGGTATTGTACTATTACATTTATATATATAAATATATATATATATATGAATAAGAGTGTTTGTATATGTAACCATGTGAGGTGAGATTGTGGATATGGTTGCAATGATTTTTACAATTAAAAAGTCAAATTAAAATAAGGCTTGGAGAACACATGTAAAAGTCATCGAATCTGTTTCAAAAATATAGATATAATATGCAGAAATAGGCAGCCAGTTTTGGATAAAATTTTATATATATATTGACACACTGTTGCTTTTTTTTAAAATATTATTAGTTTTTTTAAGAATATATAACCATGAAGAAGATAAGTAAGAATTAATTGCACACATATTCTGTTCATTTCTGTTGAGATTTTTTTATAGATTTGTGGAATAGTGTATTTTATCAACCTCGCAGCAGCCTATAGTTTTTTTCTGCCCTAAGAAATTTCTCTTCAGACTCGAAATTTATTTTAATATATATATATTTACATTTATAAAAATTTAAACTTTGCTGCATTATTTCTAAAATTAGGTTACGAATTGGATTACAAAGAATGCATTGCATAGTAGATTATATAATAATTCAAATCTGTGTTAGTCTGTTATTATATAGATATATAATTTAGGTTGATAATAATAACTGGTTTAGAAATAGATTAAAATCACATGAAACTGAAAAATAAAACTAATACATTGTTTGTCTAATGTGTTGTTTTTATAAAGTAATATCAATAAAGATTTACATTATTAACTTAAAAGCCTTCAGCATTTTAAGACACCAGTTAACTAAAAGAAACAAGAATAAGTCACGGTAAAAATAATAGCTAAAGTTGAATATTGAAGCAAAAAAGACAAGAAAAATAAATTCCAAATAAAAATGCACATATTTGTTACTAATATATATATAAATGTTATCGTACTTTATTTGTCATTTAAATTTTTTTTTTTTTTCGTATGTCAAATACGTTGACCGGGAAGCGAACCCGGGCAAGCTACCTGGATGGCAGCTATGCTAACCTCTATGCCATCAACGCTTGAAAATTTTGTTTCAGTATATACACAATCTTGTTGGATTTAATGTAATTGTAGGCTAGAGTGGGATCTCTAGCAATAAAATTATTTCGATCTAAGACAACTGTATCACTTTCACTGCTCAAAGGTCTTATGACCTCTCGAGAAACGTACCTGCCGATTATTATAATTATGTATTATACTCATCTACACTCATAATTATAAGTAAATATATCAACATAAATAAGGCATTTGGGGTTCTTGTTAAAATTTTTATAGAAATTTAAAAAAGTATATTATAACTATGATATAAGTACACATAAAATATGGGGGGAAAACAAACATAAACACTTATCAACATATACATACATATTCTTGTTACCACTATGTCCCATGCCATTCTTATAGCATTATAAATGTAAATTAATAAGCTCTTAATCATAATTTAAATAAATTTATTAGAACTTCTGTTATAATGTGAACTTTAAAAAATAATACAAGTAAATAAACGGAATTTTGTCAACAATAAAAATAAATACTATGGGTTCAGAAATAAGGTATTTTGTGTCTTATATTTATAAATGACAACATCATATATTTATATATTTTTTTGTTTTTACAACTACGGCATCAAAATCATGAGTTCAAACCCCCTATATATTCCATATTGGAGTGCAGGTATGAAAAAGCCTGTAATGTAAAAAAAAAATCATATATTAAGCTCGTCAGGTTAAGTAAAATTTATCTAGAGCACTTACATTATAGCTAACAATTTCAGAATACCCAATCACTGATCAATACCTGAATGACTAGCTAGTATAAATATAACCTGGCTAATTGAAAAAATTCCTAAACTAGCATGTGACTTAATAAATATTTCAAGATTTACCTGAATGAGTCTTATTTAAGTATGGAGCATTTATGGTTAAATATGATAAAAGGAAATGTAAATACATCCTACAAAACAATTATACTAATATATGTAAAAAATTATAGAAGAATATAACATTAATAACTGATTAATGAATATTTTAAGTGTTACAGATCTATGTAATCATAATCTTAATAGATTAACTTTTCACATGTAGGCCCCACTATTTGAATGGAGATATATTTCTGATATTTCTTTCATCCACTATTTCAGAATTGAATTTATTCTTGCTTTTGTTTTCAAAAATATGATTTTTTTCTGCACGAAAGATTTCCATATTTTAATTTTAATTTTAAGTAAAAAATAATAGGTGAAATTGTATGCTCTTACAAAAAATCTCAGCAAGGTATTTTGAAGTATATGCAGTGGAATTTAATTATGTTGCACTTTTGTGTTACAAATTATTATTAAACAAATAAATACTTTTGTAACGCTAAGTATTAAAATGATAAATATAAATAAAGTTTATGTTTATATATTTTGCTTCTAAGTGTTGAAAAATTACATTTTGAGATAGAAGACATGTAATATGAGTTATATTTATTTCAAATCAATAATATTTAAATGACCACTAAACATCATATGATCATCATTTCTTATGTTTGCTCAAGCTGTTAAAACAGGCAAAGCTCTCCATACAGTAGTGCCACTCAGTAAAAACCAGAGTAATCAATGGATGCAAGAAGGTTTGTGCATAAAATCCCTATCTAGTGCCTACAAGCTAAAAACTAGTCTGGGATATTGGATGAGTAGGCAGTAGATAGGGATTTTATGCACAAACATTCTTGCATTTATTGATTACTCTGGCTTGCACTGAGTGGCACTACTGTATATTTCAAATGTTTAATCTTTATATGGCAAAATAATGTAAGTCATTTGAAGCTAACTTTGCAAAACTGATTACATATGTGATCATTAGTTTAAATACAATTAGTTTTGAAATAAAACTATTTTTAACAGAATTATTATTAAAATTAATTTCAAACATAAATTTAAAAAATGAAGAAATAATAAAAGCTATAAATTTATTTAAGTAAATAAAAAAAACTTTTTACAATGTTATATTAATGTAACTTTTTATTTCTTTTGACAATCTAAGTTTAAATTCTTCTAAAAACATCATCATTATTTTCAAGTATTATCAATTCATTATAGAATAAAAATCCATGCTTAGTTCATTTCCTGAGATCTCTAGTTTCTCTTTTCCACTTGATACTAACAAACTTATTATTTTATTCTCACATTTGGTCTTTTTACTAAATCATTTATAGGCTGAAATTCAATTTGCAACTTCAACTACTCAATTATTATCATTTCTTCTAACATTATGTCTAGATTAGTCTATTTCATTCTTTTAATTCTTTTTGGCATTTGTTTGTTCTCTCATCCTTATATTTCATGTTCAATTTCATCCTATTAATATTAACATATTCCATATTTTATTGAGTATTTTGTAGTCTTTGTATTGCTATTCTGAATTAAGTGTTCAAGTTTTAGATTCATAACAATGAACTGTCAAAATACATATATTAAAATCCATTTTCAAATATATAGACAAATTTTATTTTAACTTTAAAGTATATTTATCAAAAACACTTGATCTAAATTTAATTCCATCATAAATGTCATTTATTATTTTTCCATCTGCATTAATAATCTAACTAAGATAATTATAATTGTTAATTTCTTTTAATTCATGATTATTAATTTTCATTTTTAATTTTTGAAAAAATCCATTGGATATTAATTTAGTCTTTTTAATATTTTTCTTAGTTTACTTCTTTAAAATTTTTATTTGATAACTCTTATTATATTTTATGAAGCATTATTAGCAAAAATAATCACATTATCTGAAAAATTTAGTCATTTAAATAAAAGCCATGTATGTTCATTTCCTTAGTTTCAGGTGTAAAAAGTTATGAAGATATCAAATCACATTTTCATAAATCTTCAACAATGTTAATTTTAGTCTCACTGTATAACCTAACCCTATTGTTTTATTTGTTTCAGAATATCATAATATTCTGTATCTACAATTTTATGATCTAAAGCTTTTAAGCATTGTGGGTATGTCTATTTATAAACTATAAATCCAAACCATAATGGCAACTTATAATCAATAATCCTATCTATAACTAAAATCAATATCTGAATGTAATCTACTGTGATAAAACCAATTTTTTTAAATATTTGAGACCCAAGTTTTTTGAAAACAAATTATAATTATTATGTATGAAAGTTATAGAAGACTGATATACATGTAACTTCTAATATCTTATTTATTATCTCTCTAAAATATCACATGATCATCATTTTTTTGCTTATACAAGCTATTAAAACAGTATGTGAGGTGATGTGATGCATTGTGGTTTCTCCTTTATTGAAATTAGAAATCTCACAGCCACCATGCTCAGAAAAACTTGTTAGCCACCTTACCTTCTCCTTACATCCCCACCCTAATTTTTGTCCATAATGTTTGCTATCCTGCTCTATACTATTTTACAACATAATCTTTATCAACTCTATGGCCTTTATTTTTCCCCAAAAGTTCGCAAAAACAAACTCTTAACAAGATTTAAGAATACCCTCAACCCTAGACCGCAGTTTCTGCATCTAGCATCGTCAGTGATGACACTAGATGCAGAAACTGTGGTCTAGGGTTGAGGGTATTCTTAAAGCTTGTTAAGAGTTTGTTTTTGTGAACTCTATATATAGCATTTTTTATTTATATGTTTATTCACTTGTTGCTAAAGATCTTGTTAGAGCCTTAAACAGTAAACTGTTTTCTTTTCTATTATCAGAAATTAACTTGCACTGAATATTCTGTTTACTTCTACATATATTTAAACTCTTTTTACCCTCTGTACTAGTGCTTCATCTCTCCAATCCCTATTCTTTATTAATCCATCTATTCTTCTATCCCATTTCTAGCCACTATAATACACAACAATTCTCTCAACACAATCATCCCACCCTTTGTATAAGTATATTGACATAAATCCTTTATCCAAATCTTCTGCATATCATACTACCTTCCTAATCCATCTTGTTGCCTATTTTTTACTCTCAACCCAATTAAATACTATTTTGGCTATTCTCTTATTAACCATAAATCACAATCTACAGAACATTTTTATTTTGCTTTTTGCATCTCTCATATAAAAAATTGACCATCATCTGAATTGCCTCTTTTGCCATCCACACATCTGCATATAATGCATATCATCCTACTTCTCTTTGTACTTTTTCTAAGGAATCTAATACCCCTATACTAACAGATAATGCATCATTACCATAAGTTAACCCTATTGCCACTCCCTTCCATATAATTCTAGCTGCATCATATTTATTATATGAAAACACAGTAGGAAACTCTCCATACAGTAGTGCCACCCAGTGCAACCATTGATTAAGATTTGTATTGGGTGGTACTATTTTATGGAGAGTTTTCTATTGTTATCTTTCTTTGATATTTATATCATTACTACAGTCTACTACTTATATGATCTTTCTTTTTAATTGGATATTTGAGACATAGTTTAGCAAACAATTTTTTTATTTCTTCCTATGCTATATATAAGATACTAATAATAATTTCATTAATTCTTGGAGATGTTTCCTTCTTCATAGACTTAATTGCAGATCTCATATCTTCATTTAAAATATTTAGTAATGAATATGCTATAACTGTAGAGATTTTTCTTTATTACCTTCTAGTTTTTTATAAAACATTTCCATATATTTCATTATATTGTTGTTGTTTTTTTAAGTAATAGTTCTTTCTTTTTTTTTCTATTGCTGAAATGTCTTCCTTTATAATATCAGGATGTTGTTTTAAATTTTTTATTCCCAAATATTTATCATTTTCTTTGTGAAATCACAGTTCTATTTTCTTATATCACTATCAGCTCTTTTTTATTTTCATTTTAGAAAATGCAAGATATTTAATTGTTCTTAATGGTATTTTAGTAAATGTTTTCATATTTATTCTTCTTTTTATACATTAACCTGTCTAAATAAAATTATTATGTGTTCAAAATAATCCTTCTAACATTAGAATAAGTACAACTAACAATTTCTACAGAAAAACACTATGACAATAAATAATGAAGTTATTTGCTATGAACTAAAGCCCAAAGAATGATTAACTAAGCTTTTTTTAATTGTATAAGTTTTTTATTAAAAATAATCAATTTAAAAGCAAAATTGCAATAGATAACTCACTATAAATAAAAATATTGTTTAATACATCAATTCAACTTTCATTTCATAATGGAACCTTTGATGTTTCTTTCTACACAATCACATGACCAATTACTATACATCACTGCCCCCAATGTTCATTATCTACATTACATTAAATATAATTATTAAGTACATATATGTACATAAAAATAATTAAACTTACTACAGTCGTTTTTTCCCTTCATAATATATATATATATTTACAAATAATCAGAAATCCTCTTTAGTATGTG